>CM052722.1:74581034-74591594 GCA_028551405.1 Uromys caudimaculatus
ACACTGCTTTCATTGTGTCCCATAAGTTTGGGTATGTTGTACTTTCATTTTCATTAAATTCTAGGAAGTCTTTAATTTCTTTCTTTATTTCTTCCTTGACCAAGTTATCATGAGTAGAGCATTGTTCAGCTTCCATGTGTATGTGGGCTTTCTGTTGTTATTGTTGCCATTGAAGACCAACCTTAATCTGTAGTGATCTGATAGGAGGCATGGGATTATTTCAATCTTCTTGTATCTGTTGAGGTTTGTTTTGTGACCGATTATATGGTCAATTTTGGAGAAGGTACCATGAGTGCTGAGAAGAAGGTATATTCTTTTGATTTAGGATGAAAGGTTCTATAGATATCTGTTAAATCCATTTGGTTCATAACATCTGTTAGTTTCACTGTGTCTCTGTTTAGTTTGTGTTTCCAAGATCTGTCCATTGATGATAATGGGGTGAAGTCACCTACTATTATTGTGTGAAGCACAATGTGTGCTTTGAGCTTTAGTACAGTTTCTTTTATGAATGTGGGTGCCCTTGCATTTGGAGCAAATATGTTCAGGATTGAGAGTTCTTCTGGGTAAATTTTTCCTTTGATGAGTATGAAGTGTCTTTCATTATCTTTTTTGATGTCTTTTGGGTGATATCGATTTTATCCGATATTAGAATGGCTACTCCAGCCTGTTTCTTGGGACCATTTGCCTGGAAAATTGTTTTCTAGCCCTTTACTCTGAGGTAGTGTTTGTCTTTATCACTGAAGTGTGTTTCCTGAATGCAGCAAAATGCTGGGTCTTCTTTATGGATCCAGTCTGTCAGTCTATGTCTTTTTATTGGGGAATTGAGTCCATTGATGTTAAGAGATATTAAGGAATAGTGATTGTTGGTTCCTGTTATTTCCTGTTACTTTTAGGTTTGTGTGGTTATTTTCTTTTCAGTCTGCTGAAAGATTACTTTCTTGCTTTTTCTAGGGTGTAGTTTCCCTCCTTGAGTTGACGTTTACCATCTATTATCCTTTGTAGGGCTGAGTTTGTGGACACATGTAAATTTGGTTTTGTCATAGAATATTTTGGTTTCACCATCTATGTTAATTGAGAGTTTTGCTTGGTATAGCAGCCTGGGCTGGCAGTTGTGTTCTCTTAGGGTCTGTATGAGTTCTGTCCAGGATTTTCTAGCTTTCATAGTCTCTGGTGAGAAGTCTGGTGTAATTCTGATAGGTCTGCCTTTATACGTTACTTGACCTTTTCCCCTTACTGCTTTTAATATTCTTTCCTTGTTTTGTGTATTTGGTGTTTTCAGTATAATGTGACAGGATGAATTTCTTTTCTGGTCCAATCTATTTGGAGGTCTGTAAGCTTCTTGTATATTTATGTTCCTGTCTTTCTTTAAGTTAGGGAAGTTTTATTCTATAATTTTGTTGAAGATATTTACTGGTCCTTTAAGTTGGGAATCTTCACTCTCTTTTATACTTATTATCCTTAGGTTCTGTCTTCTCATTGTGTCCTGGATTTCCTGGATGTTTTGGGTTAGGATCTTTTTGCATTTTGTATGTTCTTTCACTGTTATGTCAATGTTGTCTATGATATCTTCTGCTCCTGAGATTCTCTCTTCTATCTCTTGTATTCTGTTGGTGATGCTTACATCTATGACTCCTGATCTCTTTCCTAGGTTTTCTAACTCCAGGGTTGTCTCTTTTTGTGATTTCTATATTGTTTCTATTTCTATTTTTAGTTCCTGGTTGGTTTTATTCATTTCCTTCCTCTCTTTGATTGTGTTTTCCTGTAATTCTTTAATGGATTTTTGTGTTTCCTTTTTAAGGGCTTCTAGCTGTTTACCTGTGTTCTCTTATATTTCTTTAAGGGAGTTATTTATGTCCTTCTTAAAGTCTTCTATCATCATCATGAGAAATGATTTTAAATCTGAGTCTTGCTTTTCTGGTGTGTTGGGATATCCAGGGCTTCTGTGGTGGGAGAGTTGGGTTCTAATGATGCCAAGTAGCCTTGGTTTCTGTTCCTTAGGTTCTTGCCCTTGCCTTTTGCCATCTTGTTAACTCTGATGTTAGCTAATCTTACTCTGTCTGGCTGTGGCTTGTCCTTCCTGCAGGTCTCTGTATCAATACTCCTTGAAGACCAGCTCTCTGTGAGAGGTGTTTGGGTTTGGAGTGCTGTGGCACAGGGTCAGCTCTGGGGTGCAGACAGAAACCAGAAGGATCTTGTCCCCTGTGGTCCCTTGGTTCCTGTGTCCTGATGGCTCTGCAAGGGTCCCTCTTGATCCAGTGAGTTTGAACAGAAGTGGTAGTTTTGCCTATGCTCGAAGGTGTGTCAGCACTCCTGGGATACCAGCTCTCTCCTGGAGCCCTGTGGCCCAGGCTGAGATCCCCAGGTCCTGGTGAGCAGTGGTGCTTGTCTTATTCCCACTCACGACTTTTCCACGCTCCTGGGAGGGTGACTTTCTCCCGGCGCTGCTTGGCTATGGGACCCTGGTGGCCCAGGCACAGGTCTCCACCACAGATGGAAACCAGTAGGTTCCTGTCCCTGACTTTTCCTCTTCAGTCTCAGTGTCCTGAGGGCCTGGGAGAGTAATTTTCTTGCAGCGCTGCTTGACTGTGGGACCCTGGTGGCCCAGGCAGAGGTCTCCTGCCACAGATCAGATACTTTGAATTAAGAATCTGTGATTCTAGTCAGAGGCAGAGTCACTGAAACAAAACTTTTACTTTACTTGAAAAGTTAATTAGTTTGAGGTAAGAAATTATCAGTGATTAACAGGAGACCAGCGTTGTTTAGGTAGAATCTTCAGGAAGTATTTCTCTAGGGTCAGCATACAGAAGATGTGGTCCAAAGGAGGTCACAGCTACATGTCATGCTGGCAGCTGAACTTGACAGTGTATAACAGTCTCTCACATGTTGCTGGTTTAGGCCTCATGAGAGCTGCTGGATTTAAAGGGGCCGTGGAGAACAGCTGATGCTTGGCACCATGTGGCATGGTCAGAGTCACTAAAGAACAGGCAGTCCCAGCACTCGGGAGGCAGGGGCAGGTGGATTTCTGAGTTCGAGGCCAGCCTGGTCTACAGAGTGAGTTCCAGGACAGGCATGGCTACACAGAGAAACCCTGTCTCGAAAAACCAAAAAAGAAAAAAAAGAACAGGCAGGAAGCTATTGGTGAAATCCAAGCAGGACTGTGGAATGGCCACAAAGAACAGTAGCAACTGTGGCATGGAGCCAGCCTATGAGTCATTCTATGCATACAGTGAGAGAGAGAAGCAGAGCAATGAAGTTGCCTAAGTCCATGACACTGTGCATGAATCCCAGATATTGGACACTGAAATATTTGCACAGTTGGAAGTGGTTTTGATTGGACTTAGTTGTGACTGTGCTGTTTATTTCCCTTAATTGGAGCAAGAACATATTTTCAACTATTTTTCGTTCTATAGGAGCTCACAGTTGAGAGATTTTAAACTTTTAAGGAGACATCAGAGTCACTGAAACAAAACTTCTACTTTACGTGAAAAAATCGATTTGAGAATGTGTACTTTTAAAGCACTGAAATTTTTTAAAGACTGTGGAACTTTCAAAGTATGATTTATATTGTGATATTAGTATCAACATGACATCTCTGGGACAAACAAAAAAAGGAAAGTTTATTGTTTTATAGTGATTTATTTGTTTGTCAAATGACCATGGGTCAATTGTATTGGTTAGATTTTGATTGATTTTTTTTATTAACTTGAAACAAGCTAGAATTATCTGAGAAGAAGGAACCTCACTTGAGAAAATGTACCCATCTGCTTGCACTGTGATGGTGCTAGCCCTGGGCAGTTGGTCCTGGCTGTTATAAGAAAGCAGGTCAAGGTATTTTATCACAGAAACAGAAAGCAGACTAATACAGTGCTCATGTGAAGTGTTTCAACTTATTTTAAAACCAGGAGAGAGGGGTTGTGATACAGTTCAACAGGTTTAACTTGCTACCAAGACTGAACCTGATGAAATGAGTTTAATCTCGAGGACTGAAATGGTGAAGGAGAGGAAGAGTTCTCACAAGTTCTCTAACTTCCACATGTGCAATATGGCACATATATCCTCTCATCTCAATAAATAAATAAATAAATATAATAAAACATTTAAAAAAGGAGGACTACAGAGATATCTCAGTAGGTAAACTGGTTGTTCTGCAAACATGAAGACTCAGAATTAATGCAAAAAGAAAGAAAGCTAGGTATGGTAGGTCCCCTTGTAATCCTAGTGCTCGGGAGACCGGGAGGGGGGAGGTAGAGACAATGGAGGCAGGATGATCCTTGAGGTTCATGACTCAGCTGGCTAGCCTGCTTGGCAAACTTCAGTCAGTGAGAGATCCTATTTCAATAAACATGCAGGACAGCTTCTGAAGAATGACAGGTAACTGGGGCGACCTCTGTCCTCCACATGTACAGACATGCACCTGCGCACATAGGAACACTGAATCTCAACCAAAACAGAAGGGACGGTAATTATAGACAAATACATAGTGAATTAAGCCAAGATTATGTTCATCTTTGTGTCAGTGCACTCATAAAACACCTTATAGAAAAAAAATACATATAAACTCAAAATACTTGGGATCTGTGCAAATAGCTCTGTAGTCTTGCTGATATCCCTGCTCTTTTATAGGGTCTCTATTAATTTCTTGTATATAGCATGTTGTCATAAATTCTGCTGAAAATACCAAAAAAATATGTCCTAACATCTCTAGAGATCATAAATTCTAACAAATCTAGAGATCACAATAGATTTACTGTGAAGAAATGAAAATACAGGCAGTGTTGTATTCTATGTTGAGGCACTAGGAGAAAATTAATTCATTCCTTGACCTATCAGACTTTAATCCAACCTTAAAGCCACTGGTGTTGCATCTTCATAGCTCTTTCTACGTCTCTGATTACATTACCTTCTTCAGTGATTAAGTATACCTCTGCCTCCCTCTTAAAAGAACATTTGTTAACCACCTGGATAGTTGAGGATAATTTCTCCATCTGAAGATCCTTAATTGTGTTCATTTGCAAGGTTTTTTTCCATATAAATTAGAATTGATAGGTTACACAGTTTAGGGTATTCACAACCATGGGAACACTTATTCAGCCTAGCACAAGAATCAATCACATTACTACATTTAACTGCCCAGGAATAGGTAGAAATTTTAGCTACCCCTCATTGGCTGCACATTTTCCAGAATTCTCCTTCACCTTGGAGCCAAGAGTACTACAGAGAGCTTTCCTCCATAAGGATTTTTAAAAAATAAGATAATGTATGCAAAATCCTTAGCATAGTACCTGGCTCAGAGTAAACACATGACAAAGTAGATTATCCATTGTTATTATTCCAGCCCACTAGTATGCTGATATTTGCATGTTCCCCCCCCCCCGCTACCTCTATTGTTTGTTTTTGTTTTAGAAGCTGAAATTTTTTATTAACTCTACATCATTACACCGAGTGAATATTAATTCTGCGTTCTTGTTGTCTTGGTAGCTTAAATGATTTTTAGCCAGCTCCCTGATAGATTAGATTCAATCAGCATTTTGTTTTCATAGTGATGTGCAGGATGATGAGGTGTGCTAGGAATAGCAAATGTGTCATCTATGTCATTTCCACATTCGCTTCATTTGCATTACTAAAATAATATTCTGTCCAAAGAATGCTGTAGGAATTTCAAGGTAGTTGTCCATTTAGTAGTTAGTGATTTAGTTTTTTAAAAAAAACAACTAGATGATACATCCATATATTTGCCTAATTTGGCACAGATCAACTATAATTATTTCTAATCAGTTTAAAGTCTTCCAAAATTGCCCCTTCATCAAAAGATCTCTGGGGTCTAAGAGCTAAGTGGAGGCATTTGTGTCAAAGTATATAGCCTTTGTCTGTAAGCTTTCCAAGATTGCTAAAGATAAATGTACTTCTTTCTTTTTTCCTATGCTTCTCAGTGAAATTCATGTCTGAGCAATATCATATTTATTTTGAAGAGCACTGACTTCACGTGTATAAAGCTTCACTCTCCAGGTTTCTATACCACTTTATGAAATATATCAATTTTCAGTTTCCCAGGTGCTTTTGCATATGATATAAAAACTTCTCACATCATTTCTTTAAAATAAAGTCCTTTCTTAAGGTGTTTTGGCTACTTTAGCCCCTTTGATACAGCATGAGAATTTAAGATAAGATTTTTTTTCTCCAAAAAAAATTACCTTAGAAAAGAAGTTTAGAAGTTACTGCAGAGACTCAAAGTGATGAGAAAAAAATGACAGAGTGTTCAGTAAGGTTTGGGACATATAAATGAACTTCCTACCCCTGCCAAGACTTGGGAACATCTTGGAAGAGGGGTTGGAAAGAATGGAAGAGTCAGAGAATGTGGGGGAGTGAGGTGAAATGCCATCATCTGGATGAGATATGGCTGGTGTACTTGTGAAATCAAAGCACCCATGTTTACCTGCACAACATTTGCACAAGATCAAACCATGTCAAAATTGCAGCATGAAATAGAAAAGAGCTCCGAAGATGTGCCTAGCAGAGGAGATATTGGCTACTTGGAGATGTGGTCACTGGTAGATTTTTCCATACCCCAGTGGATGCCCTCACAGCCATGTGCGTATGAGCATGATAGGACCTAGTGGGTTAATCAATTTTAAAAAGGAAAAAAAGGCCTTTGGAGTTTGGTGGAAGCTATATTACATGTATTTATCAGTATGGGTTGAACTGTCATCTTTAAAATACTTGGTATTTCAATCTATAAATATGGATTATCTTTTCAGATGTCACTTATTTTTAATAATAAAGATTTATATGAAAATAAAACACAAATACTCTATCTAGTAAAGTACAATGTAAGAACAAATTACTCAAAATCACAATTGTTCTCCAGTCCTTTCCTTTAATAGCTTGCTTTTTCCTCTTTGAGAAAAAAATTAATAAAGTGTTCTCCAAATTAATTACTCTTCTCCAAAATTAGGTAATCTTCCTTTGGAGTGATATTTCTTCCCCATATTAATTAATCTAGTCTTTCAGGGAATTTGCAATAATTTTCTTTTCTTTCTCTCTTTCGTTAATGTATATGAGTACATGGTAGCTGTCTTCAGACACACCATAAGTGGGCATCAGATCCCATTACATATGGTTGTGAGTCACCATATGGTTGCTGAGAATTGAACTCAGGACCTCTGGAAGAGCAGTCAGTGCTCTTAACCACTGAACCATCTCTCCAGCCCTTCCAGTGGTTTTCTAAAGTCCATATTCAAAAGAATTGTGAGGAACATACACAAAGTCAAGTTGATACCCAGAATGGAGATCATTTGCTCTATTCATTAACTTAGAGTGGGCTTTATGCACACCCAAGAACTAGGAAACCCAGGAACCAAGAAAGCATTTCTGTGCTTTGGATGTCTAGATCTTCATGATACAATATTTGATTATAAAATTCAAGACCACTTTCACTATTGTTATGGAAGGCTGTTGATTTATTTATAAAAAATGGTTTCTCTGGATGAGTGCTCTGATATTTCAGTGTCCTTATACCGTGTGTATACATTGTTATTATAGCCTGTGTCCTATAATGCATGCTTCCTCAGATAAGCCCTACTGACTTAGAAAAGCCTTTGTTCTTAGCTCCCTCTGTATATGGGTCTCAAATATAGATTCCATGTAGGTATGTGCAAGAGATCCTTCACTCAGTTCTCCAGAACAAAATGTACCCCATATTGCAAAAAAATGCAAGACTGTGTATATAAATGAAATTTTTGTTCCACCTACTTTGGGGCACAGAGTAATCTACCAGAATCTAATAAAGGCACTTGTAACCTGCTTCTACATTGTGTCCTCTACCTAACTTGGCTGAGTCCTAAATGGAAAGGCCAAAGGAATCTCCAGATATATTTAGGGATTGTCGTGATGCATTGACCTCTAAGTCGTAGCATGACTGTTAACATCTTAAATTAAAATTAATCATGAATAATTTCATTAAATATGAGATGGTCCTATTAAGATTCCCATATAGAAAGGGTGATCAGACACTCACCTGATATTACAGCCACTCTCTTCCCCCTGGTTCTGCCCAGATGCACATGCACCTACTTAGGTATACTTAGTTTCGGAGTAAGATAGAATACATAGGAGAGTGTAGCTTCATTTATGAAGCCTATAAGTAGTTTTCACCTATGCTAGAATGTGACTTCTTGGTAATACATCTGTTTAGGGCTTATTTATATTCCTGTACATAAACCCTCACACATGCTTTAGGAGGTCAGCTCAATGAACTCAGTGGTACAGCAACCTGGACTTGAGTAAGATTGCTTTTTGGTTTGTCATTGGTGCTTTATCAGGGGAACAACAGTTCACCAAACAGAGGTTATTCCAATTGTGGCAGTTGCTGCAGAGGTAGGGGACTTTATACATGGAATCCATTCTAGGCATTGAATTGTGGATGGATTGTTTCTCTTATTAGTGTGCAGAATATGTGGGCTTTGGTGGATGCCAGAACAGGTTGTGCTTTTCAGCCTCTGGGAAGCGTCAAGGGCAATGGCTATCAATGGATAGACTGGAAAGAGAGTTGTGAAAGGGATTTAATTTGGTATAAGGTTGTGCAATTATTTCCCCCAGAGTATCTTGTGTATATTTCTCTCCTACAGGTAGAGATTATTTACCCATCCAAGTACACTTTAGCAGCTAGATGTGGTCAATGGAGAAACAGAGACCTGCTACAGTACAAGCATGTAGTCTGTCAGACTCAACTGAAGCAGGGAAAGGCATTTTATCATTTTACCTGTTCCTCTTTGCTATGATGTCAGACCTTGCTGCTTTGAGGCATGAAAATACTCAGAAGCCTTTGGTAATGTCTAATGATGTGTAAGTGCAGAAGGTCATGAGGAATGATTGTGGCTCCAGTGAGATAGCATAACAGTTGTAGGTAATTGTTGCTGAGAGCGAAGTCCTGAAATTGATATTTGGGACCTAAAAGGTAGAAGAAGAGAATCAACTCCTGAAAGTTATTCTCTAACCACCTCATATGCACACACACACACACACACACACACACACACACACACTATAGATGTACTATACATATATATATATATATATATATATATATATATATGTACAGTATTAGACATAGTATTGTAGAAAATAGCAGCAGCAAAAAAAATGGACACATATGTGTATGAGGACAATGTTATATGATGTAGGGAGAGTATATGCAAAACCCTGCCTAAATCTCTTTGAATATATATACAAACAAATACACACACACACACACACACACACACACACACACTACTGTGTATATATATATAGTGTGTATATAGTGTTCATAATATATAATATACTGCCAGGAGCCAAACCCATGAAATTACCGCCTGCTCTGGGAAGCCTAGTCAGTTATAGTCATTGACCATTATGAACAAGTTTTCACAAACAGGATTTTTGTGTGGCTGTAAGGTTCATCTCTAGAATAAATGTTGAAAAGTACAACTCTGGGTTGTACTTTTTGTACTGAATTATTTAAAAGAAAAAGTGCAAGGTTAAGAAAAGACGTGTGTGTTCTCGGGTTCCAGGAACTGAAAGAATGTCTGGTATTTCCCAGAAGCTAGTTACTATAGTGGGTTAGCCTTGGGTCATGTGTAACCTTCCCACTTGCTTGCCTTTTTTAAAAAATTTATTTATTTATTTATTTATTTTTGATACTTTATTTACATTTCCAATGTTTCCCCTTTTCAAGGTGTCCTCTTGGGAAACCCCCTATCCCCTCCCCCTACCCCACCTCTATGGGGGAATTCCACCTCCCACCCACCCACCCACCCATTCCCGTATTCTCACCTTGACATTCCCCTTTACTGGGGCCTCTAACACCCTCAGGCCCAAGGGCCTCTCCCCTCTCCCTGATGGCCAATGAGGCCATCCTCTGCCACGTATGTGGTCTGAACCATGGGTCCCTTGATGTGTATTCTTTGGTTGGTGGTCCAAACTCCAGGACGACCGGGGGGGGGGGGGTCAGTCCTGTTGATGCTGTTGCTCCCTCCATGGGGCTGCAATCTCCCTCAGCTCTTTCAGTCCTTTCTCCAACTCCTCCATCCTGGACCTCACTCTCAGTCCAGCAGTTACTGTAAAGTGAAACTTGGGCATTCTGAACTTTTGGTCTAATATCCACTTATCAGTGAGTACATACCATGTTCGTTTTTTTGTGACTGAGTTACCTCGCTGAGGATGATATTTTCAAGTTCCATCCATTTGCCTAAGAATTTCATTAAGTCATTGTTTTTAATAGCTGAGTAGTACTCCATTGTGTAGATGTACCACATTTTCTGTATCCATTCCTCTGCTGAGGGACTCTGGGTTGTTTCCAGCTTCTGGCTATTATAAATATGGCTGCTATGAACATAGTGGAGCATGTGTCTTTATTACATGTTGGAGCATCTTCTGGGTATATGCCCAGGAGAGATATAGCTGGGTCCTCAGGTAGTATTATGTCCATTTTTCTGAGGGTCCGCCAAACTGGCTGTGGCACCGGGTCAGATCTGGGGTGCAGACAGAAACCAGAAGGATCTTGTCCCCAGCTGTCTCTTGGTT
>CM052722.1:74591694-74611367 GCA_028551405.1 Uromys caudimaculatus
TGCTTGTCTTATCCCCAATCACGGCTTTTCCACCCTCCTGGGAGGGTGACTTTCTCCTAGCACTGCTTGTCTATGTAACCCTGGTTGCCCAGGCACAGGTCTCCTACCACAGATAGAAACAGGAAGGTTCCTGTCCCTTACTTTTCCTCCTCAGTCTCTGTGTCCTGAGTGCCTGGGAGAGTAATTTTCTTGCGGTGCTGCTTGGCTGTAGGACCCTAGTGGCCCAGGCAGAGGTCTCCTGCCACAGATGGGAACCAGAAGGTTCCTGTGGCAGCCTACCTCAGTCCCTGTGTCCCGCAGGTTCGGGGCAGTTCCTGGTGAGCAGTGGTGCTCCCCTTGGCCCCACTCCCAGCTTTTCCAAGCTCCTGGGAGGGTAGCTTTCTCCCAGCGCTAATTGGCTATGGAGCCCTGTGGCCCAAGCTGAGGTCCCCCGCTTGCTTGCCTTTATAAGCTACTGCCCTGAAATAAAATTTGAGAACTTGATCAGAATATACGACTTGCTCTCCTTCTTCGAGTCTCTTGTCCTCCATTCTTTTGTCCCCTCCCCAGGTTCCCACTGAACCCCTGCAGGCCGGGGCAATTGGTGCCCAAATGTGGGGCCTGGGTACAGGGGTCTGTCTGAATGTTGCTCACCCAGGGACGTTGCCCACCCATAGGATTGCTGCTTCCCCGAGGTCGCAAGAGAAGATCCGCATTGTGATCGCTGCAAAGCTGCCCATCTGTGAGTCTGATCCATTGAGGTAAGATAGAGCAACGCAAATATGGGACAAGCATTGAGTAAGCATGACTTATTCTTACAGGGTCGCAAGGTGTCCCTCAAGACACGAGGAACTTGGGTAAAGAAAAAAGATCTTATTTTTTTGAATTCGTTAATGATATCTGTCTTTGGTTTCCTCAAGAAGGTACTATTGATGAAAAAAGATGGGCCAGGGTTGGGAACTGTTTAAAGGACTTTTATAGATCTTTTGGGCTGGAAAGTGTCCCTGTTCAGGCTCTTTCCTACTGGAATTTGATTAATGAGGTGTTAAAAGTTTATAAAAAATGGCCAGACATTCAAGAAGTTGTTAAGGAGGGGGAAAGGGTCCTTCAGTGACACTTCCAGGCTCCCTCCATTTGTGAATCTGTCTCTGTTTTTATGCCAGATCCAGAACCCCCTGCTGCCACCACCAAGGCCATACCATCATTGTCGAACCCCCCTCCCCGTCCCCAGCCTTTATCCTTCCCTTGTGGGTCTTAAGACATTAGCTCGACAAGAGCCCAACGATCCCCTTTCCCCAGAAGAGGCATCTCCCTGGAGGAAGAGGCTGCCAAATATCATAATCCTGACTGGCCGCCCTTATGGTCTTTCCAACACTGGCCACCTCCCTTATGTTTCTGTCCCCCTATTTTGTCCTCCCATTCTTGATCTAGATATTATAGACTCCACTGAGAATGCTAAGGCAAAACTCTGTCGAGAGATAGCCTCTCTTAAAGATCTACTCCAAAAGAAAAGGGAACACTTAACATTAATAAAAGAACTACGGTGCTAGATATTGAATTAATTAATTCTCCCCTACCCCCCGGCACCTGCTCCTTTTCAGTTCAAAACAGAAAAAGCCCTCAGAGAAAAAACCCTCTAAACCCCTACAGGCATTCCCTGTTACCCAAATTAAAATATCCACCCCCCTCTGAGGAAACGGCTGGGGAGGGCAAAATGTCCAATGATGAAGAAACGCCCCCCTTGGCTGAAGAAGACCCTAATGAAAATGAGGCTTCTGGAGATTCAGACGGGGAAGAGGATGATGTCAGAAATCAGCAATATTGCTGTCTTGGGTTTAAACATATAAAAGAATTGAAAACAGCAGTGATATTTTATGGCCCGGTAGCCCCGTTTACTCTGCCTATAATTAAAACCCTAAGTGACCGATGGCTTACACCCAATGATTGGTATTTTTTGGCACGCACCACCCTGCAGGAGGCGATTATGTTCTTTGGAAGACTGACTTTGTTGAAAATTGTAGAGAAGTGGTGATCTGCAATTCTGAAAGCAAAACCTCTAAAACATGGACTAAAGCTAAGCTCTTGGGCCAGAGCCCCTATGGCACCAATGACAGACAGGCTAAATTTCCTCCTGGGCTCTTACCCAAATACAGAATGCAGGCCTTAAGGCTTGGAAGTGACTCCTTCCCAAGGGGTCGGCGACTACCTCATTGGCAAAGATTCGGCAGAGTCCCGACGAGCCTTATAGTAATTTCATCAGCTGCCTCACCGATGCGGCTGAAAGGCTTGTAGGGCGAGATGAAAATGAGAGCAAGTTCATTAAACACCTCGCTTTTGAAAATGCAAACCCTGCTTGTCAGGCCACTATACTGCCTCACCGTAGCAAAGATATTTCTGACTATATCAGACTTTGTGTGGGCATTGGACTCGCCATCAGAGCCGCCCTTAAAATTTTCACTCAAGACAGCCATCCCAAGGCTTGTTTTAACTGCAGACAACAGGGACATTTCTTAAAGAGTGCAAAGCCCCTAAGGCTGAGTGTCCGCCTCTATCCTCCCTGTGCTCTCTGTGCAAGAGAGGAAAGCACTGGGCCTCAGAGTGCCACTCTAAGACAGACACCCACAGCAATACTCTACCCCCAAAACAGGGAAATTCCAGAGGGGCCAGTCCCTGGCCCCAGACATGAGACAAACACCTGGAGCTATCAGGTTTGTCCCTCAAACATCAACCTCTCAGACTCAAATGTTGCCTCTCTCCCCCGAGCCACCACAGGCAACGCAGAATTGGACCTCTGTTCCTCCACCAACACAATACTAACACCTGAAATTGGATCTCAGGTCCTACATAGTGGAGTCTTTGGCCCCCTGCCTCCTGGTACTTTTGGACTTCTTGGTTGCACTAGCTCAACTCTCCAGGGTCTAAATGTTTCCCCTGGGGTAATTGGTAATGATTATACAGGAGAAATAAAAAGTCTGGCCTCATCCACTTCTGGTCCCCAACCATAAAATCGGGACAGAGAATTGCTCAGCTGCTATTGACTCCCCTCACTTATCCTAATCAAAACTTTTTTTCAAAAATCCAGGGGCATCAATAATTTTGGCTCCTCAGACGCTTATTAGGTCCAACAAATTACTCAAGATAGACCCTTCCTTAAATTAAAACTAGATGATAAAAACTTTGAAGGACTTGTAGACACTGGAGCGATGCCACAGTAATTTCAGACAAAGATTGGCCTTCTTCCTGGCCCCTCACAGCTTCCTTGACTCATCTCAAAGGCATTGGACAAACCTCCAACCCCAACAGAGTTCCAAGGTCCTCACATGGACAGATGAGGAAGGTAATGCAAGCACTGTTCAACCTTACGTTGTGCCTGGCCTACCTGTTAACCTTTGGGGTAGAGATATACTTGCCCAGTTAAATCTTATCATGTGTAGCCCAAATAAAATCATTACCCATCAAATGTTAAAACAGGGCTTCTGCCCTGGACAAGATTAGGAAAATATTCACAAGGGATAAAAGAACCTATCCTGGTGGTTAAAAAATTCGACCGTTCAGGATTAGGTATAAAAAATTTACCCTAATGGCTATTGACATTCCTGTACACCATGCGGACAAAATCACTTGGAAATCTAATGAGGCTGTATGGGTTGATCAATGGCCATTGACTTCGGAAAAATTGACCACAGCGATGGCATTAGTACAGGAATAGCTTGCCACTGGCCACATTGAGCCTACTGCTTCCCCTTGGAATACACCTATTTTTGTTATTAAGAAAAAATCTGGCAAATGAAGATTATTACAAGATTTAAGAGAGATTAATAAGATTATGCTTATCATGGGCACCTTACAACCAGGACTGCCCACCCCTGTAGCCATTCCTGCTGGATATTATAAAATAGTGATAGACCTTAAAGACTCCTTTTTTGCCATCCCCCTACATCCGGAGGATAAAGAGCACTTTGCGTTTAGTCTACCAATGATAAATTTTAAAGGACCTATGCCTCATTTCCACTGGAAGGTCCTGCCTCAAGGCATGGCCAACAGCCCCACCTTGTGTCAAAAATTTGTGGCTCAGATTATTGATCCCTTTAGGATACTTTGGTCATCTATTTATATTATCCGTTACATGGATGATATTCCTTTGGCAGGATCTGATGGCTCTCAACTGCTCCATTGCTGCCAACAGCTTTCACAAAAGTTAACAGATAATGGTCCTGGCTACACTGGAAAAAATTTTCAAGAGTTTTTCTGCCAATTACAGATCAAACACGTTACTGGTATTCCTTACAATCCTCAAGGACAGGACATTGTCGAACGTGCCCATCAAACTATTAAAAATGCCCTTTATAAGTTAAAAAGGGAGAGTTATATCCCACAAAAGAGTCCCCAAGAAATATCCTTCATCATGCCTTGTTCGTCCTTAATTTCCTCAATTTAGATGCCCGTGGCAGATCCACCCCTGATTACTTCTGGCATCCAGAAACAAATAAAAATTATGCCACAGCTATGTGGAGGGACCCTCTCACTTCTAAATGGAATGGCCCAGACCCCAGTTCTTATCTGGGGCCAAGGATCAGTGTGTCTGTTTGACACTAAAGAGGGTGTGGCCAGATGGCTACCAGAAAGACTGGTAAAACAAATAGATGCCCCCATAAAGATGAGTCCACCCATAGATATGCCAGACAATAGTTAAATCCAGGGGGAAAACTTCCCTGAGATCCCTTTCCTTCTCCTTTTCCTTGCAGGTTGCAAGAATGAATTGCTTGCCATCAAGAACTTTATTCCTAATGCTGTTCTTGATGCCCATCATTGCAAGTAGAAATAACCCTCATCAACCCCTCAATTTAACCTGGCTAGTGATTAATGGGGAGGGTGATGTTGTATGGAGCACATCAAAGGTCACACACCCTAACTACTGCTGGCCTAGTCCTTATCCTGACATTTGTAAACTAGCTATAGGTGCCTCCGCCAATTGGGAATTGGAGAGACACAGATTTCCCAAACACTCCTTCATCACCCTCCCCTCCTAAAAGACATGGTCTTGACCCTTGGGGCAGCTATGGCATGAAAGATAGAAGGAGCATGCTGAGAACACTTACCTTTTATATTTGCCCTGGCTTCCAGCAAGAGCATGCCTCAAACCCAAAGTGCGGAGGCAAAGCAGATTTTTACTGTAAAAATTGGGGCTGTGAAACCACAGGTGATACCTCCTGGGATCCTTCTTCCTCTTGGGATTTAATTAAGGTCATTGCTAACTATACACATCTGAAACAGGAAGCCAAGGCTGGCTAAGTATTCCAGAGTGCTCAAATTGGTGCCACCCACTTCATATTCAATTTACAGAACCAGGAGAAGAGTAGTTTGGACTGGTGGCGCCTCCTGGGGTCTGAGACTTTATACCAAACCCTGTCCTGAATCCTTTACCTCCACCGAAAAGGCCTCCTATTCTCTCCTCTACCACTCCAGTTTTGTCCCTTGTGTCTTCCACCATTCCCTTATTCCCAGATGGTGCTTATGAGCCTGATACCCGCCATTTTATCCTTGATGTTGTTAATTAAACCTTTTCTGTGTTAAATCATTCCTGCCCCGAGCTTACAAATCTTGCTGGCTGTGTTATCATTCTAGCCCTCCTTTTTATTAATGGATTGCAATAAGTGCAGACATCTGGAGACTCAAGACTTCCTTTTATGTAGATGGAACCAACAAAAAGATGCTAAGTTAACACTGAGCACGGTCTCTGGTCAAGGATTGTGCATCTGCAATAGGATTCCTTTTACTCATGTTCATCTTTGTAATAAAACAATCCCTTATTCTAGTTTCTCTTCTATTTACCTTCTCCCTTCCAATTATAACTGGTGGGCCTGTAATGATGGCCTTACCCCTGCATTTATGTTCCCAACTTAGTGAATAATGTTACTGCCTTTTGTGTGCTTGTTCAGTTGATCCCCCGCTTAACCTATTATACTACAGATGATTTTGCTTGAGCATGGGACCCCGTTACCGATCATGCCCTGCTTAGGACCAAGCGGGAGGCTATAACAGCTGTTGCTTTAACCTTCCTCCTTGGCCTTGGAACTGCAGGTGCCGGGACGGGCATAACCTCTCTAGTTCTTTCCAACAGACATTACTCTGACCTCCGACGAATCATCGATAAGGATATAGAAAGGTTAGAAATTGGCATCACTAATTTGGAAAAAATCTCTCGTTTCTTGTCTGAAGTGGTTCTACAAAACCGAAGAGGACTAAACTTGCTCTTCCTTTAACTAGGAGGACTCTGTGCAGCCCTCAAAGAAGAATATTGTTTTTGTGCCGACTATACTAGGGTTGTCAGGGACAGTATGGCTAGAGTTAGAGAAGGACTAGAACTACGGAAGAAGCAGAGAGAGCAAGAAGAGGGTTGGTTTCAGAATTGGTTTTCTACCTCTCCTTGGCTTACCACCCTCCTTCCCTCTATTTTGGGACCCCTGGCTGGTTTCTTTCTTCTCCTAGCCTTTGGCCCCTGGGCCTTTAATAGACTTACAAGTTTGTTTTTTTTTTTTCCTCCTTTTTTATTTTTGATACTTTATATACATTTCCAATGTTTCCCCTTTTCTGAGTCTCCTCTTTGTATACCCCCCATCCCCTCCCCAACCCGCCTCTAGGAGGGAATTCCACCTCCCACCCCCCCACCCCAACAACAGATCGACTACCTGGCATCCAAACCTCAGCAAGTTCATTATCATAAATGTGATTTGGCTGATAGAGGCCTGGCTGAGCCCTACAATGACGTGTCTCCTTTGGAAGCTGCATAAAACTCAGATTTATGCTCACCTGCCTTGGCATGGGCACCTGCAAGGAGTGTGAGACTAAGTACCACAGGGGGAGAACCCAAATGTCCATTTCTGACTCCCCGTGCAGCAAACCTGATTGCATAGAGGTTAGTATCTGCCCTTCCTTTGATCATACTCTGTGGGGATACCTACAGAAATTGACGAAGGCTAACCTCTCCTCCCCAAAAGACATTGATGACATATAAAGTGCTCAGAGGTTCAGGTCAATACTTCCCCCCTCTGGTTAATGCCCATTCATCTTCATAATGTGATCATCCCTAGCTACTCACTGGCCTAATAAAAATTGTTAAAAGGGAGGAGATGCCAGGAGTCAAACCCATGAAATTACCCGCTGCTCTGGGAAGCCTAGTCAGTTAAAGTGCAAGGTTAAGAAAGGATGTGTGCGTTCTCGGGTTCCAGGAACTGAAAGAATGTCTGGTGTTTCCCAGAAGCTAGTTACGATAGTGGGTTAGCCTTGAGACATGTGTAACCTTCCCGCTTGCTTGCCTTTATAAGCTACTGCCCTGAAATAAAATTTGAGAGCTTGATCAGAATACACGACTTGCTCTCCTTCTTCTCGTCTCTTGTCGCCCATTCTTTTGCCCCCCTCCCCAGGTTCCCGATGAACTCCCGCAGGCCAGGGCAATATACTATATATAATTATATATACTGTGGTATTTTTGTTTTTTTAAATTATTTTATTTATTTATGTTCCAAATGTTCCCCGTTCCTGGTCCTCCTTCCCCTTTGCTTCTAAGAGGCTGCTCCCTCATCCATCCACACACCCACTCCCACCTTATCCCATTAGCATTTCCCTTCTCTGAGAGCTCAATATTCTACAGGATTAAGCACATCCTTTCCCACTGAGGCCAAAGTGTGGATTCCAGAGAGCTAAATCAGGTATCCTATTCATGGTTGACTAGGTGACTGAGAAAAATCTAGTACCCTGTGCCTGTAAGTGTAAAACTTAAGGCATATAAGTACATAAAAGACACCCTGCACAGATGGGAAAAGGCACTCCAAGAAACAACAAGGTTGCTAAATGAAAATTTTTAATGTCATGAGTGTGCTGGATCTCCATGAATTATATGCAAAACTTGCTTCTGAATTCTGCTACACTATATATTGTCACCATGACTGGTCATATGCAAAAACTAAACAGGAAGACATCATTGATGGAGACACCATACCATATGCTATGGTTGCAGGACATGGAGAAATTAAGCTGGAGCAGCTGGAAGCTTTCTTTTTGTTGGTTGGTATCTGTAAATTGTAGAAGACAGAATATGCTATGCAGGCTGCTAGGGAATAGTCACCAATATTCCTTCTCAACTACAGATAGCATTTTAATATTATCAGCATGCCAAGATATGTTTCCTGGTATAATAGTGGCATGATTGTTTGAGGGTACAAACAATTTCCAGTTAGATTTAAGACCTTTTCCACATGAGGAGCCCCAATATTTGATACTGCAAGACAACAAACTGTAGATGGTGTGCGGGTGGTGTTGTAGGCCCTAGTAGAGAAACTACTGCTCTTGTTTTGGTTGATGTAAACGATATGCCTGTCAAAATGCCTAATTATCCCCTAAAAATGTGTGTCCAAGCCCAAAGATGATTGCTGCTCTCTACCATGGTCATGGGAATGTCTTCTTGTAATGGGCATCAGTTACTGCGAAGGCTCATAATTAGTCAAAATGTTACTGCCTTAGGTAAGGACTGCACTGATAAAACAATCCAATATCCATCTCTAAATGGGTGAGAATAATCATACATCTGTATCAAGCTCTCTAAAGTGCAAGGAACAACATGGAGAAGGGAGCAAAATGAATGTGAAACCTAAGGAAAGGCAGAACTTTGTTGAGTGCTATCCTCTATGCAAGTCATAGACATAACCTTTTTGAAATAACAGCCACCAGTATTGCACTCACAGGATTGGGCCTTTTAACATTACATCATAGAAAGGAGTGATGTCATGTCCTTTCTGTATTCCATCCATTCCAGCATTCATGTGGGGTCCAGAGGTGCCCACTACATTGGAGGGAGAAGGTTTAAATCCAATATTTTAGAGGTCACCAACCATGTTAGAGTAAAAATTTTCAGTAATCTAGCTGCTTTGAGATCCCACACTCCTGTAAGTAACCTTTCACCTATGTTCCTTAAGTAATCCCCATGAATTCACTGCTTCACCAATGTAGACTTGGATGGAATTGTTTCTTTGATCTGACATTTTGCCCTATCTGGGATGAATAGACATTCTTTTATATCTCACTAGGAAAGTTCACTCAACAAGTATCTTCCTTTACTATATTACCATCCTGGAAGTCTAAAACCAGTATAGATAAGCCATGAATTAGACATAGTGCTTTAGAAAAATAGCAACAGATAAAAGAAGTGTTGACTCATGTGTGCTTGAGGACACATGAGTCTCAAAGCCCCTGCCTAAATCTTTGAGAGAGAAGCAAAGGAGTGAAAGATAACTTGATTTGGCACTGGTACAATGGAATAAAGAGGTACCTATGAAGGCCAGGGCAGTCTAGAGCTAATGGCAGTAGGAATGGATAAAAGACAGTGTTGAAATATTATCAGAAGCCACTGTGTACAGATGTTGACTACCTTTGGGCATGAAAGTAATACATGAGCAACTCCTTGTCTTTCTTTTTAAGTAAATCATGAAGTAGTTGGAATAAGGCAAATGACAATTTCTATTTGGGTCATACAATCATACAAAAAAGAAAACTTCCTAAGTGACTAAACTTGCCTGGGAGTTACTAGATAACTGAATGAGCTATTAAAAGGGTTGCATGTTTATGATCAATCAATGTGGTTTGTTACAAGAAAATAATATATTTTACTTGAAAAAATAATCAATTTGTATTAAAGGTCTAGAGAAATATATGTATATGAGGAGGAGGGGCAAAGAATTGGCTGACATGTTGTTCAGGGACTGGCAAGTAGAAAATCCAGCTGATCAGATTGGAATTCAAGTAATTGATGCTTCACTGTTAAATTAAAAGTGTACTATAATCAGAATTTCTTAATTTTCCATAGACCTTCAAAGTAAATGTAGTCACTGACTTTCTTAATGAACTGTAAATCACATCTAAATCACAACTTTACTGCAGCATCGAGGGTATAACCAAAATCAAGGTACCACAGCCAAGCTGAGCTGACAGGTTAAATTACCCATCACACTCAACTATGAATATGTCACACAATAGTGTATGAAGTTTCTGCCCATAGAAAATAACATAAGTTGATTTTCTAGACCTAACCCATCACTTTTTCCAAGGTGATGCTATATGCAAAGCAGACAAAACCCCAAACCCAGGGGTTCTCTCTGCCAAGATCAAACCTTCAAGGAACTGTACCTTTGTAAATATAATGAGAAAAAGTGTAACTTACAGTTTCAAGAGCCTGCAGCTATCACCACATCTATATTTGACAGTGACTTCCTTTTGTTCTTTAATAGCCTTATGAAATGGATGATCTCAGTTTAATATTAACAGGAGCAGCACAGGTGTTTTTCCAGACTAACACAGAAGTCACCAGTTTTACATTATTTCTTTTTCTGGAAGCTAGAAACAAATGGTAACAAAGGTCATCTTGTCTCAACCTTGAGGAATCTTTGTTTGCACAGAGTTAAAAACCAAAGGAAATGCTTTTTACCCAGGCTACGCTTTAGAATCACTGAGGTTTTCAAAAGATTCATGCCCAGATCTTGTCTCCAAATACTCTATCTACTTCAGCTGAATCTAGCAGATTGCCAGGGTAGGAAGGGTTTCTTTTCTATGTTTTTCATAATAAACAAGTAACATGTGCAAATAAATTTTATAAATGTACATTAGCTGAATAGTGGGTTTATTATCATATTTTTATGCATGTAATATGCCTCCATTAGCCAAACTTGTATGTTTCTTCAGTCCCACTGACTGCCTTATTTTCTTTTAATTCCTCTCCTCCTTTCATTTTCTTTTTCTGAGTTTGGCTCTATTTGTTTAACATGATACCCAGATCCATTCATTTATTTGCAAATAAATTCCTGAAATAGGTTGTGTTTGGTTCTATAATAAGGTGTCAGGGAAGGAAACGCTAGGCATAGGTTACACGGAGATACTGAGTCTACTTACGGGAATAACAGAGTGTTTCATCAAAGAGGTTATATTTGAACTAAATTTTCTTTGGATGAAGGGGCAGGGAGGGAGGGTAAACAAAAGCAAATGGTGTATGAAAATCTACAACTTTCTATTTTTATTTTATTTTTGAGATTATAGTATAATGACCTTATTTCTCCCATTCCTCCAAACTCTCCCATATACACTTTCTTGCTCTTTAACATGTATGCCCTCTTTTTTCATTAATTGCTTAACACACACACACACACACACACACACACACACACACATATTCTATTTAGTGTATATAATGTTATTTATATGTATGCATTCAGAGTTGAACAGTTGGTATTGTATAACCAAATGAGGTGGCTTTCCCAGCAGAAGACTCTTTCTTCCACTTTGAGGAGTCCCTAGTTGCCTGGAGCTCTTTGTGTAGGGTTGAGACCTCATGGGCTTTCCCCCATCTACTTCCACATGCCTATTGGTGTCTTCCTTGTTCAGCTCATGTTTCAGCAGTCATGTTAGTGAGACTTTATGGGTATAGCTCCTGATTTTACTAGGACACACAGTCTCATAGCAAACTCCCTGATCCTCTGGCTCTTACAATCTTTCTACCCCATCTTCCACAGTGTTCCTTCAGCCTTAGGTGACAGTGTTCTGTAAATGTATCCAATGGGCCTGGGCCCCACAACTTCATTTGATCAGTTGTGTCCTCTGTTGCAAAGAGAATTTTCCTTGGTTAGGGGTGAGCAGTAAGTACAAATATTTGTGAGCATAAGAACAGATGTTTACATTTTTGTTAGAGATTATGCTGGTTTAGTAAAGTGGTGGTTGTATGGTCTCCTCTAAGATTCATGACTTTCACCTTGAGAAGTTTGCTAGGTTTCCAGTACCAGGCATGCTTTCTCTCTTCTTTAGTAGGTCTTCAATCCAATTAGAGAGCTGCTGGTTATTGCCAATGTATGTGTGCCACTACTGAAACCTTAGGGTTGTTCTGTCACTCCTGTTGTTTTTGGAGACTCATGGACTTCATTGCTGGGAATGCTTTTTGCTTCCCTCCTTTGGAGGTTTGCATGCCACTTTTTAGTGCTATGAAAACTGGTACTTAGTGGGGAGGCTCTCAGGTCAGTTCCAACTCAGGAATCTCTGAGCCCTGTGTCTGATGTGCCTTGTGTCTACAGTAATAGGGACTTACTTTCCACCTCTTGGTGACAACCAAGAGCAATAGCAATAGGCTACTTGTTTTGAGACTCCTGGACAGCCCTGACCTGTAACTTATAAGGGAACTTTTTATGTCTAGTATTGATGGTTTTGTTAGGTGGATTTTAGCCTTTTTTATTGTTATGTCTTGAGTTTGTCATTGCAGAGATACTACTTCATAGAAGGAGTTTGGGAGTATTCATTCTGTTTCTTTTCCTTTCCTTTTTTTTTTTTTTTTTGTTTTGTTTTGAATAGTTTAAGAAGAGTCACTGTAGATCTTTGAATGTCTGGAAGAATTTTGTGGTGAATCCATCTGGTACTGGCCCCTTTTTAGCTGGAAGGCTTTTTGTTACCATTTCAATCTCCTTATTTGTTATGGTTTTGTTGTTATGGTTGTTAACTTCTCCATCATTTGATTTCAGTGGTTTGGATGGATTTAGAAATTCATCCATTTCTTTTAGGTTTTGAAGCCTAAAGTGTTTGGAAGTTTGAGGAAGCTATCATTAAATCTGAAGATTGGTTTTGGTAGTATGTCATATAGTAAGTTATTTAAATTTTTTATTTGACAGATGTATTAGTCAGGGTGCTGTTGACAAGAGAACTGATAAAATTAGTATATATTTCAAGAAGATTTATTAGTTTGGCTTGCATGATAGGGGTTTGGTAGTCCTACAAGGGCCATCTACATTCTGTGGAATCTTGGAACCCAAGAGCTTCTCAGTCCACAAGGCTACATGCCTCAGCAGCACCAATCTAGCAAGGAAGGCCTGCCAGAGACCTGGAGAACCTTAAATGTTCATTGTACATTGGAAGTCTGAAGAAGATGAATTCTCATAACAGCAAGTGATGGTAACAGCAGTAGCAACCAAGCATATGTGCTTACCATCAGTCAGGCTCAAACAATACACATTTACTCAGAACTTCCTCCATTCTTTTTTTTAATACTTTATTTATATTTCAAATGTTTTCCCCTTTCCAGGTCTCCCCGTTGGATATCCCCATCACATCAACCTCCCCTGCCTCTATGAGGATATTCCCCCACCCACCCACCTATTCCTGTCTTCCCTCCCTGGCATTCCCCTATACTGGGGCACCTAACACCCTCAGGCCCAAGGTCCTCTTCTCCCCCTTATGGCCAACAAGGTCCTCCTCTGAGACATATGTGGCCAGCACAATGGGTCCCTCCATGTGTATTCTTTGGTTGGTGGTCCAGTCTCTGGGAGTATCCGGAGATCAGACCAGTTGACACCTGTTACTCCCTCCATGGGCCTGCAAACTCCCTCAGCTTCTTCAGTCCCTTCTCCAACTCCTCGATCTGGGCCCCAACGCTCAGTCCAACAGTTGCTCTGAAGTGAATCTTGGGTATTCCAAACTTATGGGCTAATATCCACTTATCAGTGAGTACATACCGTGTTCGTTCTTTTGTGACTGAGTTACCTCACTAAGGATGATATTTTCAAGTTCCATCCATTTGCCTAAGAATTTCATGAAGTCATTGTTTTTAATAGCTGAGTAGTATTCCATTGTGTAAATGTACAACGTTTTCTGTATCCATTCCTCTGTTGAGGGACATCTGGGTTGTTTCCAGCTTCTGGCTATTATAAATATGGCTGCTATGAACATAGTGGAGCATGTGTCTTTATTACATGTTGGAGCATCTTCTGGGTATATGCCCAGGAGTGGAATAGCTGGGTCCTCAGGTAATATTATGTCCATTTTTCTGAGGGTCCGCCAAACTGATTTCCAGAGTGGTTGGACCAGCTTACAATCCCACTAGCAATGGAAGAGTGTTCCTCTTTCTCCACATCCTCGCCAGCATCTGCTGTCACCTGAGTTTTTTATCTTATCCATTCTGACTGGTGAGAGGTGGAATCTCAGGGTTGTTTTGATTTGCATTTCTCTGATGACTAAGGATGTTGAGCATTTCTTTAGGTACTTCTTGGCAATTTGTGTTTCCTCAGTTGAGAATTCTCTGTTTAGCTTTGTTCCCCATTTTTTTGACAGGGTTATTATTTCTCTGGAGTGTAACTTCTTGAATTCTTTGTATATATTGGATATTAGCCCTCTATCAGATGTAGGATTGGTAAAGATCTTTTACCAATGTGTTGGTTGCCGTTTTGTCCTATTGACAGTGTCCTTTGCCTTACAAAAGCTTTGCAATTTTATGAGGTCCCATTTGTCCATTCTTGAACTTAGAGCATAAGCCATTGGTGTTCTGTTCAGGAACTTTTCCCCTGTGCCCATGTGTTCAGGACTTTTCCTCACTTTCTCTTCAATTAGATTCAGTGTATCTGGTTTTATGTGGAGGTCCTTGATCCACTTGGACTTGAGCTTTGTACAGGGAGATAGGAATGGATCAATTTGCATCTTCTATTTGTTGACTGCCAGTTGAACCAGCACCATTTGTTGAAAATGCTGTCTTTTTTCCATTGTATGGTTTTAGCTCCTTTGTTGAAAATCAAGTGACTGTAGGTGTGTGGTTCACTTCTAGGTCTTCAATTCTATTCCACTGTACCAATACCATGCAGTTTTTATCACTACTTGAGGTCAGGAATGCTGATTCCCAGAGAAGTTCCTTTATTGTTGAGAATAGTTTTTGCTATCCTAGGTTTTTTGATATTTCAAATGAATTTGAGAATTTCCATCTCTAAGTCTTTGAAGAACTGAGTTGGAATTTTGATGGGGATTGCATTGAATCTATAGATTGCTCTCAGCAGGATGGCCATTTTTACTATATTAACCCTGCCAATCCATGAGCATGGGAGATCTTTCCATCTTCTGAGGTCTTCTTTGATTTCTTTCTTCAGAGGCTTGAAGTTCTTGTCATACAGATCTTTCACTTGTTTGGTTAGAGTCACACCAAGATACTTTATGTTGTTTGTGACAATTGTGAAGGGTGTTATTTCCTTAATTTCTTTCTCAGCCTTTTTATCCATCGAGTATCGGAAGGCTACTGATTCGTTTGAGTTAAATTTATATCAAGCCACTTTGCTGAAGTTGTTTATCAGCTGCAGCAGTTCTCTGGTGGAGTTTTTCGGATCACTTAAGTATACGATCATGTCACCTGCAAAGAGCAATATTTTGATTTCTTCCTTTCCAATTTGTATCCCTTTGACCTCCTTTTGTTGTCTAATTGCTCTAGCTAGAACTTCAATTACTATTTTGAATAGATAGGGAGAGAGAGGGCAGCCTTGTCTAGTTCCTGATTTTAGTGGGATTGCTTCAAGTTTTTCTCCATTTTGTTTGATATTGGCTACTTGTTTGCTGTATATTGCTTTCACTATGTTTAGGTATGAGCTTTGAATTCCTGATCTTTCCAAGACTTTTATGCTGAAAGGATGTTGAATTTTGTCAAATGCTTTTTCAGCATCTAAGGAAATGACCATGTGGTTTTTTTCTTTGAGTTTGTTTATGTAGTGGATTACATTGATGGATTTCTGGGTATTGAACCATCCCTGCATCCCTGGGATGAAGCCTACTTGATTGTGGTGAATGATCGTTTTGATGTGTTCTTGGATTCGGTTTGCAAGAATTTTATTGAGTATTTTTGCATTGATATTCTAAGGGAAATTGGTCTGAGGCTTTCTTTCTTTGTTGGGTCTTAGTGAGGTTTTGGTATCATTGTAACTGTGGCCTCATAGAATAAATTGGGCAGTGTTTCTTCTGTTTCTATTTTGTGGAATAGTTTGAAGAGTATT
The DNA here is from genome assembly GCA_028551405.1 of Uromys caudimaculatus. Classification (NCBI taxonomy): domain Eukaryota; kingdom Metazoa; phylum Chordata; class Mammalia; order Rodentia; family Muridae; genus Uromys; species Uromys caudimaculatus. The sequence goes on from CM052722.1 coordinate 74,607,498, forward strand.
GGCATTAGGTCTTCTTTGAAGGTCTGGTAGAATTCTGCACTGAACACATCTGGTTCTGGGGCTTTTTTGGTTGGGAGACTTTTAATGACTGCTTCTATTTCTTTAGGGATTATGGGACTGTTTAGATGGTTTATCGGAACGTGATTTAACTTTGGTATTTGGTATCTGTTTATAAAATTGTTCATTTATTCCAGATTTTCCAGTTTTGTTGAGTATAGGCTTTTGTAGTACTATCTGATTTTTTTTTTAATTTCCTCAGTTTCTGTTGTTATATCTACCTTATCATTTCTGATTTTATTAATTTGCATACTCTCTCTGTGCCCACTGGTTACTCTGGCTAAGGGTTTATCTGTCTTGTTGATTTTCTAAAAGAACCAGCTCCTGGTTTTGTTGATTCTTTGTATAGTTCTTTTAGTTTCTACTTGGTTGATTTCAGCCCTGAGTTTGTTTATTACTTGCCTTCTATTCCTCTTGGGTGCATTAGCTTCTTTTTGTTCTAGAGCTTTCAGGTGTGCTGTTAACCTGCTAGAGTATGCTCTCTCCAGTTTATTCTTGGAGGCACTCAGAGCTATGAGTTTTCCTCTTAACACTGCTTTTATTGTGTCCCATAAGTTTGGGTATGTTGTACCTTCATTTTCATTAAATTCTAGGAAGTCTTTAATTTCTTTCTTTATTTCTTCTTTGACCAAGTTATCATAGAGTAGAGCATTGTTTAGCTTCCATGTATATGTGGGCTTTCTGTCATTTTTGTTGCTATTGAAGACCAGCCTTAATCCATAGTGATCTGATAGGAGGCATGGAATTATTTCAATCTTCTTATATCTGTTGAGTTTTGTTTTTTGGCTGATTATATGGTCAATTTTGGAGAAGGTACCATGAGGTGCTGAGAAGAAGGTATATTCTTTTGATTTAGGGTGAAATGTTCTATAGATATCTGTTAAATCCATTTGGTCCACAACATCTGTTAGTTTCACTGTGTCTCAGTTTAGGTTGTGTTTCCATGATCTGTCCATTGCTGACAGAGAGAGATGTTGAATCTCTCACAATTATTGTGTGAGGGACAATGTGTGCTTTGAGCTTTAGTAAAGTTTCTATTATGAATGTGGGTACCCTTGCATTTGGAGCATAGATATTCAGAATTGAGAGTTCTTCTTGGTAGATTTTTTCCTTTGATGAATATTAAGTGTCCTTCCTTATCTTTTTCGATGACTTTTGGTTGAAAGTCGATTTTATCCTATATTAGAATGGCTACTCCAGCCTGTTTCTTGGGACCATTTGCCTGGAAACTTGTTTTCCAGACCTTTACTCTGAGGTAGTGTTTGTCTTTATCACGGAGATGTGTTTCTTGAATGCAGCAAAATGCTGGGCCCTGTTTATGTCTCCAGTCTGTTAGTCTATGTCATTTTATTGGGGAATTGAGTCCATCGTTGTTAAGAGATATTAAGGAATAGTGATTTTTGCTTCCTGCTATTTTTGATGTTATTTTTATATTTGCGTGGCTATCTTCTTTTGAATTTGGTATTTTTGTTTTTGTTTTTGTGTTTGTTTTTTTTGTTTGTTTGTTTGTTTGTTTTTCGAAACAGGGTTTCTCTGTATATAGCCCTGGCTGTCCTGGAACTCACTCTGTAGACCAGGCTGGCCTCAAACTCTGAAATCTGCCTGCCTCTGCCTCCCAAGTGCTGGGATTAAAGGCGTGCGCCACCACTGCCCGGGTTCTTTTGAGTTTGTTGAAAGATTCCTTTCTTGTTCTTTCTAGTGTATAGTTTCCCTCCTTGTGCTGGCATTTTCCATCTATTATCCTGTGTAGAACTTAGTTTGTGGAAACATATTGTGTAAATTTGGTTTTGCCGTAGAATATCTTTGTTCACCATCTATGGTAATTGAGAGTTTTGTTGGGCATACAGCCTGGGCTGGCATTTGTCTTCTCTTAGGGTCTGTATGAGTTTTGCCCAGGATCTTGTAGCTTTCATAGTCTCTGGTGAGAAGTCTGGTGTAATTCTGATAGATCTGCCTTTATATGTTACTTGACCTTTTTCCCTTACTACTTTTAATATTCTTTCCTTCTTTTGTGCATTTGGTGTTTTGACTATAATGTGAAAGGAGAAATTTCTTTTTGGGTCCAATCTATTTGGGGTTCTTTGGGCTTCTTAAATGTTTGTGTTAATCTCCTTAGGTTAGGGAAGTTTTCTTCTATAATTTTGTCGAAGATATTTACTGGCCCTTTGATTAAGGATTCTTCACTCTCTTCTATATCTATTATCCTTAGGTTCTGTCTTCTCATTTTGTCCTGGATTTCCTGGATGTTTTGGGTTAAGAGCTTTTTATATTTTGCGTTTTCTTTGACTGTTGTGTCAATGTTTTCTATGGTATCTTCCACAACTGAGAATCTCTCTTCTATCTCTTGTATTCTGTTGGTGATGCTTGCATCTATGACTCCTGATCTCTTTCCTAGGTTTTCTAACTCCAGGGTTGTCTCCCTTTGTGATTTCTTTATTGTTTCTATTTCCACTTTTAGATCCTGAATGGTTTTGTTCATTTCCTTCACCTGTTTGATTGTGTTTTTCTATTATTCCACCTGTTTGATTGTGTTTTCCTGTAATTTTTTAAGGGATTTTTGTGTTTCCTTTTTAAGGGCTTCTAGTTGTTTACCTGTGTTCTCTTGTATTTCTTTAAGGGAATTATTTATTTTTTTCTTAAAATCTTCTATCATCATGATGAGATGTGATTTTAAATCGGAATCTTGCTTTTCTAGTTTGTTGGGGTATCCAGGGCTCACTGTGGTGGGAGAACTGGGTTCTGATGATGTCAAGTTGCCTTGGTTTCTGTTCCTTATGTTCTTGCCCTAGCCTTTTACCATCTAGTTATCTCTGGTGTTAGCTGGTCTTGCTCTCTTTGTCTATGGCTTGTCCCTCCTGCAAGCCTTTACATCAGTACTCCTTGGAGACCAACTCTCTCTGAGAAGAATTTGGGTTTTGAGAGTTGTGGTACAGGGTCAGCTCTGGGGTGCAGACAGAAACCAGAAGGATTCTGTCCCCAGCTGTTCCTTGGTTCCTCTGTTCTGATGGCTCTGCAAGGGTCCCTCTTGATCCAGGAATTTGAACAGAAGTGGTGGTCTTGCCTGTGCTCGATGGTGTGTTGGCACTCCTGGGAGACTAGCTCTCTCCTGGCACTATTTGAGTATGGAGCCCTGTGTCACAGGATCAGCTCCCTGGCCGCAGAAGGAAACAGGAAGATTATTCCTTCCTCAGTCCCTGCATACTGAGGGTTCTGGGTGGGTCCCTCTGAGCAGTGGTGCTTGTCTCTTTTTTTTTTTTTTTTTTGATACTTTATTTACATTTCCAATGTTTCCCCTTTTCTGGGTCTCCTCTTTGGAAACCCCCTATTCCCTCCCCCTACCCGCCTCTGTGAGGGAATTCCTCCTCCCACCTACCCACCCACCCATCCCCATATTCCCACCTTGACATTCCCCTTTACTGGGGCCTCTAGCACCCTCAGGCCCAAGGGCCTCTCCTTTCTCCCTGATGGCCATCGAGTTCATCCTCTGCCACATATGTAGTCCGAACCATGGGTCAATAGATGTGTATTCTTTGGTTGGTGGTCCGAACTCCAGGACGATGGGGGGGGGGGGTTTCGGGCCCATTGACACTCTTGCTCCCTCCATGGGGCTACAAATACCCTCAGCTCCTTCAGACCCTTCTCCAACCACTCCATCTGGGACCTCACTCTCAGTCCAGTGGTTACTGTTAAGTGAAACTTGGACATTCTCAACTTTGGGGCTAATATCCGCTTATCAGTGAGTACATACCATGTTCGTTCTTTTGTGACTGAGTTACCTCGCTCAGGATGCTATTTTCAAGTTCCATCCATTTG
>CM052722.1:74611867-74667927 GCA_028551405.1 Uromys caudimaculatus
CTGTGGCACAGGGTCAGCTCTGGGGTGCAGACAGAAACCAGAAAGATCTTGTCCCCAGCTGTCCCTTGGTTCCTATTCCCTGATGGCTCTGCAAGGTTCCCTCTTGGTCCAATGGGTTTGCACAGAAGTGGTGGTTTTGCCTGTGCTCAAAGGTGTGTCAGCACTCCTGGGATACCCATTCTCTCCTGGAGCCTTGTGGCCCAGGCTGGGGTCCCCAGGTACAGGCCCCTGGTGGCCCAGGCAGAGGTCTCCACCCACAGGTGGGAACCTGAAGGTTCAGAGATTTTGTGTTCCCCGGCTTCTCAGGCGCTGGGTCCCGGCGGATCCAGGCAGGTCCAGGTGAGAGGTGTTGCTCCCCTTAACCCCACTCACTGCTTTCCCAAGCTCCTGGGAGGGTAGCTTTTTCTGGCGCTCGTTGGCTATGGACTCCTGGTGGCCCATGCAGAGGTCTCTGCCTCCAGGGGGTTTCTATGCCCGCCTACCTCAGTCCCTGTGTCTCGTGGGTTTGGGGCAGTTCCTGATGAGCTGTGGAGCTTGTCTTGGGCCCACTCCCGGCTTTTCCAAGCTGCTGGGCGGGTATCTTTGTCCCGGCGCTAATTTGCTATGGAGCCCTGTGGCCCAAGCTGAGGTCCCCTGTCCCTCAGTCTCTGTGGCCCGGGGAAACTGGGCGGAATCGGTGAGCGCTGGGGCTCGTTTTGCCCCCACTCGGGGCTTTTCCACGCTCCTGGGAGAGAAATTTTCTCCCGGCACCGCTTGACTATGGAAACCTGGAGGCCCAGGCAGAGAAGTCTCCTGCCTCAGCCGCCTGCCGTTGGGATCCAGGGGGTTTCTATGCCCGCCTACCTCAGTCCCTGTGTCTCCCAGGTTCTGAGCAGTTCCTGGTTAGCTGTGGAGCTCTTCTTGGGCCCACTCCCGGCTTTTCCAAGCTGCTGGGAGGGTATCTTTGTCCCGGCGCTAATTTGCTATGGAACCCTGTGGCCCAAGCTGAGCAGTGGTGCTTGTCTTAACACCACTCACATACTTGTCCACACTCCTGGGAGGCTAGCTTTCTCCTGGTGTTATTTGGCTATGGAGCCCTGTGGCCCAGGCTGAGGTCCCCAGCCACCACTTCCTCCATTTTTATATAATCACTCAATGCTTCCTCAGTTCTCCACAGTGAACAATAACAACAACAACAACAACAAAAAAAAAAAAACCAGCTTATTCCTTTAGTCACAGTATATCTGGGTCTCCATATTCTACACTCTGGCAAGCTCTTCTCTCTCTGTTAACCTCTTCAGGAAATATCCCTATGAACTCTCCCAGAGGAAGATTTCTTAGTTGAATCCAGATAGAACTGGATTCCTTGCTAGATTGCTTGACAATCAACATTAACCATCACAATAAAAATTTTAAGTTATTTATTTTATTTCTCTTGAGATTAAAATATGTCATTTCCCTCTTTTCTTTCCCCTACTTCTAAGCTTTCCCATAAATTGACCTTGGAGGAGAACTTACGGCCACCATACAATAAAGTAAACCATCATAATAAGATTTAAAATGCATTTTTCTATCAATTTACTAATATATAGTATAATATTTTGGCTCTATGATTCTATGCAGTAGGTCTCCAGAAATGCTTATATATAACTTTGTGAGTTTTTAAAAATCTAGTTCCATGTTTATTTTCAGTCTTTTTATTCATTAGGAAGCATTACTTTTGAAGACTTGGTATGTGTTTTTGTGTGTTATATTCCTGTTTAGATGTATATGTTTGTTAATAATTTTTGATGTCTAAATACCACTAAGTTTTATGAATATGCTACGATATATTCAATTCCATACTGGTGAGTATTTGGGACCCTCGAAAACATTCCTTATTACTTTACTACTGCAACATTCCTGGCACATGTCCTTAGTATACATGTTCAATATTTCTCTCGAACAGTGATCCTTAGTCTAGTCTATAAACTCAAATAACTCAGAAAACTTCAGAGAACAATAATATTTTTTTCCGGGATATGGATGGAGTGATCCATGGCTGGCCAATGTTCCTAAAAAGAATGAGTGTCTAATGTCTGGTCACTTGCTATAATCAAATTTTAAAGGCATCTGAAAACTGCAAAGGTCATAATGACTAAAGGAAAAACATTCCATACAGAATAGAGTCTTTCCAATCAATATCAAATGTCTGACTTAAGTTTATTATATGGGGATATCATCAGATCCCTGAGGACAGCTGCTGGGAGAATTAACAAACAGGTAAATTTTCAATGATCAGAGAAAAAGAATGGAGTGACTAATTTAAAGATATGGGAGAACTTAGGTATGCAGACAAGTGATGGCTTCCACAATTGCAAATAATCTGAGGTTAAGAGGGATAGATGGTGTGGGGGGGGTAGGGGAGATGAGGGGGAAACTGGGAGGAGAGGAGAGAGAAGTGCGATCAGGATGTAAAGTAAATCAATAATTTAATCAATTAAAAAATAAACAGGCTAGTATAAAATAAAAAAAAATAACCTAAGTAGAAGTAACACTGAAAATCAGAATGGAATTCCCCACACCACTCAAGTCTTAAGAGATAATGAAAAACCCAAGGAAGAGACAAAAAACTCAGGTGGGTAGTTTGGATTCATTGAAAACAGATTTCTAATATTTTTTATTGAAATAAATTTCCAAAGCAAAATGTACTAGAATCCATATTTTACCCTAGAGAGATTGTAGTCTATGGAAAATATATATATATGTTCCGTTCTGCCAATTCCTATCTCTTAGTGTCTGTTTTCTGTATAGTTTTTCATATAATATATCACAATCATATTTCCCCTTCTCTCCAACTCTTATCAATCATTCCCACCTCCCTACCCACCCAAATTCATGTTCTCTCTGTCATCTATCTATCTATCTATCCGCGTATCTATCTATCTATCTATCTATCTATCTATCTATCTATCTATACCTTTCAACAAAATACACAAAAAAGAAAATCAAAACAAACAAAATAATAAAATAAAGAAAAAAATCCATAAAACCATGTTTGTCCGTCTTTGTCTTGGCCAAGTGTTCCTGGGCAAATGTGGTTGATATAGCCAGTGACATTTCATTGTAGCAAACCAATTTGCCATTTGCCAGTGGATATCAATTTCAAATAGCTTCTTGGTTAGGGGGTTGAACCCCATATCTACTTGCCCTTCTAGGAGCTAAGACTCCATCTGGCTTGAACCTATGCAGGTCTTCTGTGTGCTGCCATAGTCTCTGAGTTTATATGAGGTACACATACATTTATTCACCAAAAAGCTATATGAATGCTTGTTAAGGCATTATTTATTGTAGCTTGGTGACGACTAGTTGGATGAAGTAGGTCACTCAGGATGTACCCTTGGAAGGTGTACCTTATTTCCAGTTCTCATCCTAGCTGTCAGCAGGTGAGCAGATTTTCCACACTATACACTCTCTGCCATGATGCTGTGTGTCAATAAAAGCTCCCAGCAATTGGATGGAGTGACCATACACTTGAACCTCTGAAACCATAAACCAAAATAAATATTTCCTTCCTTAATTTATTTTTTCTTACATTATCACAGTAATTGAAAATCTGACTAATATACTTGGTTAAGGCTTGCTTGAAGTTACAGTTCAGAGATAATACTTTGAATATAGGCTTGCTCCCCTAAAGATACAGTAAACTAACTATAGTCATGATACACTATGGTTATATGTCTCCAGTAGGAAGAATTCAGGGCTCAGAGAAACAATGGATGGACAGAAAAATAACTTTCAATAGCAGATTCTACTTCCAGTTTCTATGGTGCTAAGCTGGGACGGGATGTAAATCATAAAATCTAAGGGGTGAATATTTCCCCATGAAGTTTAGCTAGAAGGCATTTATGTATGAGATATGATTGCTGCTTAGATATTTCAGGATGCCTGTGTTCAGGGAATAGATGGTAGATAGAAGAATATCTGATCATTTTGGCCACAACCACAGGCAGAGGGTAGACTGACATAAAAATTTGGATTCAGAAATGAATGCAGATGGGATCAACATATAACAAAGGAGTGAAATTTTTATTATATACAAAATGAAGATTTTTTAGGAGACTTAAGAAGATTCAAGCTAATCTAGGAATGGCTTCTGGGCTATTTAAATGAGATATCCTCTAAAGTTTCAAGCATTTGTATACAATTCCACTAGTTGATGGTCCTTTCTGAGGAGGTTTAAGGGGTGTGTCCTTTTTGGAGGGATTGTGTCACTAGAGGCTGACTGTGAGGTTTTAAAAGTACTCTTCCTTCTATAAGTTGTCTTGGTCATAGTATTTTATCAAAGAAATAGAAAAAGGACCAATACATCTTAAGACAGTGGGAAAATTACGCAAATGTGTGCTTTAATGGTTCTTTGGATGGAGTGTCTCTGAGTATGTATATATGTAGAAAAGGGCTCATGTGGTCTGAACCTCTCATAATGCAAAAATAGAGAAGACATTGCCTTTCTTATCTGTTATCTCAGATTTGAAGCACAAAAAATGAGGTAGAGATGATGCTTAAATGAAATCAGCTATTAACAACTAGAGTCAGATTCTCCATTGCTCCATGTGGACAAGGGTTATTGACCCCAATAAGCAAGAAAGGCAATAGATTGTGTTACACAACAAATTCTAGCAGCATTTGTTTGACACTCATAGTGATTGATAATCTCTTGCCAAATTTTGATGGGAAATAGACATAAGAAGTAATATTTGCTCAAAATATAGCTAAGTATTTCTTATGGGTATGGTTCTGTCATGTACTGTTATAGGTTCATGCACATATATACATCATACATACATACATATTTACACAAATACAATTTAAAACATAAAGAAAAGACAGCCCTGAAAGTAAGATAGGCCTTGAAAGAACTAAACTTCCAAGTTGTCCACTAACAGGACTCCTAATTTCTAGAATATGGCCTTCTGTTGGGACAAGCCTGGCGCTGTGTAAGGAAGCCCCACATGTCTGTCCCAGGCACTGAGGCTCTGGGTGGGACAGCAGACATGTGGGAAGTGGACATGCATCTTCCCACACAGTCTGACAGGCAGGTGGGGGTTGTGGGAAGCCTTTGTGGGCTCTGCCTGTGGGTGGGGGAGGGGGCCATTCTCAGGGAATGTGCAACAGCCATCTCTGTGTGTTCTCTAGCCCAGGGCACTGCAGACTAGCCGGAGCACAGCTGGGGTTCCCGCCAAGTCCAGTTTTCAGCGGCTTAGGGTGCCAGGCTAGCTGCTTATGCTTGGGTGAATGGGTACCATCTTGGAGTGCTGGGAAGCCCTCAGCGAGAGATTAGACACGGCTCCTTAATCGAGGGCCAGATCCCTCGCTTCCCACAGCAGGTCCAGATGAAGAGACAGTCCATAATTCTAAGACATTTTTTTCATCGTGTGGAGTGGCCTAGATGGAATTGTACCCCCGTGGCCTCTGGGAGATGTGAGGCAGATATAGTAACTGGGAAGGGGTGTGGCTAAGCCTCTAGGTGTCTCATTAACATGGGGATGGCTTAGGGCTGTGTGGCCATGCCTCTACCTGAGGAGGGGTGGTTCGTGATCTTGATTGGAGCTAAAAGCATCCCAAGAGCATTGGCATAAAGTTTTCAAGTTCCTTGTGGATTATACCACTGGGTCTCCCAGAGTTTACGCCTGTGCTCAACTGGGTGCCAGACTGCCTATCACAGATCACTGCCCCACAGCCTTCCATGAAGAGATAGCCCCACACTACAATAGTAACAGCTGTATCAGTTTAAAATTTTGTATCTTTTCATAGACAATTATATTTACTACAGTAATCAAAATATCACACAATTACTAACATTTGTGTGTTAAAATTGCATTTCCCAAGGTGATAGTGTTAGGAGATAGATTCTCTTAGAAGTTAAATAGGTCATTAGGGCAGAACATGAATGAAGATTAGCATCCATTTAAAAACTATATGTGAGCAGTGTCTAGTTTTTGTTCCAGCATGTAAATTATATATAACTTAGTATAAGAATATGGGCATCAGCAAGCTAGAAACTAATCCTCACTATAACTAAACACATTGAAATCCTTATCTTGAACTCCAAGCCTACAGAAATGTGAGAAAGAAATTTCTGGAGGTGGTCGCTTCAGGTTCCACCTCCAGTAGATAGGCAGCACTCCCAGTGGATTGATGGGATCGCCAATCCACCTTCAAAACTTTTGACCCAAAATTACTCCTGCCTAAAAGAAATGCAGGGACAAAAATGGACCAGAGACTGAAGGAAAGGCCATCTTGGGATCCATACCATGGGCAGGCACCAATCCTTGATACTATTACTGATGCTATGTTGTGCTTGCAGACAGGAGCCTAGTATGGCTGTCCTCTGAGAGGCCCAACGAGCAACTGACTGAGACAGATGCAGATACTTATAGCCAACCATTGGACTGAGGTAAGAGATTACCTATGGAAGAGTTAGGGGGAAGACTAAAGGAGCCGAAGGGGATGGCAACCCCATAGGAAGTATCAACTAACAGTATCAATTAATCCTGACCCCTGGAAGCTCCAAGAGACTAAGCCACCAACCATAGAACAAACATGGGCTGGTCTGTGGTCCCCGGTACATATATAGCAGAGGACTGCCTTGTCTGGACTCAGTTGGAAAGGACGAGGCTAATCCTGTAGAGAGCTGATGTGCCAGGGAAGGGGGGTGCCTGGGGTGGGGTGGGGTAGGGAGGTGAGGGGGAGTAGATGGGTGGCTGAGGGGAATGGGAGTGGGAGGGTAGGAGCAGAGGGTAGAGTGAGGGGCAGGGGTAGGGTATAGGGAGTGGAAGGGTAGGGGAACACCCTCCCAGAGGCAAAGGTCTGGAGGGAGGGGTTGAAAAATTCTGGGAGGAGGAACCAGGAAGAGGGCAACTTTTGGAATGTAAATAAATAAAATTTTTAAAATCAACTAAAATTAGTTAATTAATTAATTTTAATACTAGTCAATGGTAGTTTGTTATAACCACCTCAATTTATGAGGTGACATGTAGCAAGAGCTTCTTATTTCTTTGTATAGAAATATATACAATGCTATATAATATTAGTAATTTTAAATTTTATTTGCTTGTGGTTTAACATTTTCAGTGTTGGGGATTGAACCCAGGGTTTTACATAGACCAGGCAAGTGATCCACCACTGAACCCTTCATAATACTTATTTAATGGTTAAAAAATTTAGATGAGTTCTAACATCAAAAATATTTAAGATTATATCACAGTATTAATAAGTACAGATACTGTTTTACAGACTTCTATATAATTCAAGCATTATGTACATTGAGTAGCAACTCACTACTTTCTGCTCCCTGTAGCAATGTTCATCCTCCTTTCTGTTTCTATAAGTATGACTAATCTACTTGCCTCATCCAGATGAAATGATATAGGAGTTGAACATCTATGACTATCTTATTTGGATTAATGTCCTCAAGCTTTACGTATACAAGAGTTCCTTCTTTTCAGAAGAAATCGTCCATTTTACATGCACATCATATTGTCTTCATCCCTGTATCATTTATTCACATAAACCAACTTTAACTTACTTTAATTTTTTAAATAACATTTTTAAATTAAAAATATATCTTTTCCTCACCTTCTTTTCCTCTTTACAATTGTTCCCATATTCTCTACCCCACGATCCCTATCAAATTCATGTCCTCTTTTTTAGTTGTGTATATATATATTCTTGTTAGTACTATAAATGACTGCAGGGCTGATCACTTTGTACTGGATACTAATCTCTCACTTTTAGGATTTCTTACTTGCCTATAGTTCTTTGTCTAAGTTCAGGGTTCCGTGAGATTTTTTTCCCTTCCGCAATACCATGCCTTTTTGGTCTTGTTCTTGTTCAGGTGTTGTTTAGACAGCCATACTGTTGAGGTATCATAGGCAAAGTTTCCCTGTGATTTCTCAGATATACATTCTCACAACAGATTATAATTTCGTACATAAATACTAAATTTATATCAATTCCACCTTTCTTCTCTACCACTCTCTCCCTCTTGTGTCCCCTCTACTCCTTCTGAAGTCCATGACCTTCTTTTCTATACCTATATTGTTATATAAATATATATTTCTAGTCTGCTTTTCTGATGCTGTTATAAAATACTGCCTAAAAACAACTTGGGATGGAAAGGTTTTATTTTATCTTTGCTTTCAGGTCATAATCAAAGTTGGGTCAGGAACTCAAGCAAGACCAGAAACAACTATTGTGGAGGAGAGCTGATTACTGGCTTGTTTCCAGACTGACACCCACGTACCTACCAGGCTCATATGCCTAGGGATATTTTTGCCTACAGTGTTGTGGGGGGTAGTTGTTTCGTATCAATAAGCAATCAAGAAAATGCCTCAAAGACATGCTCCCAAGCCAATCTGGGGGAGGAAATTCTTTAACTAAGATTTTGTCTACCAAGGTGTGTCAAGTTGACAACCAAATTTAACCATCACACTGACAATGTTTTTTTTAATGGATGATTGTAGGAGATTATAGAAGTTTGGACAGAAAAGAGGTTAAATGTTCTAAGCAGAACTTAATAAGCCATCCTAGGAGAAACCTAGATAACATTAGTGCTAAGAGGAATTTTCAAGACAACATAACATTGAGTCTGTGGTATGGCTATTACTCACAATTCTATGCAGGTCTACATTAAAAAAGAGTAAATGGGATATAAATAAATAAAAAGTAAATAATAAAGTTTGAAGACACAAACAATACTGGGAAGATTAATGTTACAGCCAAGGGATGTGCTGCAGAAGACAATGTAAGTGTTAAGGAGAGATCTCCTGTTCTATGAAGGAACAATGTAAATGGTACTAAACTTCTGTGAAAGTAGAAAGCTCGAGAAGTCACAGGGTCCTAGAAAGTAGTTGCTTCAACACACAAAATCTGTTGTTAATGTGGTAGAAATAGGCAAAGGTCACTCCTGAGATGGCAGCGAAACTTAGCAGTGTCATCCTCATTGTACATACTTTGGGATTCTGAATGATACAAGACTAAAGGGGAGTTAAGAGTCTTCCTTCACTATTTCAGAAAGCCACTGAGGTCAGTCAACACATGGAAGTGCTTGAGTTGCTATAAGAAAGCTCTGAGAGGCCACTGTATTAAGCTATGAAAGTGAAGACTGTGTTGTCTTAGATATCCTAATAGGTTGGAGCTGCCAGACACATGAGACATCTGTTAAGAAGAGCTGTATATGAAGACTAGTACCATGCCAAGAGAGAGAGAGAGATGTTACAAGCAGCACAGCTAGAGATGCTGAGCCATCAAAGCCCTTGAAAACTAGTGTCCCAGACATTGACATGGAGTTACAAAATTTGAGTGTCACAATTAAGAGACTACATTGAGTCTCAGAAGACTGGACATTTAAAAATTGTTGAGACTGAAAGACTATGGAGACATTTAAAGAAGGACTGAATACAGTTTGCACTGTGATATGGCCATGAGCCTATAAGGACCACGGAGCAAAATGTGGTGGTCTGAATATGAAACATCCCCCCATAGTCTCACACATGTAAATGCTTGGATCCTGGTTGGTTGTGCTATTTAGGGCTAGGAGTATGGAACTTTTAGGATGTGTAATCTTGATAGAGGAAGCGCATCAATTATAGTCAGGCTTTGAACATTTTTAGCCTCATCCAACTTCTAGTTTGCTCTCTTAGTTTCCTATTTGATGAAATATGATCAGTAATGTTCCTACTGTGGACATCTGTTGCTATATCTTTCTTGCCATTATGGACTTCTCTTCTAGAACCATAAGCCAAAACAAACTCTAACTTTTTAATGTTGCTTCTGGCCATGATATTTTATCATATTAACAGAAAGGTCACACACACACACACACACACACACACACACACACACCCTACTGTTTTACTGACTCCATTTAGCATTGCCAATATAGATGTGTTTATAACTAACTACTTAGTGTTAAAGAACATATCAGGAAGTTCATCCTTAGAGAAAATGGATCCTGTCTTTCTCAATGGGCATTGATTGTAATTCTTCATCCATGGGTAAAGGCATGTGAAAGTTCCCCCACCCATGATGGAATGCCTTATTGTTGTTGTCATTATGCAGTTCTTGTTAGAAAACCATATTGTTGAGGTTTCATGGGTGTAGCATCCCTATCATGTCTGTAAAACACTATCTAGCAGCAAGCATATTGGTCCTCTGACTCATAGAACACCCCCCCCCTTTTCCACAGTGTTCACTGAGTCTTTTGTGTATGGATTGTGTTATAGATGTGTCTGTTTAGGTTGAGTACCCCACATTCACTTGTCCTCTGCATATTAATCACTTGTGGATTTCTGTAATTGTCACCATAATTTTCTAAAAGAAACATCTTTGGTGAGGGGACAGAGCTACACTTACTTGTGTGTATAAAAATAAGTATTACAATACAGGTAGAAATTATATTGTTTTGGGGGAAATGGTAGCAGTGTGTCCTCTATGTCCTCTTCATCTTGGTTTACATTATCTGGCATGAATTCCCTCCTATTGAGTGGGCCTAAAATGTAATTAAACATCTGCTGATGATTTCAAAGATAAAAGTGCCCCTATAGCATCGTTACCAGACTGGTCATTGGTGTGAGCCACAGCCTTTACAACTGAGTAGTAGTAGAACTATTGTCTTTCTCCCTTGGCAGCTTACATAGCATCTCAGATACTATGAATGCTAGTCCTCAGAGAGAAGGTTTCTAGGTCAGCTTCAGCTCAAGTCCTCTAAGTCCTGTGACCTTAAGTGTTCAGTATCTTCAGCAATGGGTTCTTATATTGAATTTCTCATAGGCAACCAAGGGCAGTGGCAATAGCCTATGTTGTTTGAGGGGTATCTTGAGTTTTTGCTGCATCTCATAGATTTGATAAGGTTCTAATGGCATGGAAATCACTACCATTTATATTTAACACATGAGGAAAAGAAATTATAGTTTATGTACTTTGCCCAATATCACAAAATAGTATAAGTAACAGAACCAGTATTGTAATGTAACTTTAGTGAAACAAAACATCATGCCAAGAAAGAACTTTTTCCTGTACCATAAATCATTATCCATCTCTGGGTGTCCAATTCCTTATCCATGAAGCCAAAGTATTATAGAAAAGATATGCAAGCTTCCTTACAAATGTGTCAACTAAGAAAAGAACAAAAACTGATAAAGATATTTATTTTGCAAACACATTTTATTTATATTTATATGGAAACACACCTACATAGTACTTACATGTTTGTTGCTAATTTTTTGTAAGTGAAATATTGAGTGATAGAATTTGTCTACCACATAATTAACTCTCACTGTGTTACCTGTGTTCCAAATTCTAATACAAGGTACTTGAATACATAAATTTGATATTAAATCTACTTCAGTAGATGAAGATAGTATGGCATACCTAGGCAGTGGATGTTCTGGTGACACAAAATATCATATTTTATTGAGGAATACAGACAATAACAAAACAGGATAACTAGGAAATTTCCATGAGAGCAAATAGAAAGATATTTTTAAAGGAGTATGAAAAATGAATATAGTATATGATGCAAATGAATGATCCCTCCTTCATCAATAGCTCATGAATTAGCACAATGAGATCTGCTAGTGATGATGTGGGCTTGTGTGAGGAATTTATTTCACCCTGTTTTGTTGTTGAATACATGTTAGGTCACAAAAGCTACATCCCTGGATGAAAGTACTCAGTTTATGACTTGATAGTATAGTGACAGCTTTATTTAAAAAATCTAGCAGTAGCCAAAATCACATACTTATTTTAAACAGGTAGAAAGAGCAGAGGTTATTGTGAAGATGATATATACAAGCCACTTCATTTGCATGTTCATTGATCATACTATTGGAATACTGTAATACGAAGACTTGATCTATATTGCAACTATTGTCCAAAAGATACATCCAAAGGCATTTGTAATCCCAGTTAAAATTTCTATAATTAGCTAACTGATGAGAAACTTTACAATGATTTACTAACATCGATCCTTTTTTTAGTTTTGGATAACAACCACTCATTGACTATCTGCATGTTTGGTCCCAGGATTAGCCTCTTCCATAGCCAATGTACTCCCGAAGAGGTCCACTTTTATCACTTGCACAAAAGAAATAAAGTCCATAGCAAGTACATTAAGCTATGCTATATATTTATTTCCCATGATAATATGTACATACTCAATGGCCTCTTCTTCAATTATTCTTTTGCTGGGTTAACAACTTTCCCTAAAAAGAGAACACTTCTGGTCCTTTTCTCCAAAATCATCAGTAAGAATGTTCTATCCAATCGAATAACAGGGTGAAGAGGAGGTACTTCTTGCTGATCCAGAGACCCAGCTTCAGGTGAAGCTCCTTCTTTAGTTCCCTCTTCACCAATATGTAGTACAGCCTTGTGAAAAACCTGTGGGGGAGAAGAACAGACACTGAAGGCCCCCTGAAATAGTGGCATCAGCCTTTGGGTGAGTTGGAAGTACAAAAAAAAACCACATCATTTTATGGTGACTGTCCTTGAATATGGATATTACTTTGATAAGTATAGTGAATGATTTCCTGTGATCTCTTTGGTGTCCCTCTCACATCTTCTAGCACTGTATCTTACAACAGTCACTTCATTAAGACTTTTCATTATATTAGAGTTATCTTAGTATATGAAGGTTAGGGATGGAAATCGTATTTCTTCATTTATATATGTCTGTACATCACATGCATACCTGGTACTTGTGGAGACCGGAAGAGGGTATCAAAATCTCATGGGACTGAAGTTATAAACAGTTATGAGGTGCCATGATGCTGCTGCAAACTGAACTTGGGTCTTCTGGAAGAGCAAGCAGTGCTCTTATCTGCTGAACCATCGATACAGTCCCAGAAATTATTGACTCAAAAATGACTCTCTTATGATACTGACCTAACAGACTCACACTGCCTCTGTAGCTATTCGATTCCTTATTGACCAAATGAGATATGTGAATCATTTGACACTCAATGTCCTTTCCAGCTCATAAGGCAACCAATTAATCCACCAACTTACATAGGAAAGTTTTAGACCATTGTCTTCTGTGATTCCAGGGAAGTCAGCACTTTCAGCAAAGGCATCCCTCACACCCATCTTCTGAAGTGTGCTTCCAAGGTTATATGTGGCAGAAATGGAAAACTTTGGAACAAACAATTCAATCCATCTGTGTGGAGTAAGGAAAGGGAGACCATACTAATCACACTACTAGTCACCATACTAATCACGCTAATCTCTCTCTCTCTCTCTCTCTCTCTCTCTCTCTCTCTCTCTCTCTCTCTCTCTCATTCAACTCTGCTACTCTTCTGAATATTGACAATGATTAACATGGCACCAGAACCACAGAAAGTATTGTGGAAGAAGTAGTGTCAGACTCAGAAAAAATTGGGTTACAACACATGGTGTCCTGCCCACTTATTATCAGAAAAATATAGCTCTGTGGTATTGAGCAAGCACAGAGGTCTAGTGGTGTGAAGATCAAAGAGTAGTGTATAGGAACTTCATGATTTCCCATCTTGCCATTCTAGCTCATAATAACTGCATTCCACCTCCAACATCAAATCTGATCCATCCCAAAGTCTTAGTTGGTCCCTAAAATGTATCAGTTTCCTAGTGCACTCACTTTGGGTAACTATAAGAATTTCTAATTGACAAATATCCATGATACTACCTGCTTTGGAGTGTTTCCCAATATGCTTAGATGAAATGCTGTGGAAGTATCCAGAAGAGTGTCAGGCACACTGTATATTGTGGACATACTTTAACAATCATCATACCACAGCCAGGTACTTCTGGGTAATTTTCCTATCTCTAGGTTTCTCTTTAACTCATTCTCAATTCCACCCTTAAGCCCACACCTAGATCCCCATACCCTCTAAATTATTTACCCTTTCTGCAGTAAATGGTTCCACCTCTTGAGTGTTTTAGATGACATGGCTGCTTCCACCCATTCCATGTGTCCCTCCTTTGGAAGGACAAAAAGTGCCAGGGCATTCTCACTATAGTCCATTTGAAGTACTGTACAATTCAGCTCCACATCCACGTAATGATAGTATTGTTCTATCTGGTGCATCATGGGCACTTGTACTGTGGTGCTCTTGTCCACTGAGAAGTTGGAACTCTCTTCTGTTTTAGATACACGGAAAGGATTTGCCCACTGGGCTTAAAACACAAAAAAGGGAGAGATGTTTCTTTGAAACCATTAGTCAATCAGCTAATAAGTAAGACTGCCTACTCTTAACCAGTTTTCCAAGTGATTACAAGTGATTCACTGGGGATCACAGAAACAAAGTCAGTTGCCATATCTATCCAGCTACCATGTGGGAAAACTAGAAGTCCTTTCCAATGCTGCTGGACCTCAGAGTCAAGTTTAGAAACACTATACTTTCTACACCCATCTGAAACAATATCTTCTTCCACGCAAAGATATATGAGTGTCCAAAAAAATGGGTGAAGTTAGAAAACATTCTTCTGCCATTTTAAGCATATATAGGCATGTGACTGATGCCAAAAAAATCATTCATCCAAACTTAAAAGACAGGATCTATAGAACCAAGAGGTATCATTTGGGAACAGCACTATCAGAAAGGAGGTCACATGACACTTGCTATAAGCTTCAGCTTTAGGGTTAAACAGTCTTGCTTGGAAGGGTAAGCACTGAAAATTATTAATGGTATGTTTTTGTAGCATAATCTTAGCACATAATAGGCACTTAACGTATAATACAAGGTAATTTTTTCAGTGTATCCAAATGTACACAGGAAATAAGGACCACATTATGCTTAGAAATTCAGATGACTTGCCAAGCCCAGGCGTTTCCCATCTCATTAAATATATTAGATCAGAATATTAAATATATTAGATCATTAAATATATTAGATCAGAACATTCATAACATTGTCAACCACATCTCTAAAAGTTTTATCTCCCTAGAAATTTCCTGGACTCATACACAGAGTTGTGTGCCATCCTGGAATGATCCAATGCAATGCATAGTATGAGGGACAACTGCTGATGCCAGTGACAAAAACGACCATAAGTTCTCCCCAGTTCTCTATCTGAACACCGGAAGTTGATGACTTGACACCTTACCTCTGAAATGAATATAGTTAACCAGAATCATGATAATGTTCAGTTTGAGGTCTTGAATTAAGCCTACAATTTTCCCTTTTGTTTGCTTCTCCACATAACTGTTGATCTCATGCTGAGCTGCAGAAACATTGGAGAAGTCAGTAGAAAAGACTTCAGTTTCATAGAGGGTCTTGACATCATCCAAAAACTTTGCCAGTGGTTTCAGCTGCTGCCCAATGAAAACTGCATTTCCCATCTGCAATTCCAGTTTGTTCTTTGGGAAATTCAATGAACAGATCAAATGCTGGAAGCCCTGTTGTAATTCTGTCACAGGAGTATCTATGAGGTTAAACCCCAAAACCTCCAAAATCTGTGTTTGGGTGCTAGAGCCAGATCCAAAAGAAAGCATGGCTAAAGCAGCAGATATGCTCACAGGGGAGAAGAAGATGTTCAAATCTGGGTTCTCCACAGAGAGCCTTCGATATAGACTGAATGCAAAGTCAGCATTGATAGATGGCATCTTATAGAGAGTGGCATTTTGTTGGGGCAAATGGCAGGTCGTTACTTTGCCTTCAGAGCTGGTATGTGGCACACAATGGATTGCAGGCTGAAGCCCAAATACCAAGAGAAACAGATAGAGGAACACTGACATTCTGGAATGACGATGATCTACAAAACATGAAGTGAGATAACCATTGGTGGAGCGTAGACATATGAAACAGTCTCCAATTCAGAGAAACATAAGTCACCCATCTTGGTTTATAAAACTAAAGCAAGTATTTGATGGTGTGTTCAGCAAGGAATAAGGAGCAGTGGTCTCTTTCCTCACTAAAGACCAGTGACATGTCTACTAGGGAGAAAGAGTAGGAGAAATGGCTTGCCTGGGCAACAGAAATAAGATGTCATGAATTCATTATCATGTAGTAACAGCATGTGAAAATACTGATACTAATTTAAATTCCTGGAAAACAAATTGCTTGTCATTTGAACTAAAGTCAGTTTTATGAGTGTGAAGAATCATTAGGCAGAATAAGCACTCCCTCTATTTATGTTACATGCACATTCGAAGTTTGGTTAGTGTGTATCTGTGCATTTTAAATTGATGTTTTCTTAAGGTAACATTTGTGATATGACAAAATGAGAACAATCCCTACAAGAAATGACTAGTTGGGATGGAAGAAATAATAGTTTATCAAGTCGTGTACAACATAACAAGCTGACATTCATGCACCTGTGAAATGTATGGGAGCCACAAGAGTATTTTTCAAACAAGAGGAAAATGAAAGTATAACATCCTTGTTTTAGAGACTTCATTCTTTCAGTACCAACTGAAGAGTCATATCTTACTTCTAACAGATCTTATTCTTCTAAGTATGCATGTCATTTTGGAATTATTAGTTCTCTAAGCATGAAACAGAACAGAGAGAGAAACAGGGAGCCAGCTGTAGAGACACAAATATTCATACACCAGTGGTTAGAAAGAAGAGATCCATGGGGCCAGTATAGGACCCCTTCCTAAGACTGTCATTTTCTTTATGAGTGGCCTTGCCCTCCGTATAAGCTGCTATGTTATAGAACTCCTCTGAATCCATACTGTCTCATAGAATCCTTCCCCATCTAACCAGTTGCTGTTTGCCCACTCATACTTCAGCCTCAATTGGATATGTGTTTCCAAATGTAAACACCTTCTCTCTTAACTCTACAAACCCACTCCTTCATTTTCAATCCATATCTCAATATATTCTACCACTGTTTATAGACAGACTCATATCAAAAGGGCTTGCTTTGTTTTTGTTCTTCACCTCTACTGGTCATGATGACCAATGAATACTGCCTAAATACTCACCAAAATGTTTCTTTTCACTCCATCTCTACTGTCACTTGCCATTGCCTAAGTTTAAGGCCTTAATGAATTTTTCAGCTCCTAGCAAAACAGAGGGCCTTTTATCCTCTCTAGCCTTCCTTCATCCACTTTTAGATCAAATCTCCACTTTATCACCAGAATGCTCTTCCTATCAAAGTCATTAAGGCTGGTTAGAGGGTCAGATATCAGACGAGCACTGTTGCCTCCTGAACAAACTCACAGATATTTGGGCCTCTGACTTGTTAGCAATGTCCAATGTTCCCAAGGAGAAAAACTACTTACAGCACATGCCCAAGAAGCCACTTGCATCTCTCAGATAGCAGCACCTTTCCGTCTTTATAACATGCCCTCTATTGCAAAACTAGAGCATTTCTGGTTACAAATTAACCATGCCATGAACTCTAGGATGAAATTTACAAAGCTGATGCACAAAACAAAGGGCAAGTGGAAAAAAGGCTTAAAAAATAAGGTTTGTACTCTGGGTAAATTTCTAGATAGTATTTTGGCTTCTACATACATCCTTCACCCAAAATAGTTCTTCCTGTTAATGTTAGGCCATGATTACTTTTGAGAAGATGTACAGCGACTTACTTGGTGACTCTTTTTCATTGGTGCTATAGGGTGGTTTGTGCATATGTGGAGAAAATATTGTCGAATCCTAGGCTTTTTAGTGCTCAAAGGGGAACGAGTCACTTCTTCTGATCACTAAAATCCACTACATCTTCCCCTCATCCAAGGATTCCAAAATAAAGTACAGCTGGGAACAAGAATGTGGAATTAAAACTACTATCTTCTAACTGAGGTTAACTATGTGCTATATACAAAGAAGCAGATGAAACAAACATAGATTTCATTCAGAAACTCTAGTTTAGCTTTGACTCTGTCACTTTCCAGGTATAGTGATACTCCTAAAAGTAACTCCTCCTGCTATTTGACCAGGCACAGGACAAGACACAAAGTACCTGACTACTCACACAGCTACCTTAAGTACTACCTTAAGGATCAATTTGTTAATTAAGGGAGTAGGGAACTAACTGGGGCTAGTTCAAGTTAATCCTACATATAGTCTATGGAAGGAATTGAAATCCAAAATAAATATGAAACACTTTAACTGAAATCAATTGGGAAGATACTGAGGGTGGTGTAGAAAAGGAAGTAAGTTCAGGAAGGGTGACTATACTATGTAATTGTTTCTTTTCAATCAAATACAGTAAAGTCCTATAGTACACAAAACACTATATTGAGCACTAAGTTTTCAAAGGTGAGTCCAGTATGTTCATACTTCATCACAGTGGTCTTTATGATCTCATGGTCCCACTGCCCAAACTCAGTTGGTCACATCTCACAGACAGGATGATCACTCATCCTACAGACAAGCCATATCAAACTTGAGTCTCTTGACTTGTAGTTCAGGTAGAACTTAACTCTGATAATATAACAACATATTATCTGTTTTTTCAGGTGCTATAGGATCCAGTAAACCCCTGGAGAAGACACAAGGTAAGAAAATAAAATTCCAAACCTGTGCTCTCTGGTGGCATACTTGGACAATGGCATAGGTTCTGGTTTTCAATGAAAATTAAGGAACCAGGTGGCACACACACACACACACACACACACACACACACACACACACACTCACACATATTCATACATATATACATATATACACATACATACATATACATACATACCTACCTACTGACATACATACCTGCCTACTGACATACATACATACATACTAGGGAAACAGAGGCAGGAAGATCAAATGATGAATTTTAAGCCAGTAGGTTACACAATGAGACTGTCTTATACAACAGCAGAAAACTAAAACAACCAATTTTTAAAAAGAACCTAGTCAAGTGCAGCCCAAGCACTAACTTGATCCCTCCTGAGGAGAGTGGGCAATAGCCTAACACCAAGCCTCACTTCACAAAGTTCCCAGTACCTCTACACTGATGTGATGAAGACCAAGCTTCCAACACTAGAACCCTTAGCAAACACATCAAAACCATCCTAAACTATACAAAAGCATTGTCCAGAAGCCCATCCCACAGTGCCTTACCTGACCCATTCTGGGAATTCAAAAACTCCTAATTCTTTCACATGTCATCAGCAGAAATTGGTTTCTCCTCTTACTTAAGTACACAACCCATACTTCTGTTCTGCTTTCAGCAAGCACATTCTTTTATTTTTAACTTTTTTTTATACTTTAATCCTTTTTATACAGTTCAGTCTTCATTTGCCTCCTGGTCCACACCCTGGCCGTTCTTCCTCCCTTCTCCGAGAGGATGAACCCACCCTCCCATCCCCACCCCCACCCTCCCACCCGCACCCCCACCCTCCCACCCCCACCCCCACCCTCCCACCTCCACCCCCACCCCTACCCCACCCTCCCACCCCACCTCACCAGACCTCCTCACTCCCTGGGGAAGTCTCTTGAGGGTTAGGTTCATCTTCTCTGATTGAACCCAGACCAGGCAGTCCTCTGCTGTATATGTGTTGGGGGCCTCATATCAGTTGGTGTATGCCGCCTGGTTGGTGGCTCAGTGTCTGAGAGATCTCGGGGGTCCAGGTTAGTTGAGACTGCTGGTCTTCCTATAGGGTCGCCCTCCTCCTCCTCAGCTTCTTCCAGCTTTTCCCTAATTCAACCACAGGGGTCCCAGCTTCTGTCCATTGGTTGGGTATAAGAATCTGCTCTTTTAGCTGCTTGTTGGGCCTCTCGGAGGGCAGCCATGCTAGGCAATGTCAGGCCCCGGGGCCTCCCCTTGAGCTGGATCCCACTTTGGGCCTGTCACTGAACCTCCTTTCTCTCATGCTTTTTTCCTTTTTTGTCCCTGAAGTTCCTTCAGGCAGGAACAAATCTGGGTCAGAGCTTTTGACTGTGGGATGGCAACCCCATCCTCATTTGATGCCCTGTCTTTCTGCTGGAGGTGGGTTCTAGATGTTCCCTCTCCCCACTGTAGAGCATTTCATCCAAGGTCCCTCCTCTTATATTTAGCATAGTATTAGCATTGTGTTAAGTTGGTCTCAATAGCACAGTGAATAGAACATAATTTAAAAGTGTTAGCATGTCAATTAATTCACTCAGATCCAAAATTATTAACATGAGTTTTGATAAATGCCATAATTTATTGCCATACAACACCTTCCAAATTTTATTTTATAAATGCTTAATATTTATTCAGTTACTTTCATGCTTACACTTTTCCTCCTTTGACATTTGACCTCCCAAACAGTCTAAGAGAAAGAATGGGATCTCATTCTGTATATAGATGTAGAGAAAATAATGGTATGGAATGGTAAAATTAGCCAAGGAGCTTTCTTCTGGTTATCTAAGATTTAAAGGTAAGTAAAAACTGAGTCTTTAAGCAAAGGAGAAACAGATTCATGAGTCTAAAGAAAGATTTTGACTGCTGGCAAGGGAGTCTCAGTAATTTTCATTCGTCATTTCTCAATTTTTTAATTGACTGACTTTGATAAAAGTGACTTATCAATTCTGGGAAAAAGAACAATTTTGGAATTTGTTAATCCCCATGATCAAATGCAGAACAAATTCTTTGACTTCCAGGTGCATTCCAAGAAACTCTACTTGCATACAACCTAGCATTATATGCCTTGGACACTTGAGCCTAGAGCTTCAGGTTTTTGGCACGCTCATGATGGTCAGAGTCAATTGTTATCTTAGTAAATGTGAGATCAGCTGTATGCTAGATCAACTGTATGCAATAGATATCCTGGACTGTATAAGCAAGCCAAGCATGAACATGCATGCATTCATTGCTCTCTTCTTCTGGCTGTGGACATATTATGGCCAGATGTTTCACTCTCAATATGAGCTGAAGCAAATGCTTTCTCCATTAAGCTGATTTTATCAGAGAACTTTACCATACAAACTTTCTTAATGTATCTGGTGCTGGTGCTAAACCCACCTTCCAAATATTTCAGAACTGCATTATCTATGGTATCATGATACTCTACACAATTTTTTATGGCTCATCACCTAATATCATCATAGACAATCATGAAATTCACTGGCCTTACTATACGTCCCATTACCCTGAAGCAACTAACCTAATAAAATATAAAAGTCCTTTTTGAGAAGAGAGTTATAGAGCCAGCCAGGGGAAAATGTATTGCATGTCTAGCCTGTAGGCTCTGCACTGTGGATATGATGTCTATCATTACCTAAAATCTGTTGCCAGTTTTCTACTGAGAGTCCAGGAATGATAATTAATGAATTTTCTCATCATCCGTCCTGCTGATCTACTAGGGAACTCTTGAATCCTCTCCCACTGACAGACATCCTCTGTTCTTAATTCAAACAAGTAAATGCTCCCAATACAAGTTGCAACATGTTTCGACATAAGTTTGAATAAACAAGAAAGGAAGGCTATTACATTATTGGAATTGTAGGTGTTGAGTATGAAGAAATCCCATTGCTATAAAAGGAAAGCTTTTGTAATAAAGGTGTTTCCAAAGATGGCTCTTAGCCATGCTCTGGGATTTTTTTTTTAAAGCAAATGGAAAATTATAGTTACTTAAGCAGGCCTGCTGATTGCTCAAAAAGTTCGGGAATGAATGCTGTGTCCTACAAGCAGATAAGGCTGATAAGGAAATGTAAGCATATAAAGTATATGTTAGCAGCAAAAATAATATAGAATGAGTAGAAGAAAATTAGGGTGTTAGTACCAGTGTATATGTACATTAATATTAAATATTTAAATATTTATTCTACTTTTAATTGTACTTAATTTCTCAGCATGACAACCAGTACACAGAGCTGGAATCAGCATCATCCAGAGACAGAAGAAAGGGCTACCTTGATTTATTCAGGATGCCACAGTAATTTACTATAAATTGAGTTGTTTTAAAACAACAGAAATATATTTTCAACATCCCACAGGCTGGGAAAGCCAGTTTTATGGTTCTGAATGATTTGATATCTGTCCTAATTTTGTTTCTTATAATGTGATAAACAAACTCACAAGAAAAATGAATTTTAAGGGAGAAACGGTTTACTCGGTTTACAATTCCAAGTGCCAAGTCAAGGAAAGTCAAGGAACAGAATCCTGAAGCAGCTAGTCACACCCACAGTAAAGAGCATATATTCATATATATATGCTTACTATTCAGCTCACCTTCTCCACTTCTATGCAGTCTGGAACATAAAGTCAGGCATGGTGCTGCTCACAGTGGACTGGGTCTCATCACATCACTTAATTCATACAGACAACCCCACACAGACATGCCCACAACCTTTCCCAGGTGATACTATATTCTGTCAAACTGACATTTAAAACTAACCATCACAGTGCCATATGATAAAATGCTTTTTGATTCATGGTGCCTTCTCCCTATGTCTTCATGGGAGAAGAGATAAAAGAATACATCAAGGCCTCTTTTGGGAGGGGACTAATTCCATTTAAGAGAGCTATGGCATCATAACCTCATCTCATCCTTAGGAATCATCTCTTAATACCATCACCTCAAGCAGTAGGATTTCTTTCCCAAAATCAAGTTATATATTTTTGTGTACATGCTTGTGTTCATGTGACAGTGCATGTGTATGCATGTGTGCATCTGTGAGAGTATCCTGGCTGGCAGTGTGCTCTGGAGAAGCCATCTGTGTCTGTGTGAACCCCCGCATTGGGATTGTGAACATGTACCACCATTGTCCACCTTTTCCTTTTTTTTTTCTTTTGCTTTTCTTTTTTTTTTTTTTTTTTGATTTCTTTCTTTTTTCTCTCTTTCTTTTTATTGGATATTTTCTTTTTACATTTCAAATGGTATCCCCTGTTCCGGTTTACCCCCTCCCAGAAACCCCTATCCCATCCCCCATCCCCCTACTTTATGAAGGTGTTCCTCCACCCACCCACCTACTCCTGCCTCCCTGCCCTTGAATTCCCCTACACTGGGGCATCTATCGAGCCTTCATTGGACCAAGGACCTTTCCTCCCATTGATGCTTGACAAGGCCATCCTCTCTCTCTCTCTCTCTCTATATATATATATATATATATATATATATATATATATATATATATATATATGTATATATGTATATATGTATGTATATATATACACATATATATACACACACACATACATATACACATATATACATATATACATACATATATATATATATATACACATATACATATACATATACATATATATGCAGCTGGAGCCATGTGTACTCCTTGGTTGGTGGCTTAGTCCCTGGGAGCTCTGGGGGGTTTGATTGGTTGGTATTGTTGTTCTTCCTATGGGGTTGCAAATCCTTTCAGCTCCTTCAGTCCTTTCTCTAACTCCTCCATTGGGGACCCCATGCTCAGTCCAATGGTTGGCTGTGAGCAACCGCCTCTGTATTTGTAAGGCTAGGCCTCAGGGAACAGCTATATCAGACTCCTGTCAGCAAGCACGTCTTGGCATCCGCAATAGTGTCGGGGTTTGGTGACTGTATATGGAATGAATCCCCAGGTGGGACAGTCTCTCAATGGCCTTTCCTTCAGTCTCTGCTCTACACTTTGTCTTCATATTTGTTCCCATGAGTATTTTGTTCCCTTTTCTAAAAAGACCTAAGTACCCACACTTTGGTCTTCCTTCTTTTTGAGCTTCATGTG
Organism: Uromys caudimaculatus; assembly: GCA_028551405.1. Taxonomy (NCBI): domain Eukaryota; kingdom Metazoa; phylum Chordata; class Mammalia; order Rodentia; family Muridae; genus Uromys; species Uromys caudimaculatus. The sequence goes on from CM052722.1 coordinate 74,635,438, forward strand.
GTCTGTGAATTGTATCTTGGATATTCCTAGCTTTTGGGCTAAATATCCACTTATCAGTGAGTGCAAACCATGTGTGTTCTTTTGTGATTGGGTTACCTTACTCGGTGTGATATTTTCTAGTTCCATCCATTTGCCTAAGAGTTTCATAAATTCATCGTTTTTAATAGCTGAGTAGTACACTATTGTGTAAATGTACCACATTTTCTGTATCCATTCCTCTGTTGAGGGCCATCTGGGTTCTTTCCAGCTTCTGGCTATTACAAATAAGACTGCTATGAACATAGTGGTGCATGTGTCCTTGTTATATGTTGGAGAATCTTTTGGGTATATGCCTAGGAGTGGTATAGCTTTGTCCTCAGGTAATACTATGTCCAATTTTCTGAGGAACCACCAGACTGATTTCCAGAGTGGTTGTACCAGCTTGCAATCCCACCAACAATGGAGGAGTGTTCCTCTTTCTCCACATCCTCGCCAGCATCTGCTGTCACCTGAGTTTTTGATCTTAGTCATTCTGACTGGTGTGAGGAGGAATCTCAAGGTTGTTGTGATTTGCATTTCCCTGATGACTAAGGATATTGAACATTTCTGTCCAACTTTTTCACATTGCTTCTAGGGATCAAATTTGGGTCTTCATGCTTATGCAGTAAGCACTTTACTTGAAGCCCCAAGGGCATATGATTTCAACCTAAGATTTGAGGAGAACACAAACATGCAGACCAATGCAGGGACTTGGTATCTTCTTTTATAAAAAGGTTTCACATGTTTTGAGTTACATGCTCTTGTATTTACTTAAAAGTTAAACATGTCTGCATTAACAACTAAGGTGACCACTTTGTTCAATGGGAACTTTGTAAAATGCTGTGTTGGTTGGTTTTGTCAACTTGACACAAATCTTGACATATCTGGGAAGAGAACATTTTAATTGATAAAATGCCTTTGTGGGATTGGCCTCTGTAGGGCATTTCTTGATTAGTGATTGATGTGGGAGGGCCCAGATCACTGTGTGCAGTACCACCCTTGGGCTAGTGTTTCTGGGTTGCAAAAGAAAGCAGACTGAGCAAGCTGTGACTAGCAAGCCAGTAAGCAGCACTCTTCCATTGTCTCTGCTTCAGTTCCTGCTTCCAGGTTCCTGCCCTGACGTTTTTCAGTAATGGAGTATAAGCTGTAAGATGAAGTAAGCTGTTTCCTCCAAAAGCTGCTTTTGGTCACAGTGCTTCATCATATCAATAGAAATCCTAACTGAAACAGATGTCAGTTTGGCTAAGTCCAAATACATGTCTCAGATAGTTTTTCTGGGATGTTTCTCATTAGGATTGTTCACAACAGAAATGTTCTAAACGTCAGAAAGTAGAAAGATGATGTAGTTCTGTAGCCCTCTCTTCTCTCTGATGTTTTACTTTGTTGTCAGTGGTTGTAGCCACCATCATGCCTCTAGTTATATGTGTCCTCTACCATCTGATTCTTTAATTTCTGTTCCAGGTTTAAGAAGTTATAACAAGACTAACACTTCTCCTCCTGAAGGTCCCATTTAGTGTAGCATTGAATCTGTTTGCCTAGGGAGGTGCAAAATCCCTGTAAGACAATTGCAAGTTAAGGCTTGCACTGCTCTAACAAGAAAGCAAAATACCAGAATCATTGTACTGCTTCCCTACAGTAGAGTGTAGTCAAATGTCTATTGAAAATCCTTTTTGCAGAGGGGAAGTTTCTTAGTCTCCTCAATACCTGCATAGAAAAGAAGCACAAATTTGTCTAATGAATACTGTTTATGGGAAAATGGATTCCTCCAATGCCAAATTAGAGACTTCACTCTGGAGGCCTAAGAAACTAATAATCCGTGGCCTCAAGCAAATATATGAGCCAAAAGCATTAGGGGTCAAATAAAGCTGAAATCCAAGATCTGACATTCTTCAAATTAAAAAAAAAAATTCAGTATACTACAAGCAGAAATTTCATAACTGTGCTCATATTAAAGGTCTATGTCAAAATTCAGTTGTATAAAATATTATATAAGATTACCTACGGGAAATGCATATAAAAAGTCATAATAATAAGGAAATTTCATTTTTAGACTTGAGTCCCATTGCCAAGATATTGCATTATGTATATAACACATTTATCTGAATCTAAAAGAACTTAAAACCAAATTACTTTTTACCAAGCATATAGGGTAAAGGATATTTAATCTGTTGATTTATACATGTGTATACAGACCAAAATGCAAAATGTGCCTCTGTGCCCGCCGCCTTAAATGTTCCTCAAAGCAACCTTAAAGAGCAACTGGGGGATCAATTAAGTTGTTAATTATAAAACTAATCTCTGGGAACAATGAACAATACACAAATAGTCACACCAGACAACTCACAATAAAACCAACTTTACATCTCAGAGTGAAGTTTCTGTGGTCCACTTTTGTTTTTGATCTAGAAGTTTTCAACATTCCCTCCCATATTCAACCCACAATGTTATGAGGACCACTGTGCTCCATGTTAAGATAGAACGAGAAGCAAAATTTAAAGCATTGCAATTTGTTTAGAATAATGAAAGAGATTCATTGGTATTTTCTGAAATCTGATATTTGTGAACCTGTTTGTAATGGTAGAACTTTATTTTAACAATAATCTGGTGTATAAAACTGTTTTAAAATAATGTGGTCTTTGATGTCTCCACAACTTTAAAAAATATTTTACATCAAGGTCATGGCCTAATTGATAGAGTCTTACTTTGTTTACTGAAAAACTGTTACCCTGTCACCAGGACCAGTGGCCAAGAGCAAGTGTCAAGAAAGGAAAAAAGCTTTAATGAAGATGGTAGAGACCTGAAAGGGGGCGAAAATTAATGTCTCAGTTACTCCTTTTCCAAGATCTTGGGGAAGTACTAGATTTTTGTAAATGGATCAGTACAGGGGCAACATGCAGAAAATCAGTATTTTTCAGATGCCTTGAGTTGGGCAGTCTGGAGTTTTATAGTGATTAAGCTGTGATAGTCTTAATGATAGTTTATTGTTCTCTTGAAGTCAAGCATTTCTGCAATGCAGAAAAAAGGCCAAATTCTCAGAATGAGACAGGAAAAGAAACTATGTAACTCTGGTTGCCTACAACTCACTATGTAGGCAAGGATGACCTCAAACTCTACAGAGATCCATCTGTCTCTACCTCCCAAGAGCTGGAATTAAGGCCTGCATACTGCAGGTCTTCCAGCCTTGCTTTAATTTTTTCTTCAACCTAGTCTAAATTCCTATATTTCAACTTTACATGCTTTTACAATAAGTGTTTAATAACTTTAAAATAGCCCCAAAAATCTTTATTTCTTTTTCTGAGATGTTAATGAAACCACTAAGATCCGATTTCTATACTATTTTGAATACCTCTGTCCCTATTGATGTGAGTCCTTCCGAGGTCGAAATCAGGAGGGTATCACAGCGTATCATGCCTCGAAGTATCAGCATGTTATAACACTTAACTTCTTCTAGCAATGATGGACCTTATTAGACATACAGGGCATCATTGTATCTAAAGTTAGAACAGAAACCTAAGAAGTCAAGAGTCAGATAGCTAAAATCCCAGGTCGCTCACTGGACACAAAATATGTCAATCATGACCTCTCAGCAAATGAGCTTAAAGCATGTTAGAAAAAGTGGTGCTTTATGACACCCACGTTCTACGTATGTCAACTGCCATTGTGAGTCCGCCTTGCTCATTGGATGTCTCAAGGTAAAGTAGCAGCTGTCCTCATTACCTCCCAGAAGGTTTTTAGACCACTCCCCAGAAGGGTTTTAGATAATTTTGTCCCTATTTAGAAAATAGCTAAAGCTCAACCAAATCTCTTGACAGGTGTGTGCCTACCATGTCGGGTTTCAACGAGCAAAACCAAGTCCCTGACCCAAGAGATCAGATTAGAGTTGATCAACATATAAGCCTATATCTGGATTTTGACGAAGAAGGATTGGTGCCTGAAGAATATGTGTCCTTAGTTCCAGAAATCATGATACCAGTTGCTTTGGAAACAGAAGTGCAAGATCTACTGGTAATAGAGGAAGGAGAAGATGCCATCTGGTTCCATATTGAGCAAATAGAGTATGAAGATGAAGAACTTGTGGAACCCATGGAAGAAGACTTTGAGTGCAATTACAGCGAGGACGAAAGGGACAGTGATGAAGCTACTGATGAGGGTACTGAAAATTTTGTAGGCAGTGGTGAGTTATCTACAATGGGATTTTGACACTTTAACTGAGATCTGGTATGTCCTTTCATACAACACATTGTAAAGACCACATCCGACTTATGGGCCCATGTAGGCTATGTGGTGGTTGGACACCACTGTAGAACTGAGAAAACACAGAGACTAAGGAAGCAATATGCTTTACTACTTTTTAAATTCAAATGAATGTTTTCCGGGTTTTTTTTTTTCTGGGGAGATGGGGAGGGCAGCAAATATCACCAGACCCAAGTGACTTTGTTCATCTTTTTGCCAAGAGTCAGAAAGAAGTCGCTGTATAGGATGTGAGATTTACTGCAAAGAGAGGAGTATGCCATTGAAAACATTCATCCACTTATAGTCCAGCCCTCAGCTAGAGTCTGATGGCTAAGGAAATGCACCCTAGGAAAGTACCCAGATATATTTGTTCCTTTGTTTCTCTTGCTCCTTACTTCTATACTGCAAGTACAGTGCTAGATATTCCTGCTGATTGTAAACTGATTTTTTTTTAGAAATTCTAGTATTAATGTCTGTGTATTTCTTTACATATTGAAGTGAATGAACATAACTATAGTAGCGCCCATGTTGCTCTCAATGAAGCTGAAAGTAAGGAGAAAGCTGAGACTGATACGAAAAATTAGAAGGAGGAAGATGACAACAAGCCAAACTCAGCTGAAAACAAAGACTAGGTTCCAGGTATCTATGTGGAGTGTATAGCATTCTTGACTGTGTTTATGTGTGTATATTATATGTGTGTTTGTGTTATGTTTAAATGTTTTTGTTATAAACCAAATAATGAAAATTGTTAAAACAATTAATTCTTAAATTCAGCTTAAGGTTAACAGTGAACACTAGGTAGCACAGACTACACCATGTTCTTAAATGTTCTTCACTTTCTTTTTTATTTTTCGTTTTTGAAATTGTGTGCTCTTGAGTATGTATGTGTGTACATATGTGTGTGACTGGTATATGCATACATGGGAGATAATATATATACATACATACATATATATGCAATCAGGAATCAGAAGAAGGCATTGGGTGGCTTCACTTCATCACATCCCACCTTTTTCCTTTGAGGTTGCACCTGTGACCCAGAGTTCAAGGTTTTCTGGTTATGTTAGCAAACCAGAAAGCCCTAATGATCCTGCATCTAGTTCTTTCAGTACTGGAGTTAGAGGCATACACAAGGCCATTATTAGCTTGTGGCATGGGTGCTAGGATGAAAACCCAGATCCCAATGCTCATGCAGCAAATACTCTAAAGTACCAAGCCATCTGCCTAACCCAAATGGGCTTTATTTCCATGCATTCAGCCATAGATATAAGGATTAATGGGTTAGAGATTTGCCACATTGGCTAGTTGAGCCCATGATATTTTAAGAACAAGTGACTAAAGTAATATTTATATATAGTAATTGAGACCTCACCATGTAGGAACAGCAATAATCTCTTATTTTAACAGGAAAGAATGTCTTTGGGTTTGTGATGACTCATAGAATTATAATAACTGGAATCCCTGGGATTGATATCTCAGTATTCATTTAGTTGAACTTACTTCTATTTCATGTAACAGTCAACAGAAAATGAGTCATAGGAAGGCTAATTTCCTAATGAACTTATCATTAGTTTATACCAAATTTATCATTTCATTTATCTTTTTAGTAGTGTAGAACCTGTGGGTTAAAAGAATATGTTTTATGAATAGAGCATACAGTTATAATGTAGATCACACTGTCCTGGAACTTGTTATATAACTTGCTGGCCTCGAACTCAGAAGCCTCCTATCTTCACATCTCATGTGCTGGGATTACAGATGTGCAGTATCAAGCCCAGCTAGCAGTTTTGTTGTTGCTGCTGGTGTTGTTCCAAAAGAAAACTATACTAAAATCCCAGAATGGTCTCTCCAAACCAAACAACAATAACAACAAGAACACAGAGTTTTTCAATGCTTGGAAAAGTGAGAAAAGGGAAGGGGCTTTGGTAGGAATTCAGATTCTGTATAGATAGCTCATACCCAAGGGTCTAGGCATTGATGGAGAGATGTTGTAGAAAAATCATGTTGAAACAGCACACACATGTTGGGTCGACTGCTTTCTGGGATTTGAAAAGTACCTGGTTCATGTTACTGCTCCCCAATGGCTAATTCTCCCTTATTACTTCCCAGCGTCTGAAGACATCAAGATGAAACACACGAGGATTTTAACAACACTAATTTGGTTTACATTTCATCACCCTTAAAAATCAACTTTATCTATTGTTTTCCTATAACCCAAACCGTGTGTTCAGTAAAATATTGTTGAAAATCTTCTGAAAGCTCTGAACATTCTTTGCATAAATAATATTGATTCAATTATATTGATAGGGTTTTTTTTATCTTGGCCTAGCAGATATTAAAGGGGATCATTTTCAACTATATTATGCCCCTAACTACTACAACATTAGTGTTAAACAATTTATTTCAAGAGAGGAAGAGATCTAGCTTCTATTCAAGGAGACTAATGAATGTGCTGACTTGCCTGAAAGCCAGACAGTATCACTGGGCAGTAGCAGTGACAGCAGCTGCAGTATCTAGGTACTTGTTAGAAATGTAATTACACAAGTCCACTACAGACAAGCTGAGTCAAAAATGTTCAAGCTGAACTAAAACCTCAGTTTTTATAAGTTTTTTGGTGATTCTAAAGCACATTAATACTTGAGAAAGCACTACTTTGGAACAATGGGAGGCCAAGTTTCTGCTTTAGGGGTGTTAATTCATTCACTTGAGACTCTTTCAGGTAAATTGAACAGAGAAATAAAGGTGAATGAGACTTCAATTCCTCAGAGTTGGGACATGAGAACGATGTGGAAGCTTGAAGACTAGGTTTGCACAAATGGGAAAATGGGTAAGGGAGAAAGCTAGTCCTAGAACTATACCAATTTTATGATGTCATATATACAAATTTTATAATGTATGAAAGAACCATATACTAATGATAGAGTCAAACAAAGGGTGCACAGGAGAGACACATGTATGTGTAGCATGCACAAAGGTATGTAAGACAATAATAAACACCTTAGGATGGTGGCTATCTGAGAAAAGAGAGGATGGAGAATTCATTTGGAGAGGATACCTTTTGTTCTACAACTCTGTGATTAAGTATTACCACAAAGTCAAATAGCTAAAAACAAGAGAAATTTATACATAGACAGTTCTGAAGGCCACAAGTCTAAAATTAAGTTGCTAGCCCACGAACATTCATTAGGTTTAGAAAAGAATCATTCCTTGTTTCTCTAATTTCTTACAATATTGCATGCGATTTGTTTCCTCCAGAATGTATATTACCAGTACCATCTTAAATAAGAGCATATGTGATAATGTACAACATAAACCTCCTGAAATCAGCCTTATCTGTTCTTAGTGGAAGGATGGAATAGATTCACAGAGATTATAGGGCTCAAAATCCTTCACAGATCTTCCCTAGGCTCTTCCTTTCCCCATCATTAATGTAGGAGGTAGAATGTTGGCTAGGTGTGGGACTTCGGTGGTTTAAGCGCCAAGTATGTGCCCCATGGGGATTTTTCAGAGGTTTAGCATTTTATATGTCATTCATGCAGTGGATGAGCTTCTTCAGTACTATAGCTGCAGGCAAGTTGTTCAGCTAGCTGGCAGTGAATCACCTATGCTCCTGTATGTAACCTCAATAAACCCACTAGTTCGCCAAGCGGTATTTGTATGGAATCCTTTCTTTGGTCCATTAATGCTGTATCTATCTAAGTAAATGTTTCTTTACATCTCCTGAGAAAAACTCATACATGGCATACTTTTTTTTCTTCCTATCCTTTTTCTTAGCCAAGAACACTCATCATTTAATTTAAGATATAACAGAAATCTAGGACAATTCTATCCTGTGCTTCTTAAGTAAATTATGTCTTCAAAGACACCATATACAAATAAAATCACATTTATAGGTAGCAGATACTGGAATTTAACATTCCTTATTTTAGAAAATGAAATTAAGTCCATTATAAAAAACAGAAAACTTGTATTGTTCTTTTATATTCAGTAGTGTGGTGGGTACACAGTAAAAATATAATTGATTTCATGTATGTGGATTCCATATCTATGACTTAAACTATAGACCAAAAATGACTGAAAAATAATTGTGCCACATATAGATTTCTTTTTTGTTCTTTAAATAATTTACATAACATTATAAGTAACATAGAAATGAATGACATGTTATATACAAGTGCTACATGTATGACTACATCTTTTTATATAACTGGAACATCATGGAGTTTATTATCTTCAGCTAGTCCTGAAAATAATCTCTTACAGTTACCAAAGAATGATTAGATTTTCTATAATATTGGGTAAGACTTAGATACTTCTAAATGAAAACATAATAAAAAAATTTAGAGGAAAAAATGGGAATGGGGCTAATATCTATATGCCATTTAAGGAAAATGAAGTCTTAATTTTTGTATGAGACTAGAGAAGTGTAAAGACCAGGGATTTGTTGAAAGAAGACCCTGTTTGAACATTTGCATAAGGTTGCTTACTTATATCCTCTGTAACTTTAATACATTCTTCTTCAGTTTTTTTCTTGCTAAACACTTCAAATTTTACTCTTGTTAGAAAGTCAAGTTTCACATTCCTTAAAAGAAAACATCTCACCCTTTTAAAATCAGAATGGTCACATGAAAAGTCAGTATATATGCTCATCTCTATCTAAATATTAATTTAAACACATGCATTAGGAATTAGAGTGTTATTTTTTCTAAAGATGTGATGTGCATGGTTTTTGGTTGCTGACAAGTGACCAGCAGAGCTGTTTGCTGCCCCCAATTCAGGCTAGTCTACATCAGAGAATAACATTGCTTTGGTAGGGGAGCTTATTACAGGAACAAGAAGTTGCAGAGTCCCTACCTCCTCAACAGAAAACCCATTACACCGCCTTCTATGTCAAGAACTGTAAGTGAATATGCAGAAGCACACTTAACACAATGTAATAAGAGGAGCACTTTTAGTCTATTCTAGCATATAACAGTTTTCATTGGTGCCCAGAAAGAATGATTTATCAGTGCAGCAAGCAGTGCTGCACCAAGTGCACTCATAACCCAAAAGCAAACATCATATGATACTTTGATGTTTAAGTGAATAATCATGAATGTCCCAAGATCATATCCACTAGGTTAGCTTGAGTTTTCATCTATAGAAATACTTATTCTTATTTTGAAAATAATGTTTAAAACAGACTTGGAGAAATGAAGCTCATTTTCAAATGTAGCTTTTAGGTAAAGAACCTCTGTCAGTTGATTTCCTACAGCAAAGCCAAACTGTAATACGGGAGACTCAGAGATCAGTATAGTCAGCTGGTTCCAGTAGCATCCTGGATAAATAATCCCAAACAAAAACCTAATTGAGGCTGAGGACTGAAACTGACTCATGCAAAATCTGAGCCATGGGTGCACAGTGACTCACAGAAAGCCTTCTGAGACAAAGGGCTCCAGCCTGTGGATTATTTACATTGTTGAACATGATTGCAAGAGAAGATGCCCACTCTGAGATAGCAAACATGGACTTGCTCCAGAGTCAATCAGAGGCACCTGAAAGTGGTGCTCACATGAGGAGGGGGATCAAGAAACACTAGATAACTGAATAAAAGACATGTCCAGAGAAGGGCCAGGAAGATCAGTCATGTTATCTGGGACCCATTAATACTATTTTCTGGAAGTGGGACCCCGTGCTACAGGTAGTTCTGGGAAACTGAGGTAAAAATATTTATACAAGGAAGTCATGACAGGGCCACTGCTTAAAGCCAGTACAAGGTCTTCTCCTTTTCTGCTCTGTAGCCCAGAATTACTTTCTTCAAAGCAAGAAAAATTCATGAATATGATAAGTGTGGCAACTATATTATCAGTTACTTCACATTTATGGACTTTGCAAAAGCTATCACATTGAAGCAAGGGGGAACATTCCAGTAACTGCTCTTCCATGTACTTCCCCTACAATAGAATTCATTAAAATTCATTAAAATTCTGTGTATAATACCACTTACAGTCTCTCCACTCAGCCATATCCTATAATCTTTTTCCATGGACTACCTGGGTGAGCCCTTCTGATGCTTCCATCCATACACCCTCCCAAATTCCCCAGGAAAAAAGGGGTATGTTGAAGGAATCAATGTGGGGAGAGAAGGAGCTCCTGAGATAGGAATAGCAGGACACAGTGTAATGAAAGTGGAAATGGGAAAAGCAGGAAGATGCCCTTTAACTGGGAAGGGGGAGAGAGGATAACACAGAGGGATAGGGCTGAAGCAGAAATAGATAACACCAAAGATGCTTGAAAAAGCCATATGACATCATGGAGTGAGAATTTTGGTTTCTTTGAAAAACACAGAAATATTATGGGAATACGTTTTTGTTTTAATCTCAGGAGTGGAATATGGGGCTGCTTCAGATTGTCCACAGCAGCTGACTATGATTTGCCTTGTGCTCAAGCAGGTGTCTAATTTTGCTAGCAGCAGACTGTTTCTGTGGTTGTGTGACATTTGGAATTCTAGGGACTTTTCAGAAGGTATATAAATGCTAGGGCCTCGAGAGGTAGGCTGGGTTGTTTGCTGGTTGCTGTTCATCATGGTTGGTAAAGTAGTCATGTGCAAAGAAGAAACAATAACAAGAAGAAAAATAGATATCCTGACAGGAAAGATCAAAATTGCCTCAAGGAACTCGATGGCTCTAATCAACAGGAAGTAGTCTAATGATAATATCACCTCCTTTCCCCTCTATTCTTTTCTCTCTCCAATCTAGTGTTAGGGGATTGAAGGATGGAAAAAGGTGGAGAAGGGTGGAAGGAAAAAGAACCCACAAAGTAGCCAAAGACAAACTACAGGATATTATTTTGTTTACCTATGACTATATAATGTGTGTTGTATATGTGTATGTGGTCTCCCATACATACATCTCTCTCTCTCTCTCTCTCTCTCTCTCTCTCTCTCTCTCTCTCTCTCTCTCTCTCTCTCTCTCTCTCTCTCACACACACACACACACACACACACACACACTACCCCTAAAGATAGACTAATAACACAAAAACCAGTTTCTATCTTTTTTCAAGTTGTTGGTCAGGACAGTCCAAGAGACCCTTCAAACTAGATAGGCTACTGCCATTGCCCCCAGGTGCCTCTCAGAATTTGAGGGTAAGCTCCTATTGCTGAACACACCACATACATTGAAAACAGGGCTTAGAGGTATTAAGCTGCAACTGACCAGGAAGCCTCCTTCCTGAGGATTAGCTTCCGTAGTGCTAGAAGGAGCTAAACAAGCTGTTAAGGGAGAAAAAAACAATCAATATTCTTAGACAGCAGTAAAGCCTATGAAGCACAGCAAAGCAAAATATTCCCAAAGGTGCAGTAGCTACCTGTATATCGTGGAGGTAATCAAGATCCTTCTAATTGTACTTAAGGGCTGTTCAATAATAGGAAAATTGGCCCAGGTACTGTAAACCTAGCCAACTATACATGGCTAGTGAGACCATGGACCCTAGAGAACCTACGGCTCTGCCTCTTTCCTAAACCAGTAAAATTTCTAACTGCATTGTAAATGCTTACCTTCCTACTCACAGTTAAGTGTACCCCCCATCAAAGATGATTGCTTTTGCTACAATACAAACCACTAAAGAAAGCCACAACCAGTAAAAATGCAAAGAACAACTAACCATGGGGTGACACCTCAGTTGATACATCTACAACACAACCCCTACACCCCAGAAGCAGGAAACATTGCAGACAACGAGTCATATTGTCTGTAAATGACAGAGAACCAAGATGTTTGCTTTGAGGTTTTGTCTTCTATATAGGATAGTTGCTGCTTCCATGCATGGCTCTAGGGGCTTGGACCTAATGAGGGGAAGAGGATGAAAAAAAAGTCACACATACATACAGAAGACAGGACAGCGGGATCCAGTGGACTAGACACTCTATAGGAGAAACCACAACACCCTGAAACCTCAGCAACTTTATTATATATAGTTGAACAGGGAAGCAGGATATTGCTTGCATACAGCTGAACAAGGAGTCAGTGCTTATCGTATACAGCTAGATCAAGGAGGCAGGTAGCTAGCTTATCTCAGTAGGAGCAGTCTCTCTCCCAGCACAGCATTCAGGTCATAACTATCTGGGGTAGGAAGCTATGGTGGACATTTTCTGCACAAACGTCAATACTTACACTTGGTTCCCAGAGAAAGGTTCACCATTTCTCTCTGAGCTTTGCCCCAGGTGGATAGACTTTGCCATCCTCCATGGGTCTGAAGCTTTGAGGTATGGGACATGGCCATGTCAACAGCACGCATTTCCTGAGGACTTTACTCATTTAGTGCCTCCTACAGACAGGGAGGCTGCACACATGAAATCTCAACAATATGTCATTTCCAACAAGACCTGAACAATCACAACAGCAGTTAACTTGCTGACATGACTTCAGGAAACATCACAAGGCCCCACCCCTAGGTGAATAGCTATAGGCATTCAATGCTTGCTGAGTTGGGGAAAACAAGTCTTCTCAAGAGACAAGCCCCTAATTGGTTATCCATTCTCAGGGGGTCAGCCCCAAACACTATAAAAATAAACAGCACTAAATGCACTCAGCAGGTGGTATTTGTATGTTTATATGTATGCACACATGTGCAAAATTAATAAAGCAAAAGAAAAAACAGATAGCACATGAAAATAAAAAATAGGTAAAGGAAGAGGAACAGTGGGAGAGAAAGCAGGGTGTGATAACACATTTACAATGATCAAAGTATAATATACATATGTATGAAATCTCCCATAATAAAATCCATCATTTTGTGGAATTCATAGATGCTAGTGAAAATGAAAAAATAAATGACAAGCTTATTCCCTTCTGTGTATTCATAATCCTAAAGAGTATTTTGAGCATGGGCAACCTGTAACTGACATAACCCCAAAGAAAAGTGTCTCCTCCAACAGCCATGGGCTGCCACCAGCTCCTTAGCTAGAGGTGGAGCCTTGTGAGCCCCTCCCCCGTGTGCACATTAATTTTTTTATGCTTGTGCATCAACAATCCTACCCTTTCAGACATCCCAAACATTATTTGAGGCTTTAAAAACATTTCTTTGTTTTATTCTCACAGTACTACTTTTACCATTGTATGTGTTCAATTAATATATTAAAGTGAAATGAATGAAATAACATGCAAAATACACTTTTTCTCTCACTAGTGTTGAGTATTAAAAATGTACAACTATAAAACATTCTTTAGCACCAAGTGAGACAGAAGCCACATGTCCCTTTACCATCATTAGTCAACTGTAAGGGCAAATACTAGAAAGCTATTCACACAACATCTGCACATCATTGTTACTCTGGAGCCAAACGCTGCCGTGTCTCTCCTCCATCATGGGCTCTATCCCCTCAAACTTTGAGCCCAAAATAAGTCTTTCCTTTTTTATGTTGTTTCTTACCAAGTATTTCATCAAAGCAGTAAGAAAAATAATCAATACAGATGCACTAAATATTTAGTGTACTTCTTCCTCAGTGGGCCTTTGGGATTTACCTTGAGGAGTTTGTGCAGCTTCTTGCTATCCACGTGACTTGAGATGAAACATATATATTTGTCACAACACCAATGCCCTAATCATTATTGTCTGTCTGTAACTGGTTTTGTTTGTTAGAGGACTGTTGGAGTATCCATGCAGAGCCATGCCCTGAAGTACTCACACGCATATGAATGTGCCCTGGCATTGTGAAGGAGGGAAAGCATATGGACACAAAAGATTAAAGACTTGTCTGGGGCTAAAGGACTATAAAGGTGGTAGAGGATCTTCCCACACCGATAGTACAAAATGCAAAGAATTGTAAATTCAAGCTTGGCCTCTCAGGTCTTTATATGATAGATTTATTATGTAATGAGAAGTATTACTAGTGTATGGGGCCCATGTTTTACCTGTCCAGGTTCTTGGCCTCTTATCCAAAGAGTTCAAAATAAGAGCTCAGACAGATGTGCTGAAAGAGCAAGATAATTTGGGGGTGGGGGGAAAAGTGATGCTGTAGGTTGTAGAGGCATGCACTGGTAAGACTGACAGCCTGCCATGTAAGTGAGAGGTCTCAAGGGCCACTTGAGGCAGGCAAGCATATGAGTCGGTTTAGTTTACCCACTTGGGTTTGGGTTATATATACCATAACCTCTTGTAATAATTTACCCGTCATGCTTCCTTCCTCTACACAGACACCCCTCTCCAAATAATGCATGTAGAACTCCCTCAACCTCTAACTCATATTAGACTGTACTTACTCTAAAGTTGAACAACACTGTAACTTTCTCTGTCCCTGATTTGTAATAGATCAGGTAACAAATTTAGACAGTTCTAGTCAAGTATACTACTGACATAGTGAGATATGAGAGAGGAGAGAGAGAGAGAGAGAGAGAGAGAGAGAGAGAGAGAGAGAGAGAGAGAGAGTGTTCTGGCCTCAACTTGGTTTGGGTAAAGCAAATTGTCCTCTAGTAACCTCTTAGGGAGAATCCTACTTACCATCTTATAGATATAAGCAAGTGGGTATGAATATGATTTAAGTCAAATGCACTGTGGGGAGGGCAACACACAGAAGAGAAATGAATATATAACCTAATCTGTTCGCTTACAAGTGATCCCACTAGGCTCCTCCCAGGGACCTAGCAAGGGCTTATGTCATCATCTGCTGCCTCCCACCAGGTGTGGGCTGCTGATTAAAGGACTGTCCCACCACTCCAGCTAGCTCTCTGTCTGTCTCTCTCTCTCTGTCTCTCTCTCTCTCTCTCTCTCTCTCTGTCTCTCTCTCTCTCTCTCCACATATTTCCAGCTGGTCTCTCTCTCCCCATTTCTGTCCTTCTCTATTCCCCTTCTCTCATAGCTCTGCCCCCATCTGTCTGCCTCTATCACTTCTCCAGGTCCTCACTCCCCTCCATTCCCCCAAATAAACTCCCTTTTTACCAGATTTGTTGCACAGCATAGTTACTCAGTTGCTCACCTTGCTAGGGGCCCTCCAGGTACCCCCTTACCACCATTATACTTCATAACACTATCAATCAAGCTAGGGAAACACAAAAAGTACACTTTTTCATAACCATCTTCTACTTCACATAGACATACAGAAGGGGGCAGTCCAGGGACTTGGACCGCTTTCACTCACGTGACCTGCTGTCAGTCTTAATAGCATATCCCTCCACCAATCTGCATTACTGATTTACTCCAGAAAAAAAAATAATAAAAAGTTATGTCACTTCCTTTTCAAATCTCTGTGAGCCTTTATTTTCAAGGTTTTTTTGGATAAAAGGTCAAGAACCTGGAACCAATCAGCCCACAGCCAATAACCAGTAACAGATATACATTGTTTTATTTAACGGGTAATTAGTTGACTGAAACATTTCATATAATTATGTAGATGTCATGCAGGCCTCCAACTGAAGTCTTGTTTTGAGCCTTGTAAATTTTACAAATGTTCCAGGAGGGTTATGTTAAATATTTAGTCTACTCTTTCCCCATGGACCTGTGGGGCTTCTCTTCATGTTGTGTGCTGCTTTATACTAAACACATGAGCAGGTTAGGGAAAACAGATGTGCCTTTGCCACATTATCAATGCCCTAATTAGAGTCTCTATCTTTAATTTCCTTTACTGTACAAAAATGCTACAAACATAGAAAAGGACAGTTGTAATGGAACTGATGTAGCCCATTCCTAACAAATAATCTGCAAGGATTCCCTGCCTCTTTTCTGGCTACCACTGCTGTCCAGAAGGAACTGAAATTTATTTAGATTATTGTGGCTGTGGGAACAAGAAAAGTCCCCCATGATCTAGGGTATTTAAACACTTGGTCTCCAGTTGGTGGTGGTGTTTGCCGGGTGAGGTAGGGAAGCTAGGTGGTTTAGACTTGCTAGAGAAAGTACATCACTGGAAGCTGGCTTTGAGATTAAAACTCTCCTTACCACTTTCAGTTTACTCTTTCTGCTTTGTGATTGTGGTTGAGGATGTGAGCCATCAGCTTCTTGCTCCACCTGCTATGCTGGCCTGCTGCCACGCCTCCCTACATGATAGACTCAACCCGCTGGAACCATAAGCCCAAATTAACCCTTCGTTTTATAAGTTTCCCTGGGCATGGTGTCTTGTCACAACAGAAGAATAAGTTATAGATCTATGGAAGTACGGTTCCTATGTGAGTAGCAAAATCTAGCCATATAATAGTAATCCTTTGAACTAAGCTTTGCCAGAACTTTTGGTAACTGGAACACTTGCTGTCAGGCAATGGCATACTACTTATGATGAGAAACTTCTATTGCTATACCCGTGGACATGAGAATCAAGGATTGTTTCAAAATCTGTTTTCATATTTGTGCTACTGATGTTTCCAGGATGGAATGGCCTTCTAAAGGATCTATTAGTAAGATTTCTGGAGGTAACACTTAGGGTAGATATTCTTAAGAGCTCTGGAGATCTTCTCTCCAGTTTAAACAGTAAAGTTTATTCTTTGCGTGGCTGTTCCTGTGTGCATAATCCTGTGTGTGCTGCTGCACATGTTTACCATGCAGTACATTGTTCTGCAGGAACCATCTGTCTTGGTTTTTGGTACAGGGTCTCTCACTCTAGGACCTGGGGCATGGTGATTAGATCAGAGTGGCTAGCCAGACAGCCCCAGGGACCATCACCCTGCCTCTCTACCTTCCCAGCACCAGAACTGCAGTATGTGAGTGTTAAAACGCTTACCTTTATACACAAGTGCTAGGGGTACTCACCTTTTTGCGTGAAGGCTTTTTCTGACTAAATATCTCCCAGTCTCCTAAATTATTTTTAATCCAATCATTTGAGTTCTCTAGAAGTGATATTTAGGTAATGCTTGAAGCAAAGCAACAGTTATTCAGGAAAATCTATTGAAATTCAATAATAGTCATGAGAGACTACGATGTTTGAGTCAACATCCATGCCCTCTCTCTCCTTTTCCAGGAAGATTCGAGATTGTTGCAGCCAATAAAATGGAGCTTTATCCTCCTTCAGCTCTTGAGTGATCCTTCTAGAAAGAATAGAACACTTAAAGGTGTTAATACTGTTTCAAGCTACTTTTTTCCCAAGTCTGTTTTCCAGATGACTGCAGAAAGGTAGATGCAGAAGGTCCTTCTTTCACACAGCCATCACAGGATGAAGGCCATAATGTGGCTTCAACACTGCAGAGACTAGTAGGCCCCCAGCTGGGGAAAGAGATTCTTTTCTAGGAAAGTTGATCCTTGAGAATACTTTATATTTCCCTCTCAGGCCCTTTGAGAAGCTGCAGCAACTTACACATCTGAGGTTCTCAGAGCCTTCCCCAGCACGCCTATCCCAATGTTTAAGAGAGTAGTAAGAGCTCCTTTTTGCTCTAAAATGTCTCCCTTTTGCTTACATACGAAAGCATTCCTTCAAATTTCATTAAAGCCTTACCTGTACTCATACATACTTGCCTGGGTTCTCCTTTCTATTGACTTGGTTGCATAGCTCTTGTCTCTAGTAATTCATTCACGAGTACATGCCTCCTAAAGTAGAAGGGTCATTTATTAAAATCCTTACCCATTGCATGACTTTGGAGGGGAAGATATATAATTAACATCTGACCACAATCTAAATTAGTACAAATATCCCAAAGAATCTCACTGAAGTGAATTTTGATGAGTAACTTGAGTTTATTTGGAGCTACTTATGGAGAACTGGGTGTTTATAACAGCTGTTACTTTTCTAAAGTCAACCTATCGTACCACTCTCACCCCCATTATCATGTTCCTAACTTATATAGCTAATGTCTAAAAGAAAATGGATGCAAGCCTGAGATCAGAGCGCTACCTAGTGTTAATACAGAGAAGGAAACAATAGGCTCAAATAACACATTCCATAAACAAAGGCATATTCTGGGAGTTACAAATTTACTCGCGCCCTGTCCTTTCTCATATCAAGGGTTCTGCTGGTCTTGGCAGACTCTGTCTAACCTTGGAAAGAACAGCCTGCTTTGCTGCATTTGGTTTCATAGAAAAACTAAATGGTATCTGCGGCAAGACGAACTCTGGATAGGATCTGAAGGACTACTTCAAATAGTTCATAACTATTTTCCCCTATCCCCCGATCCAAATCCCCAGCAGAAAGATTTTGAATAGGGAGTAAAACGAAGAAAGCTTTGCCCAGGGCCAAGCTTTCTGCATCTTCCCCTTTCAGAGAGTTAATCCATTTGCAGCAGAGTATGAAGTCAAAGCTCACGGTCCTCTCAAAAATTAATAGAGTCTGCAGCTAAAAGCAATTAAGAGGAATCAAAATCATTACAAATAAAAGCTAAAGTAATAGGCAAGCTATCTTGCCAAACAAATTGAAGATAAAGATACTTAAGAAGACTCCCTGTTGGGGTCAGCACAGCTGAAAACACTATTTCTTCAAGGGAACCTGAATGTAATTAGATCCATCTGTTGAACAATGTATTCCCCAACCAACAATGAATAGCAAATAATGGCTGAATATGGTCAGGGAAAGAGATCATCAAAGTGAGCCGTGACAAAACCACTCTTTCCCAGAGTGGCCATGGGCATAAATAGGAAGCTAATACCATCAGCACTATCATCTATGAGGGAAGGAGCAGGAGACATTTTCAATATAATCCAACCAGTCATTAAACAAAATGGCAAATAATGATAGCAGCCTCCAAAGAGGAAGAAATAATACTCGGGATTGCTGCAATATATTTGCTAGAATATGGTGTTTCCCACGAAAAAAAAATAGACATGCAAAAAACCAGGAATGTCTAACTCCTGAGTTTGATCTATTCCTATTTACAGTTTTACAGAGCTATGCCACCTGAAATAGTATGAAATTAGTAGACAGCTAATACTCAACATCAGGCAGACTAAGTCAAACTGCACCTTTAAAATCAAACACCAAGACCTAAAAGAGACCATGGTACGGCATGCAGGGCAACATAAGCCTTGAACTCAGGGACAGTGAGTATGTGGAGGCTGCAGAGGCAGACTCTGCAGTAAAAAGAGACTGAGCTGATTCTGATACTTGTCATAAAAGAGATAGAATAAAGCTGATCCTTTGCAGCTAGCTGTTTCCCAGGTATCATTTCGGAACAGGAATAGCTATCTAGTCCAGAATTCTGTCACTCACTGATGGTATGATCTGTGGCTGGCAATATCTTTTCTTTCACAGCTTGGTGGGAGAAGCTTCTATGTCTTGGGACCACAGATATTAGTGCACATGATCAATTAAGATGTTGGCATCTGCTAACACAATGAGTATAGTTTATGGCCTGTTATTCTCTTAACAAATATATTGGCCAGTGGTTAACAGTGGTTAATACACTTCTTTGATAGTCAGCAAGTGCTTCCCTTGAGCCCACAAGGACAGAGACCTTCTGTAATGAGAAGAAAATCCCTCTTTTACAACATCAAACCAACAGAATTCCAAAAGTTGAAAAGAAATATGATATACCAGAAGACATGGTAAGACCACGCGAGGAATAACAACCCCATTAATGAAATGTGAACTTAAAGACCCAGAAGAGCCTTTGCCTTGATGCAGATGCTCTCACTGCCAACCCTTGTCATGTTCAGAGTTCGTTTCAAACTGTGCAGCTTGCTCCTTTCCCCTCTCTTTCCATCCCACCTCTGACACTAGCCAGAATCCTAAGCTCACTGAAAGCTCTTGGGTGCTAGGCACAAAGGGGACATGAAAAGTTGGGAGTAAGACATTTATTAAAAGAGTGATTAACCCCACAGTCAGGCAGAAAATGGCATAGTGGAGACTCAGGAGTTTAGGCCCCAAAATCAAAAACAGGTAACATGTCCAGACCCCCATGGAGAATCAGGCCCAGGAAGGAGAAGTGGGGGTCTATTCTTATACGTCTTTGAGGAAGTGGGAATATTTTGAGCAGCAGGGAAAGCCATGTGTCAGGGGATGTGCTGTCACTGGTAACTACTGGTAGCTCTCTTGTGTCTGAGTCTGGCAAACTCACTTGAAAAGTCCTGGTAAGTTGTGAAGGGAGTCAGCTGGAAAATTAGAGTCTCATCAGCAGACTCTCTTCTGGATGTCTGCCAGTAGCTGTGAGAATGAAGAGAAGGAACTGCTGTTGTATGTTTTGTGGTATGAGTAGAAGTGTCTGCTCTGTACTCAAACACCTGATGACCCTGATATTGATTGACCCTTTTAGGCTGCCCAACCTCCATACATCTACTTAAAGACATCCACTTCAAGTCAAGGCTGTCTGCTTTCTTCTAATTCAGGAAGTATAAGTCTTCTCTCCTTTTCAACCCTTTCCTCCTGGGAGGCTGCCCAAATCTCTAACTTGCCTGTCCTGATGTTTCTTCTAAGGCCGATAAATTCCTCACACTTCCTCCTTCTGAGTCTTTAAAAATCTTTAAATATATTCTAAAGAGACATTTAAGTCCCTCAATCTGACTACCTGAGTACTGAATAAAATGCTCCTTTAGGAATTTTCATCTGGAAGAAAGAAAGGGCTGAATCCTGGTGCCAGCCAGAGTGTGATCTTGCCTTCCAGAAAGATCTTTTGTGAAATGCTGACATCTTTTCAGAGCACCTTACTGGAGACACTGGAGCTCAGACAACGATGATTCAGTGATAGGCAGGAACACACCTTGACAAGGCACACACCTTGTCAGATGTGTGCCTCCCTGGCCCCCTATTTATATATTATATATCTCACTTCAGGACCCAAAAATGGATGATTTTGTGGGACAAGAAGCAGTCACTGGATCTCTTTGTTCTTTTTTGGTTTTTTTGCACATTGTGGGAAATGTGACCACATTGATTAAATCTCTTTCTTCTGCTTTTCACTATTATTAATTTAGCTGTTTCAGATGATGTCTTGAAGCTGAGACTGGCTTATTAGAGTCCAGGCTATGACTCCAATCTCAATAACAATAATTAAATTATAAATCACATAACACAAAGTTATAATTAGAAGATAATCCTTCCTCCAGTAATCGCCTAAGGCCTACATTGCTGGAGACTGTGCCTTTTCTTATCAACTATTTTCCAACTAATGAATAACAATGAGACATTCTGATCAGAGTCTCTAGACAGACTGTGGAGGCTGAAGACATAATAAAATATCTTTATATGGAACAGGCAGCTAAAAATGCTACTATTGCTGCAGAATCAGTGAGTAGGCATGTTCTGAAACCGAGCATCTCAAGTTAGACTGTGGAATGACAGCATCTTATAGGAAATAGACGAGAGTATTGTGACACCTTACTTTAGGCTCTTAATAGTCGGTACTCATTAGCTAATACAAAAGGCATAGAAATAAAAATGGAAAGCAATTTGGCATTTCTTATTTCATCAAGCTTGTTCTGTCACTGAGAGAAAACAACTAAATGTCAAAGCTGTTCTTCCATTGAAAACAAGCACAGTAGATTTCCGCCTATTTTTAGAAACACTACTGTGCTGTGGTCCATCTAAATGAGCTAGGAGATGCTCTGTTTCCTTCCCTGGGCCTTTACAAGGTATCATTTATCAGGTTTATGTGAGATTAAGAATACAAGTCAAAGAAGTCCTTTAAATGAACTACCTCTACAAGGAAGACAGTTTACAAACACAAGATACAGCGTATATAAGACTCCTAAATGTACCTAGCTGGGTACTAGCCTTTCTCTAAACACTGCATACAATTAAATTTACCATATGGAAAAATGTTAGTCATCAAAGTTTTAACTTAGTTTATGAAAAACTGCAACATTTATAATTCAGAATAATGGTGTTTTTATATAAGAAAAGTATTTTTCTTATAGGAAACAGTTAATAAAAATATTATAGTTATAAAATCAATTTATTATAACAAGAATAATTAAAATTTATTCATTTTTAGGCCACATGGGCATCTTTTCCCCTCCCCCAACTCTCAAAGCAACTTATAACAACCCTCTTCCCCTCCCCTTCGCGTCCCATCCAACTTTTGAGTTCTTTTCTTTTTCCTTCCCCATCAAGTCGAGGTTGTTTTATACAAGTACGCTTGTGAGTGAGGCCAGTCCTGGCATGTGGTTGACCTGCCAGAGGTCACCTCATTAAAGAAAACTGACTCTCCCTCTCCCAGAAGCTATCAAATGCCAGTAGCTACTCAGCTAGTGCTGGGATTTCTGTGCCCCACCCCCTTTCATGCTGGGATTTTGTCTGACTTGAGCTTGTGCAGGTCTTTTATGTGCTGTCACAGTCACTGTGAGTTCATAGCTGCAACTGCTCCATCTGTCGTGTATGGAAAATACTGTTTCCTTGATGTTATCCACCACCTTAGGGGCTCTTATAATCTTTCTGCCATTTTATTCCTAAACCTTAGGAGGTAGGGAGTGTGATATGTAAGTCCCATTTAGGGCTGAGTACTCAATTCTCTTATTCTCTGAATGTGGACAAGTTGAGAGTCTCTGTTAATTATCATCTACTGCAAGGAGACACTTTTACAGTGAGGTCTGACAGATGTTCTAATTTATGGCACTGGCAATAATTCATTGGGAGTCATTTTAGTACTATGTTCATTTGGTAGAGTTATAATACTGGGGGTTCTTCTAGTGTATGACCTATCTAGCCGCAGTTTCTTGGCCCCTTTAATAGTGCAAGCTATGGGTTCCATCTCACGGACCAGAACTTATACCCATTTTTAAAGTAGTTGGTTATTCCCACAACATCCATGCCACTATTGCACCAGGAGTCATACCTTGTCAGGTCATGTGTTATTATAATTTGCAGGGAATACAGATGGGTGAGACTAGCTTCTACGGTAGTATGCATATAACCTTGCAGCACTATGAAAGCTATCCAGTAGGGATGAAACTTCTAGGTCAGTACCAGCTTGATTTCTTCTTCTTTAATGATACAAGAATGTGCTGTCTTAAGCAATAATAGTCTTACTACCAAGCTCTGAAAGGTAGTAATTGACAAGGGTAAAATCTCTGCATCATCTTGCCAGCCCCATATAATTGCCTTCTTGTTTTTTTAAAGGAACAATCTGTGAGAAAAACCAGATGTCTGTTATTTCAGTGATCTATTGCAAGAATACTGAAAGGGTGGCTGGAGTGATAGCTCAGTGGTTAAGAGAAGCTGATGTTTTTGTAGAGGCCCAACATTTGGTTCCTAACAACTACAACTGTACTATAACTCTAGATCAAGAAAATCTAACAACCTTATGACCTCCATGGGCATTTACATGCATATGGCGCACATTACCTCACATAGGCATACACAAAAACATGAATAAAAATAAATAAATCTTTAAAAGTTCAAAGAACTAAAAGAATCGTGGGCTAGATAAGTAAAAGTAGTTATTATAACAATGTCTCATCAAATGGTAAATATAATTATAAAGACAGAAACTATTTTTACAAACCAAGGACATACCCTGTAGTTGAAAACACAAAACATTAAAAATATATTAAAGGAACTCAACAGTATATGAGAACTATTAGATTACTTAGTGACATAATCTAAAGATAGATGATAAATCTTCATACTATCAATGAAAAGAATGAAAAGAATGGTCTCAAAATGTAAATGTAAATATATATATATATATATATATATATATATATATATATAACTTTAGTGTCTCAAGGCAATAAAGCAGAAAGTAAAAGTGGAGAGCATCTGGCCTCTGAACATCTACATGACAACGCAGCATACACACACACACACACACACACACACACAAATATAGTGTACATATACACATATATAAACACACATGAATACAGTGTACATACTCAATAAAATAAGCACATACTAGAACAATAAAATATTACAAAACTTGTCACTAGCCTGTCTGCTATACATACAATGAAAAAAAACAAAACAATACTAAAGAAAGTTTTTCTGGCTGTCTTAGTCATATTGATAGCAATTATACAATCCAATATTTATATAACATAGTTTGTCTATAACACATATACATATATAATATATACCCATATACCTTTTGTGGTGTTATTGGTGGTAACATATATGTTATTAGCAAATATATGTGTATGTGATATATTTGCCAACAACACCACAAAAGGTATAGGAAGAATGAGATTTTATTTATCTAGGCAAGGATTTTGCTCCATATACTAACTTGACTTTACAGAAACACACAAAACTAAACCACCAGTATAATTAAGAAGATATATTAGCTTTCTTTTACTGTGACAGGCAACCTGAGATTAATCAGCCATAAAAATACATTTAGTTAATAGTGTTGGAAGTTTTTGTCCATGGATAATTGACCCCAATCCTTTTTGACCACTAAAGAGATAGCACACACCCTTTTTATTTTATTAATTTTTCATTCATTTTTTGAGAATTTCATTTACTACATTTTGATCATTTTCACTCACACCCCAACTCTTCCCAGACCCAACACCGTTCCTACCCACCTGTGGTAGTTTAAAGAAGAATGGTCCCCACACGCTCATATATTTGAATGCTTGGTCTTCAGTTGGTGGAACTGTTTGTAAAGGATTCAGAGGTGTGGTCTTGAGAAGAGATGTGTCACTGGCGTGGGCTTGGAAACTTCAAAAGCCTAAATCATTTGCAGCTTTCTCCCTCTCTCTGTCTCTATTTACTGGTAAGATATAATTCTCAAATACTGCTCCAGTGCCATGCCTGGACTCTAACCCTCTGAAACAATGAGCCCAAAATTAAATGTTTTATATGTTGCCTTAATCATGATGTCTTAACACAGCAGTAGAAAAATAACCAAGGCAATATTCAACTTCATGCTCTCTTCTTTTGTTTCTTCAGCCCATCAAGTCCAACTTAAGTTGCCCATATACTCTTGGATATCTGACCTTCCACTGGAATGTGGTGAGACCTCAGGAGCCAGACCCTTAGACAAAACTGACTTTCTCTGTCCTAGATGCTATCAATTGTGAATAGCACTTCAACTTCTAGGGGAACTTCTTGTTCACCTCCCTTCTCCATACTAGGATTTTATCTAGCAGGAGCTTGGACCAGTCTCCTACATGTGTATGATGAGATGGCAAATCTTCATCAAGATCCCATAATGCACTTAAGACTATTCATCTGAGTGTCAGCATAAAGTATATTGGTGATTTGGGCTGGTGTAGCAAAAGGAAGGAAGGAAGAAAGAAATGAAAGAAAAGTAAAGAAACTAAAGTTTTACAATTCTCTGTGAGAGCAAGTCCCCAGTGAATTAATTTTCTCCTCAACCCAAAACTTTCTTTTTTTTTTTTTTTTTAGTTTTTCAAGACAGGGTTTCTCTGTGTAGCCCTGGCTATCCTGGAACTCACTCTGTAGACCAGGCTGGCCTCAAACTCAGAAATCCACCTGCCTCTGCTTCCCAGGTGCTGGGATTAAAGGCGTGTGCCACCACTGCCCGGCTAACCAAACCAAAACTTTCACTATCTCTAAATCCTGCTCGGAATGAAAGTTTTGTTCCACATAGGCTTTTTGGAAACATTCCAGGTTCAAGGGATAGCAGAAGGTTAATAACAAAATCTATAATTTTATACGTGGTTTTTTCTTCTCCCAGATTCTTTTCCCTCCAGGAAACAAATGTAGTTTACTTTCAAGTAATAGGCAACAGTAATGTATTTTCAGTTATTAATAGCAATGCACAGAATGCAATACATTTTTAACAAGATATCCTCTAATATTCTACAATGAGCAAATGTACACTCTGAGACGCATTTCTGAGATTGCAAGAGAAATTGTTTCTAGTATGTATTGCTGAAAATATATACTCAATCAGCATACCAAAAGGCAAAAATATACATTCTCTAATAAGAATATAGAATAAAACATTAAAAAACAGATTCATCCATGAAACAGATGAAATGGTAAGATTTTTACTCAGTGATAAGAATATGATTGAGTGAGAAAGTTACCAGGAATAATGATAAAGCTAAGAGAAAAAAAAATGTCCCAGCGGCAAAAATAAAAAAATAAAAATAAATAAATAAATAAATAAATAAATAAATAAATAATCTCTATAGTAATGATGGAGGTTCTCAGACATGGTAAAATTGTCTTCCTTTTACTTTTCTTATTTTAGCATTTATACAATCTACAAACACTTGCTTTGTGCTGGTTGTGCTTTAAGGTATATGGTGGTTTAAATATGCTTGGCCTAGGGAGTAGCACTATTAGGAGGTGTGGCCTTGTTAGAGTAGAGTAGGTGTGGCCTTGGAGGGGAAATTGTGTCACTGTGGGGGTGGGCTTTGAGACCATCCTTCTCACTTCTTGGAAGTAAGTCTTCTCTTAGCTGCCTTCAGAAGAAGAGGTAGAACTTTCAGCCCTTCCAGTGCCATGTCTGCCTGAATGTTGCCAGGATTCCTGCCATAATGATAATGGACTGAACCTCTGAACCAGTAAGTATGCCCCAATTAAATGTTTTGCTTTGTAAGAGTTGCCATGATCATGGTGTCTCTTCACAGCAACAAAACCCTAGCTAACAACAGAAGTCGGTACCAGGGACTGGGGTATTGCTGTGATAGGCTTGATCATGTTTGGAGGAATGTGGATTTGGAGACTTTGTATTTGGGAAGCAGTGGAATGCTTTAAGTGGGGCTTAATGGACCATCCTAGTAGGAATATGGAAGACATTGATGCTGAGGATGATTTGAACTGTGCTGACCTGGCCCAAGATGATTCAGTGAAGAAGAATGTTAGCATGTGGCCTAGAGACTGTTTTTGTGATCTTTTGGTGAAGAATGTGGCTGCTTTTTGCCATTTTCTGAAGTCTGCCTGAGGTTAAGGTAAAGAAATTTAGATTAATTGCTTTGACAAAGGAAGTCTCAAAACAGCCTGGTGTAAATTCTGTTGTGTGATTACAAAAGTTCACTCTTATGAAGAACGTTTTGATGAAAAGGAGCAAGCTTCAAAAAGAAAAGTATAAAATATATGGTTCAAAGAATAAAGGGGTACTAGAATGGAGCTGAATCCCAAGTTCAAGGAAATAAATACATTAAGGGAGTTGTGACCTTGAAGCAAGATCTCATCATCCTCAGCTTATTGTTTAAGCTTTTGAAGTTGAACAAGGGACTTGGCTATTATTTTCATTTGGACTTTTAATCTGAAATGAACTACAATCCAGAAATGGAGAGCACAACTGTGATCCAGATCTTGGGCTGGAAGACACAGGCTTTTGATCTGACTCTTGAGGAATAGTGGCCATGTAAAGCTTAGGCCCAGGTATGGTGGTACACACCATAGGACACAGAAGCAAGCAGATCTCTGAGTTCAAGGCCAGCCTGGGACAGAGAAATTTCCCAGTAGAGAAAAGCTTAAGTCCAGTTGTGGTGGTACACACCTCTAAATCCAGCATTTAGGCAACAGAGCCACACAGATCTCTGAGTTTATGGTCAGTCTACAGAGAAAGTTCCAGGACAGCCAAACTTAGGCAGTGAAGAAGCTGGGAAACACAAAGCTGGTGATAATATAATAGAACAAGGGGACCGTGTTCTAGCTCCAGCAAGTAGTAGAACTCAGCAGCTTCAGCCATGTGGCTCTGGCTTTAGAATCAAGAGTACTGGGACAATTGAAGATGCTAGTTAACTGGAGGTGAGAAATTAGTGGTGATTAAGAAAAGATCAGCATCCCCAAGGTAATATCTTCTAGGAAGTGTTTTCTGAGAGCACAAAGAACCAATTTCCCAGAGATAACCAAGGTTGTACCTTGTGCTGCAGCTGGACTTGGTAATGTGTAAGAGTCACCCAGGTAGTATGGGTCTTGAAGGCGTGAAGGAGTACTGGGGAAGAGTTGAAGCTTGGCACAGTGAGAGGCCAGGAAAGGCCATTGGAAAACGTGCAGCCTCAGTTGCAATTAACAGACCAGGACTGAAAGGGTCAGGCATAGAAGTTGAGGCTTGGCACCATAAAGGGAGCCTATGAGAGGTTATTGGTGAAGAGTAGTTGCAATGAGAAACAGAAGCATGTTAGAGATGCAAGTACCATGGGATGACCACAAGGAACAGCAGCAACAGTGGAGTGGAGTCAACCAGATCCTGGAGTGCTACAGAGGGCAGAGCTGGAGATGTGACTCAAGCCCTTTGGAAAAGCCCAGAAGATAATGTGTGGATCATAGTCACTGAAACAAGAAGCAGTAAAGGTGAAGTTGCCTTGGATACCCTGAGATGTTAGAGATGCCAGAGCCATGGGATACCTGCCAAGGATAGCTGCTGATAGGGAGTGTAACTAGCCCAAGAGAAAGAACTGTATTGCAGTCAAAAACCAGCAAGGAGTTGGAGATCTGAAGAGCACTTTGATATCAGACAAGGAGATGCAGAGTTTGGAGTTTCTCTAGCTGCTATTTGGTCTTGCTTTTGTTCCATATTTCCCCTCTATGTCATTTTGGAATAGTAATGTACAACCTGTGATGTGGAAAGTATGTGATCTGTTTTTTTATTTTGATTTTATAAGGGATTACAGTTAAGCAGTTGGATGAATATCAGAAGAGACTTAGAACTTTGGACTTTTAAATGTTGGTGATACTGTGATAGACTATAGGGACTTTCGAAGTTGGACTAAATGTATTTTGCATTATGCTATCTATGGCTAGGTATGGCCCCCATAGACTCATGTGTTTGAAGAAGCTTATGTGGGTCATGGAGTGGAACGTGGTGGTTTGAATATGCTTGGTCTAGGAAGTGACACTACCTCTGAACTTATAAGCCAGCCCCAATTAAATGTACTTTATAAGAGTTGCTGTGGTCAGGTGCTGTGGGGTGCATACCTTAGCCACAAAAATAAAAGCTGCATAATTAGTGAGAATATTTTAGATAACCAACTATCTTGGAAAAAACAATTCCCACCCAGTAGAGCTACAAATGGTACTTTTACATTTACTAATAAGAGAAACCATACACAAAACACAAATCTGTTTGGTGTTGGCCAAAATATAAATTACTCCTGGGCATGAGGCTTGTCTGAAGTGTTCTGAATATATCTACATAAGACATAAAATTATGTAAAGTAATATCTATAACAATATATCATTTGTCTGTAATATATAATAGATATTGTTATAACATGTAATAGTATAATGCAGATAATAGAATGGTATAAGCCTATATAGAATAATATTTCATTATTCAATCACATATGTCATTATTTTGTACAACCAATATATACTAGTGAAAAGAGAGAAAATGATATTTCTAAATCTAACTCGAATGTCATAGTATAAATCTGAAGCTGATTCTCAAAAATTAAACACATGGTACATCTTAGAGAAATCTGTAAAATAATAAAAATTTTAAAATTCAAGATATTGGTGATATTGTGCCATGGCTAGAGTACTTGTCTAGACAAGTACATAGCCCTGGACTGGATCCTCAGTAACACATAAAACCTGGCTGGTGATGTAAATTTAAAATCCCAGAACTCAAGAAACAAGTAAAAAGAGTCAAAGTTATAAGTTATTTTTGGTTATATAGCAAGCTTAAGGAAAGTCAAGAATACATGGGACCCAATCTCAAAAAGACTTCATCAAACTATATCATAGTTAGTTTAAAAAAGCAAAAAATTTTTCTTATATGCAAGTTCTTGATTTATATATTATAACTATGCACATGGAAGGGAATACCATGAAGTATAAAGAACGCTATGAATGGAAAGCAAGTTACCATAAATGGAAGGGGTGGGAAAAAGAGAGACTAATGCAATACACAGTATGCATCAATTAGAAGGGGGAATTATTCAGAGGAAGGAAGGGAACCAGCAAAAATTAAGGAGCTCTTATGTCCCCCTTTTCATTTTGGGTTTTTTAATTTGGATACTGACTTTGTACACTCTGGTTAGTTTGGCTAAGGGTTTATCTATCTTGTTAATTTTCTCAAAGAACCAGCTCCTAGTTTTGTTGATTCTTTGTATAGTTCTTTTTGTTTACACTCATACCTAAACTACACAAAGACCCAAAAAAGAAAGAGAACTTCAGACCAATTTCACTTATGAATATCGATGCAAAACTACTCAATAAAATTCTCACAAACAGAATCCAAGAACACATCAAAACAATCATCCATCATGATCAAGTATGTTTCATCCCAGGGATGCAGGGATTGTTCAATATATGGAAATCCATCAACATAATCAATCCACTATATAAACAAACTCAAAGAAAAAAATCACATGATCATTTCATTAGATGCTGAGAAAGCATTTGACAAAATTTAACACCCCTTCATGATAAAAGTATTAGAAAGATCAGGAATTCAAGACCCATACATGAACATAGTAAAAAGCAATATACAGCAAACCAGTAGCCAACATCAAACTAAATGGAGAGAAACTTGAAGCAATACCACTAAAATCAGGGACTAGACAAGGCTGCCCACTCTCTCCCTATCTATTCAATATAGTACTTGAAGTCCTAGCCAGAGCAATTAGACAACAAAAAGAGGTCAAAGGAATACAAATTGGAAAGGAAGAAGTTAAAACATCACTATTTGCAGATGATATGATAGTATACTTAAGTGACCCCAAAAACTCCAGCTGAGAACCCCTTCAGCTGATAAACAAATTCAGCAAAGTATCTGGATATAAAATTAACTCAAACAAATCAGTAGCCTACCTATACTCAAAGGATAAACAGACTGAGAAAGAAATTGGGGAAATGATACCCTTCATAATAGTCACAAATAATGTAAAATGTCTTTGTGTGACTCTAACCCAACAAGTGAAAGATCTGTATGCAAGAAATTCAAGTCTCTGAAGAAAGAAATCAAGACCTCAGAAGATGCAAAGATCTCCCATGCTCATGGATTGGCAGGATTAATATGGTAAAAATGGCCATCTTGTCAAAAGCAATCTAAAGTTTCAATGCAATCCCCATCAAAATTCCAACTCAATTATTCATAGAGTTAGAATGAGCAATTCTCAAATTCATTTGGAATAACAAAAAAACCAGGAGAGCAAAAACTACTCTCAACAATAAAAGAACTTCTGGGGGAATCAGCATCCCTGACCTCAAGCTGTATTACAGAGCAATCATGATAAAAACTTTATGGTATTAGTACAGAGAGAGGCAGGTAGATCAATGGAATAGAATTGAAGACCCAGAAATGAACTCACACACCTATGGTCACTTGATCTTTGACAAAGGAGATAAAACCATCCAGTCAAAAAAAGACAGCATTTTCAACAAATGGTGCTGGTTCAATTGGCGGTGAACATGTAGAAGAATGCAAATTGATCCATTCTTATCTCCTTATACAAAGTTCAAGTCCAAGTGGATCAAGAACCTCCACATAAAACCAGATACACTGGACCAGGAGCCCATAGCCAACAAGCGACAGGAGAAAGCTACCCTCCCAGGAGCATGGAAAAGCCGTGAGTGGGGTTAAGGGGAGCAACACTGCTCACCGAGACCCGCCCATAACCGGCAGGATACAGGAAACCTCTAAACCTTCCAGTTTCCATCTGTGAGTGGAGACCTCTGCCTGGGCCACCAGGGGTCTCTGCCTGGGGACCTCAGCCTGGGCCACAGGGCTCCAGGAGAGAGCAGGTATCCCAGGAGTGCTGACACACCTTTGAGCACAGGCAAAACCACCACTTCTGTTCAAACCCACTGAATAAAGAGGGACCCTTGCAGAGCCATCAGGACATAGGAACCAAGGGACAGCTGGAGACAAGATCCTTCTGATTTCTGTCTGCACCCCAGAGCGGACCCTGTGCCATAGCACTCCAAACCCAAGCACCTCTCAGAGAGAGGTGGTCTTCAAGGAGTATTGACACAGAGGCCTGCAGGAGGGGCAAGCCACAACCAGACAGAGTAAGATCAGCTAACATCAGAGTTAACAAGATGGCAAAAGGCAAGGGTAATAACATAAGGAACAGAAACGAAGGTTACTTGGCATCATGAGAACCCAGCTCTCCCACCACAGCAAGCCCTGAATACCCCAACACACCAGAAAAGCAAGACTCAGATTTAAAATCATTTCTCATGATGATGATAGAAAATTTTAAGAAAGAAATGAATAACACCCTTAAGAAATACAAGAGAACAGAGATAAACAACTAGAAGCCTTTAAAGAATAAACACAAAAATCCATTAAAGAACTACAGGAAAACACAATCAAACAGGTGGAATTACAAGAAAACACAACCAAACAGACAAAGGAAATGCACAAAACTATCCAGGAGCTAAAAATAGAAATAGAAACAATAAAGAAATCACAAAGGGAGACAACCCTGGAGTTAGAAAACCTAGGAAAGAGATCAGGAGTTATTGATGTAAGCATCACCAACAGAATACAAGAGATAGAAGAGAGAATCTCAGGAGCAGAAGATACCATAGATAACATC
>CM052722.1:74668427-74723171 GCA_028551405.1 Uromys caudimaculatus
CACACACACACATACACGGGGGGGGGAGGGAGAGACAGAGACAAAGAGACAGAGAGAGACAGAGAGACAAAGAGACAAATACAGAGAAAGAGACAGAGACAGAGACAGACAGACACAGAAAGAGAGAGAGACAGAGAGAGGGAGGGAGGGAGAGAGAGAGAGAGAGAGAGAGAGAGAGAGAGAGAGAGAGAGAGAGAGAGAGAAGTGTCTACCGAGGACTTGAATCTTCAAATTGCATTCTTATGTGGAAGTAGAAAAAAGGAATGTAGTATTTTGGTACAACAAAATAGGTAGAAAGGTCAAGTACCTCTGTGAAACTTGTTTGTTTGTTTGTTTTTAATTTTCACTTTGGTTTGAATTTTTATTTCAATTTTATTTTTTAGGTTTTTTTGTTTGACAGTTTCATATATTTATGTAATGAATATTAATTTTCCTCACTCCATTTCCCTCCCAAGCCCTCCTCTTACACACTAAACCCTTTCCAGTGAGCCTTTACCATACTTTCTTTTCTGTGTGACCCACTGAATTTAATTAATTTCTTACCTGAGCATGGGTAGGAGATTATTTGCTGGAGCTAAGGCAGTCAACAATGGCTACACCACTGAAGAAAATGACAACCCTCCTCAACCAACCATTAAATGTAAATAGTCACTTAAGGAGGAGTGGTCTCGTGGACCTCCCTGCCCCTTTCCATGATTAAGTGTTGACTGTCCAGTCCTCCATAGGTCTTATGCAAATAGTCACAGGCACAGTAAATTCATGAGTGTAATGGCTAAGTCATGGCCAGAACACATCTTTTTGATGCCCCTATTACTATCCCCTGGCTCTTACATTCTTTCTGTCTCTGCTCTTCTTAAAATTTATTTTATTTTACTCTATTTTATTTGTAGGGGTGTTCTGCATGTATGTCTGTGCACCACATGTATGCAGTGCCAGAGGAAGCCAGAAGAGGGCAGCAGATCCCCTAGAACTGGAGTTGCAGAGTTGTGATGTTAGGACTAGATCCTCTGGAGAAGCTGCAAGCTCTCTTAACCTCTGGGCCTTCTCTCCAGCCCTCTAACTCTATTCTTTGATAGTTTCTGAGCCTTGGGGAGTGCAATGAACCTGTCACATTTAGGGCTGAGCATTCTACCATCATTTAATCTCTGCACCTCGGCCAGCTATAGATTTCTGCATTAACTGCAGCCTGCTGCACTAAGAAGCGTTTCGGAGGAAGGCTATGTGTAGCACTAATATCAAATGGTACACATGACTTCATTTATAAAAACACCAACACCATTCACATGGTAGAGAGCTTTTGACTTATTGAATCCAAAATGACATCTCCTCTTAATATTATCACACAGGGGTTTAAATTCAAACATACAAATTTTGTAAAAATAGATACACACAATTGTAAATGGTCTATCCATAAGAGACAAAATTATATCATTGCTTTTAAAAAGTATATATATATATATATATATATATATATATATATATATATATATATATACACACACACACACACACATATATACACACATATATATATACACATACATATGTAAGAATTTATCAAGATGGGTGTTTCATGTCAAAGCAAAACCCAGGATGCAATCAATCTTATTGTTCTACTTTTGAGGCAGATGAATGTATTTAATCAACATATGTTAAAAATGTGAAAACATATTCTGCCAATTAATACAGAATATCTGGGGAGATGGGCAATGGCTGGGAGTAATATAAATACGGTAATGTAGCAGTCTTTGGCGTGATGGTTGGTTTGATTAGGACTAGAAACTATAGTCATCTGAAAGGAGAGAACCCCAATTGAGAAAATGCCTCCAGAAGAGGCATTGTAAGCACACAAGCCTTAGTGATTGACGGGGGAGGGCTCAGCTCTGTGTGGGTGATGCCATCCCCAGGCTGGTGGTCTTGGGCTGGTCATTCTGGGTTCTATTAGAAAGCACACTGAGCAAGCCATGAGGAACAAACCAGTGAGCTGCAGCCCTCCATGGCCTCTGCATCAGCTTCTGCCTTCAGGTTATTGCCCTGTTTGAGTTCCTGTGCTGAATTCCTTTGATGATAAACATTGCTGTGGAAGTGTAAGCCAAATAAACCCTTTCCTCCCTAAGTTGCTTTGGTGATGGTGTTTCATCACAGCGATAGAAACCCTAACTAGAACAGTATAAACACTTTAATACAAATTTTTTTATGTATGTATTAGAGTTTTCAGAGAAACACAGAGAGAGAGAGAGAGAGAGAGAGAGAGAGAGAGAGAGAGAGAGAGAGAGAGAGAGAGAAATGCAAACAGACCACAGACATACATACAGGCACACAGACAGAGACAAATGCACAGACAGACACACAGAGACAAACACAAAGAGACACACAGAGACAGATCAGCTCATGTAATCATGTAAAGTGGCAAGTTTCAACATTTGCAGGGTAGAGACTCAAGTAAGAGCCTATGTTGCAATTCATGTCCAATCTCCTCTTCTTAGGTGAAGGTTTTTTCATTTTTTTTCTTCTGCTGCTTTCAATTTCCTAGACAAGATCTACAACAATACTTTATTCAAAGTCTCCTGGTAGAAAATCTTAAGCTTACCTTCACAGAAACATGTAGAAGAATGTTTGACCAAACATCTATGTATTGTGGGCTAGCCAAGCTGACAGCAAAGTAAGTAAGCCTCATGGTGTCTAGAATGTCTGCGTAATATAAGTCTTTAATGGTAAAGCTTCTAAAGAGCTTCTTTGAGAAGTCTTTGTATGCAAAGCACCTCTATTTGAAATTTCTAAATTGAGATATAAATATCAGATATGTCTTGGAAAGTGAGTAATGTAATTCTTTTAAAATTTGTAGCTCACAAATAGGAGACTGGATTGAGTCTCAGAGTAAGCTCAGACTTTAGACTTCTGTACAGAATTGAGACAGGAAAAGACTAAGAGGAGTTAAAGATGGCCTAAATACATTTTGCATTATGAGATGAAGATGGGACGTTGGGAGTCAGAAGTAGATTGCAATGATGTAAAACTTCGGTTATCGATTTGAAAGGGGGTTGACTCAGGATGGTTAATCTTGGTTGTTCACTTAGGGAGATTTTAAATCACCATGAAACTCACCTCTAAGTCTATCTCAGAGAGTTTCCAGAAGTTTACCTGAAGAGAGAAGGCTTTCTATCTTGAATGGAGATGGTACTATGGGCTTGGGTCTCAGACTGAATAAAAAAGAAGTGAGCACCAGCATTCATATTTCTTGGTTTCCTGTGAACACAATGTGATCAGTTCCTTCCCATTAGTGCCAAGATGGCTTCTCTACTAGAATTAGCTGTATCCTTGAGAATTGGGAGCTAAAAATAAACTCGTCCATCTTAAAGTTGCTTCATACCAAGTATTTTTTGTCTCAGCAGTTGAAAGTAATTAATACTGAAGATTGTAAAGAGCCAAGGATGAGGAACTATGGTTCCTCATTCTTCTCCCCGGAAGAATTCCAAGCCAGGGAGCTGAGCCACTGTTAAGAGCTGCAATGCTAGTCACTATAAGGCAGTGGTTCTCAACTAGCTGTGGGTTGCAAACCCCTTGGGAGTGGAATGATTATTTCATGGAGGTTGTATATCAGATATCCTGCATATCAAATATTTGTGTCACAATTCATAACAGCAGCAAAACGACAGTTATGAAGTAGCAACAAAAATAATTTTATGGTTGGGGATCACCACAACATGTACTGTATTAAAGAGTCACACAGCATTAGGAAGGTTGAGAGCCACAGCTATAAGGGGTGAAGTTTCCAATATCACAGACCCATTCGGGAACTCTAAGCATAGCAAGCACTGCTTGCTGCTGCTGCTGCTTGCTCACTGCTGTTAGAACCTGAGGATTGAAACTGTGGCCAAATGCTAGTGTTCCTGGGGTTAAAGCCCAGAGCAATAAACCTCCAACCTTCTTGCCTAGAGCCATAAATCTCTTCCTGCTAAAGTCTAGGACAACAGGCCCCTGGATCCGCTTGCTTGGAGCTGTAAGTAATTAGGCCTTGTGGACTCAAAGGCCTGTGACTGCCAACACTAGAAGAGCTTGTCCTCGCCTACTCATGATTTCTATGTGAGTTGAGCAGAAGGACTCCAGCCAGCTGACTTCTAATTTCATTGTTTCTGGTGCTTTCCATTTTTTTCTCACAGTCTTCTATATTCTAAGTGACAAAGACTGTCTTGCTCAGAGCCTCTTGCCAGCTCTGTTAGATCATTTCAATCGGAGATTTAATCATTACGAGACTGGGAGTTGGCAGAAAGAGGGAAGCTATTATTTCTGATTTACTTCAATCCATTTTGTCCTGTCTGTCTGTCTGTCTGTCTGACTGTCTGTCTGTCTGTCTGTCTGTCTCTCCCCTACATTCCTCTCTCCTCTCAGTGACTTTTAGAACTCTGGCAGCAGGGCCCAGGAAGAATTGGCTGCTCTTTAACAGAGTGTGATTTCCTCAGTAGTAACATGATCTCCTGTGTTCCTGCTCCGGGAGAAAGGCACTAGCTGTGGTGGGAATTCATAAATGCTCTGGCAGCCTAGGCATCTGCATACTCCTGACTCTCTCAGAGAAGCAATGGAAGGTCATGTTTGCATTCTTACAAATTTAGGGAACTTCTTTGCTTTGGCACTGAGGACGGTAATATATGTATTTCCTCACACATATGAGTGTAAATGTATATACATGTATCTTAAAATAGATTAAGCATAAGGAGAATATATTAGTTTTACAGGATTTGTTAGGTAAGCCTCACAGTTCCCTTTTAAGCACAGTCTAAGTTTGGGGTCTACTCTGTATAATCCCATTCTTTTCTCGTTATTCTCATTTGTACTGCATTCTCATTGGCCATTCTCTTCTTTGACATACGGCATTGCTTTGTGAGTTCTTCCTTTGTGCCTTGTGCTTACTTTAAGATCTCCAAGTAGTACCCATTCAAAATTTCATGTTTCAGCAGGAAAAGATGGGGTAATTTAAAGATGAGATCATTACGTAGTGAATACTTAACAAAAAAATACCGCTTTAGGAGAGAAGGAGGAATTAAAGACAAGCCAATGATGTAAGGATGTCACCAAATTGCAGAGTGAATGAAAAAAGAAAACTGAACGTGACTGGTCCCAGATTTTGGCACCAGATGAATGAAAAGAAGAAATAAAAAGGAAAGGACATGGCTGTTCCTAGGTATGGTGGAGGATAAAGTTTATTGTGGATAAAAGGGAGAGCACAGCCAGAGGCAGGGACACGTGGGAGAGTCTAGAGTGGTCAAGACCCTGAGCCATGTGAGGAGAGAGGGTAACAGGGTGCAGCAGCCAGGAGGCCCAAAAGAATATAGATGAAAAGTCCAAGTATCCAAAGTGGTTGGATTATATAAGGAAGGGCAACTGGGGAAGAAAAACCCAGAGACTGGGCTGGAGAAGTTTGTGGTAGGGGGCAGGGTATGCCAGCCAGGAGGAACGTGTAACTGATAGGAACTGAGGGGCGCTGGGAGAATCTGAAAGCCAGCATCTGCTTTGATATGTTAACTAGGCACCTCAGCCATTTGACCTAACATATACCCCGGGGGCCTTTCCTCCCTCTGTGCTATACCTTCATTTGCTTCTTGTACATAGCTAAGTAAGTTAGTCTCCTACACCCCTTTTATGTGTCATTTAAGTATGACCTCATATATGGCAGTATTAGTTTTCTTACACTGCCCTTGTAGAAGCTTCCTTGAAATTCATACACGACTGATTTTTACATGGACAACAGTACCCATTTCGTTGCTCTATCAACTCTAACAAAGAGGTATTAGGATGAGTCATATATTAAAGAAGATGAAACCTAAGTCTGTAACATTCATGGAGCATAAGATGTCACAACTAGGGTCAAGAGTGAGATGTTGTGACTATCAGATCATGTGTCATACATTAAGGATAGCATTATATAAATATCTAAACTGAAGGCCTAGTGAATAGTGTCTTGTACATTCTCACCAGAAAATAATTGCTACATCTATTCAAATTAAATAAAGAAAATAAGTAACTGTACTGGCTGGTTTTGTGTCAACTTGACACAAGCTGGAGTTACCGCAGAGAAAGGACCCTGCTGTAAGGCATTTTCTCAATTAGTAATCAAGGAGGGAGGGCTCCTTGTGGGTGGTGCCATCCCTGGGCTGGTAGTCTTGGGCTCTATAAGAAAGCCAGCTGAGCAAGCCAGGGGAAGCAAGCCAATAAGGAACATCCCTCCATGGCCTCTGCATCAGCTCCTGCTTCCTGACCTGCTTGAGTTCCAGTCCTGACTTCCTTTTGTGATGAACAGCAGCATGGAAGTGTAAGCTCAATAAACCCTTTCCTCCCCAACTTGCTTCTTAGTCATGAAGTTTTGTGCAGGAATAGAAACCCTGACTAAGACAAATTGGGTATTCCAGTGACAATCTGACCATGTTTTGAGGAGGACTGTGGAAGGACTTTGGAACCTTGGGCTAGAAGAGCCATTCGGTGATAAGAGCTCTGTGGGATGTTGTGTAGGAGCTTGGAAGATAATGCTGAGAACAGTGCAGAAGATGGAGGCCCGGCTTGTGAAATCTCAGAAGGAAGATTAAAGACTCTTTTCAGGGCCATTGCTAGTTTGATTGTGAAGAGTCTGTGGTTTTGGTTAGCTGGGGCTGAAGAGTCAGCTGTGATTTACAAGATACCAGAACTACCAAAGTGAAAACTTTGCATTACTGGGACTATTGATGCTGGTTAGCTGGAGCTAAGGTATTAGCTGATTAAGAAGAGACCAGCATCATTGAGGTGAAATCTTCTGGGAAGTGTTTTCTGAGAGCACAGAGGCTGCATTCCAGAGATAGCCAAGGTTGTACCTTATGCTGTGGCTGGATTTGGTAATGTGTAAGAGTCACTCAGGTGGTACTGGTTTTGAAGGCATGATGTTTTGTGCAGGAATAGAAACCCTGACGAAGGCAGTAATGTAGAATGCCTGGCCCCTGTGTTAGCCCCTAGGGACTATCATATGGCTCCTTGCTTTAGAATCCCCAAGATGAGCAAATCTGGGATGCTATGATATGCTTGGTCGTTCCAAGAGGAGCTGTTTAGTACTATCTGTGACCTCAGAGTATGGCAAGAGCTATCTGTGGCTTTTGTTGGCCAACCACCAATGCACTATGATGTTTCACTTGTTAGCTTCTCAATGGTAATCATATTTAAAATAAAATCTGTGTTATCTAATAGTACCCCAGAGCAGTCTAATTTATAGGAGTACTACTCACTGGCAGGGAATGAGTTTTAGCATCAATGGAGAAAAAAATCCAACACTACCAAACATGACAAATTCAAACTTGTATCCCAATGAAGCATGTGTTGGAGGATTCTCTTGGGAATTCATCTGTCTTCTTATGCATATTTGACCGAGATTCATTGGTCCCATTTGGCTCTGGAAGTGATATATTAACAAACTAGATTTTCTTGGTTGCTTTTCTTGGTTCCCAAGAGCTCAGTTGCCAACTTTTCCTTGTTCCTGAAGTTAAAGTGGCTTCACATTTAGTAAGTGTGCGTTCTGACGGTCCTATTCTTTGTTGGCTATTGGCCTATGACTTAGAGTTTGTTATAACACCTGATACAATTTTGAGCTAGATAAATTTACCTCTAGCAGTGCCATAATTTATTATTTCAGCAGCCTGGGAACACACACATGCATGCATAAATTGCAAAGAGTATTCCAGAAAAGAAAATGTGTTGAAATATTTAAGTAAAATGACTAGAAATTTGGTGACTAGGAATGCTTACATTAAAAGGTAGATTTCTGTAGTAATTAAGAAATCATTCTTTCACAAAGTCTTGAACACATACTGTACTTGGCAGCTGTGACTAAAGAAGAGTGGGCAGTATGCTACATGCTGACTATCAGATAAAAACAGTGCAGTCAAGTAGTAAATGTTAAGACTTGAGATACAAAGTTTTCACCCACAAGAATGCTGTGTAATGGGAACACCTAAAAAGAAAGCATGAAAGAAAGTTGATATACATTAGAAGCAGGGGCAGGGTAGGGGAAGCTATTTCAGAGATGCAGAATAGGAAGCCTGCACATCCCTCAGTTTAGCCACAGTTTGATTGAACATTTAAAAATCATATATATTATATATATATATATATAATATATATATAATATATATGATATAGGCTTGTTTTTATTATTATTAGAGTTATGATTTCTACAAAGTTTGTACTTACTCATCTTATGATTATTTCATGTGGTCTCTCGGTGTTCAACACCTAGAAAATTTTTCAAGAGAAATTACCAAGTAGATCAATCTTGTTTGTTGTGAGACACCAGATAGACCACAGTCTGACAAAGGATTCATACCCAGAATATATAAATATCTCCTACACATGAACCAATAGAAGCATTGGCAAATAAACTAGTGACTAACTTTTTAAAAAGTAAAGGCAAATGGTCAGTAAACAAAGAAAGCACATTCCTCTCTCTCTCATTTGTAAGCAGAGAATTGCAGATTCAAACATAGAAATGCCATTGGCTTGGCATCAATTTTAAAGTTTGACATTAGCAAGTGTTGGGGATGCGGAACGGGGGGGGGGGGGGGACTCTCACATAACACTTGGAACTGTGAATTAGTACCTCTTTGAAAGCCCACTGAGCCATGACCAGCCATACTGCTAATTTCCATGTCCTGAATCCAACAGTTCTACACCTGAGTATCTACCCTGAAATCTACTTTCATGCCAGGGAATGGTGCTTATTCTTTTTAAAAAATCTCATAATGTCCCATTTATTTTTTCCTTTTATTGAAAATACATTTTTCTCATATAATATATCCTGATTATGGTTTCCTCTCCCTCTTCTCCTCCCAGTTCCTCCCCACCTTCCCTTCCATCTGGATCCACTCTGTTTCTATCTCTCAATAAAAAAACAAACAGGCTCCCAAGAGATGTAATATAATATAATAATATAAAACAAAAACTAATAAGACAGAATAGGACAAGACAAACAAGCAGAAGAAAAAGAGACCAAGAAAAGGCATAAGAAACAGATGTAGACCTAGAGACCCATAGACATAGACTTTCTAGGCCAGCTTATTGGTTCACATCTGTAATCCCAGCAGTTTTGACCCTGAGTTAAGAGGGTTGCTGTGACTTCTAAACTAGCTTGTGCTTCATACTGTGTTCCAGGGAAGCTTGGGTTACACAGAAAGACATATATAGTTATAGATATGGTTACAGCAAATAATTTTGCCTTCAGGTATTGTTTTGAACATTGTTAACTCTTAAGGTATATATTACATCTGTGCATATTTTATTAATGAATGAACTAAGGCATGTTAGAATTAATTAAATTATTTAAAATTGTACAATGAATAAGTGGCAGAACTAACAAATGTGTACTGGCTATAATAAAATGTATAAACTTATTCTCATATGGTTCACTTCCAACATTAAAAAAAAGCAATGATCTAATTGATACTTCCCTATCTACCTAATCATCATGATTAAGTTTACTATTCCCCTGAAATTTTCTATTTAAATGTTTTCTTACATTAAAATTTACTAATGTGAAAAAAAAGGAAATTTGGTTCTGGATTTGGATGGGCTAATAATTGCATAATCTCTGAGGGTCTTAATCTGATATATTGTAATATTTAGTGACATGGGCCATATAATATTCTTTCCATAGATTTTTAGGTAATTACTTGAATTTCAGACAACTTCAAGTAGGAAATATTTTGGATCTCTAAGACTCTTGAGAACTACAATAAAAAGAAAACAGGGAGAGGGAAGTTTTAAGATAAAAACTTGTACACCAACGTCAGAATAAAGATATCAAGTACAAAATGTAAAACATCCCACGATGACTGGTCAGAACTACAAGATTAGTGTTCCTTCTATTCGGCTCTCCCTTAGTCTCAAGTAACTAATTTTTCTTCCATTTGTTTTGAGTTTAACAATGGACTCCTATGCAATAGTCTGGGAAAATCTGAATCTCAGAAACTTTGTTTATTCTATTTTATTTCAATTCTAAGGCTCTTCTTTGTCTTTTTTTCCCACAATGCCAGCCCTTGTGCTGATTGTGACAGATACCCAAAAAACCATGTAGGTAGGTAGGCAAAATAGACATACACAGATTGAATTATTTAAGTGATTAAGTATGTGAGAAATGAGGAGAATTGCCTGACTTATTGGACATAAGACATAAACATATGACTGTCTTATTGAATATAGGTCTAGACACGACCTTTTATTAATTATCTAGACAATAATTGTCATAATTAAACATCAGAATTTTTTATGGATTCTGCTAACAAATCTCTAAGAAGTTTTAAAATCTTTCCACAGGGTACAGTCATAAATATATTTAACAATAAAAGAATACTATTCCCTTGAAATGAAATCTTATATATCTGTTTGCAAATTTTAGTGTACCTTTCTGTGTACATGAATAAGAACATATTTTTGTCTATCCTAACAAATGCAGCTGGCCACTGAAATATATGTATATCAATAACTCTTTAGCTATACAAAATTAATCTAGGATAAATTTATTTTTCTTTATGATTTGATATTTTTTACAACATATAAAATGATAGAATTTTAATACACTGAGCCTAATTATAAAATATAGAACATAAAAAGTATGCTGAAGTATATATTCATCTTTCTTTTCATAAGGAGAGAGATATTTTTATATTAATTTCTAGCCATCTGGAAACTGACAAAGATATTTTGGGTGTAAGAAACACCTTGATAGTTTTATGATTCTAAATTTTGGGTCAGATCAGAAGGACGAGCATAAGAGAGACTATTGAAGGAAAGTGACTACTCAAATAATTGGAACACAGACATCATAGAGAACAGAATAGTTGTCTATGGCCATATCACCCTGAATGTGCCTGACCCTAGAAGCGAAGCAGTGTTGATCCTGGTTGGCCATATGATGGGAGAAAGAACAGTTTTATCCATGGACTGTAGTGACAATATGATATTGAAGATAAACACAGCAGAATGAAGCACCAACACAAAATTTTAACTTCTTGTAAAATGAAGAATCTATTTGCATGAGTTAGCATTAAATGATATAAATTAAATTTGCTACATTTAAAATTTAAACACATGTAAGATGTTAAATATTTCATCCATTAAGATGAGAGAAAAGAAAAATAAATATGACCTCATTATGAGAATAAATTGTATATTCTAAGATTATTATTACTTTAATTTTATCCCCCTTATTCTATTGTTTCAAAAATACATTTTACATTAATTCATTATATACGTTGAAACATATAGACACATATAAATAGAGACATAATTAAGTACATGTTTAAATATAATTTTAATTAACTTACTTTTATGTGGATAAGTGCTTTGTCTGCATGTATGTCTGTGCATCATGTGCATGCACGGAAGCCAGAAGAAAGTACCAGATCTCCTGTGACTGGGGTCACAGTTGGTTGTGAGCCACCATGAGGGTGCCAGGAACTGAACCTGAGTCCTCTGAAAGAAGAACAAGTACTCTTAAATATCAACCCATCTCTCTGGCCCCTAAACATAAATATTAAGCTGTTATTATTCATTGAATATAGTAGAAGATAATGCATATACAATATTGATTTTATCATTTTAACTTGGGCTTCTAAAAATAAATGCTGTTAATAAGGA
Source organism: Uromys caudimaculatus (assembly GCA_028551405.1). Lineage (NCBI taxonomy): Eukaryota > Metazoa > Chordata > Mammalia > Rodentia > Muridae > Uromys > Uromys caudimaculatus. The sequence continues at coordinate 74,680,074 of CM052722.1, forward strand.
TGTAGGTATGATTGTTTCTATGCGACTTGATATACTTGATGCTGTGTTTATAGGTTTTTACACTCTTGGAAATGATCAAAATATAAAAATTTTCACCTTATATTCAAGGCTTTAAGTGTAATTGAAGAACTCGGAAATTAAATTTAGTCTGTATTAAAAATAGAAACAGCAATAAATATGAATAATTTGGGCTTTATAATATGCATTACAAGTGGAATGATTTTATACCTATATACCTTATTGTATTATTTGAAGTTTTTAAGAAACAAATCTTTGTCAAGACTTGGCATATAAGTGGTTCAATTAATCTTTATCGTAAATACTTAATGGGAAATTTTAGCCTTTCTGAATAGTGAACTCAGTAAATAGGAAATGTAGATTATTCTTTTTGTGATGATGGCCCCAAACCTTGCAAATACAAAAGAAGACAAATAAGAAAACTTCCTTGGACTGCAAAGCCTATGTTTTCATGTATTGACTTTGCATCACTCTAAAGAATTTCAACACTCATCCCCAAATAATTTGACATATCAAACATATAATTCTATAAAATAGTAAGATTTTATTATATAAATTTAGACATGTATAAATTGTCACCATTGTATGAACCTGATACTTTTTTCCTTACCAACATTTGTATTTGCAGTATTATCTGTATTGATGTTTAGTTTTTTAAACACGTTTAATTTAAAAGAAAAAAGTTTCAGCAACAGCTTTAAAACAAGGCAACTCTTCAGAAAAGAACCCTTTTGTTCTAAATAGTAATGTCTGTCAAGGTCTTGTGATTTTCAAAAACAAAGTTTATCAGTTCTCTGCTCTTCCCATTATGTCCTTGATCCACATTTGGAGAACTACTTTGACACTTTCCCAGGTTCCCACGAACAGAAACCATTTCTTAAATTTCATTAGACTTCAATTTATTTGAGGATCCAGGGAAAGGATGCCACTTTATGTACATGGAAGTCAGAGAATCCCTTGCAGGAATCAGTTCTCTGCTTTCACAGTGTATCTACTATAGCATAATGTATATTTGACATTTACTATGTCAGTGGATCTTAAGTGTCTCACCACACACAAAACGTCAATTTATGGCTAAGGTGCTTGCTTAAAAACATAAATCTGGGAATTGAAATGGATTTCTTTGTGATAGAGAGCATCTATGGAAAATCTATAGCTAACATTATACACACTGTGAAGCTGAAACCACAGATTACAAATCAGACAAGAAACAACAAATCGATCCAGTGGGTAGCAGTGCTTACGGCTGAAGCCTGGTGATCTGAGTTCAATCTCTAAATGCCATAGTGGAAGGAGAAAACTAACTCTCTAAGATTGTCCTCTGAATTCCACGTGTGAGCCATGGGCCATGGAAAGGACACACATTGAGACACACACACATACACACACACACACACCACAGGAAATACTAAATGCTAAAAAATAATTTAAACTATTTATTATTATTTTGTGGTGTGTGTGTGTGTGTGAGAGAGAGAGAGAGAGAGAGAGAGAGAGAGAGAGAGCGCCCCACAGGACAATGTCTGGGGTCAGATGACAACTGACATCAGTTCTCTCACTCTGCTTTTACATGGCTTCTAGCATTGAGTATTTTTCTTAATGAGATGTAAAAAGAGCTTGGGAGTAATTTTATCTGATGATTTACATTGCAAAGCATATCTCTTTCTTGGTGATTGTTGAATTTGGCTTCTTATGGTCTTAACTACTTTTGTTTGCTCTTTTGAAAGTCTTTCACTGTATAGCCATCATGGATCTCCCTAGTGAAGTGATTGAGTCCAAAATATACACCACCATGCTTCAGGGAGCCTTATTATATTTTATATTTTTTATTGAAAATACATTTTTTTCATACAACATATTCTAATCGCGCTTCCTCTCTCCCAAGTCCTCCCAGATCCTCCCCACCTCCCAACCACCCAACTCCAGGCCTTTCTCTCTCAGTCCCTTCAGAGAAAAAGAAAAGGCCTTCATGCTCACTGACTAGTCTTATTGTTGATGCATATATTTCTTTCTAATTTCAGTATAATCAAACATGGATGGATTTTCTTCAGAAATTACACAATTAGGTGATGCAGTCAAGTCCCCTGTAACCACTGGCGAGATTGCGGCAGGGAAATAGTGAATTTAAGATCAGTCTATGCAGCATGGAGAATCTTAAACTCATACAAAAGAAAAAAATGAGAGGGGGGAGGGGGGAGGAAGGGCGAGAGGGAGAGAGGGAGAAGGGGAAGAGAAACAAGTACAAAAGATGACCAGCCAAACAACAACTACAGGCAAACAACAAGGCACAGGCAAAACTCCTGTGAGGACTATTTTAAGTACATCATCATTATACAAAAATAACGGATGCCTCTTTATCTTTTCTTTTCCTTCAGGAGTCACTCATCTTAGGTGTTTGAATGGAAATTGAAGGTATGTTCGGGGTCCACTCAGTACAAAGTTCTTTAAAAGAAAACTTGTTTGTACTTTTTTTCCCACAGCACCAGAAGCCCTCCTGTTCTTCCCCCCCTTCCCGCAGAGAAGGGGGCGGAGCATCCCGGGCGGAGGGGAAGGCGGGAACGCCCGGAGTAGGCGGGGCGGAGCTACTCTTATACAGGCTCCCGCTGCTGGGCCGGCCACTCACTCGCGGCTCGCTCCTGAGAGACTGCTGCTGCTGCTTCGTGAGGGAGAGACTGCCTGAGGGAGAGTGAGGGAGAGCCTGCCTGGTGGCCGAGTGGCGGCTGGGGCGGCGGCGCCGGGCGCCAGAGGCTGCGTCTTCAGGCCTGTCGGGGGAAGTAGGTGTTTTTGGAGAATTGTAGAAGATTTCGGTGTGAAAGGTGAGAAAAGTCGGAGCTGCGGGGTGAAAGTAAGGAAAAGGGGTGCCTTTTGTGCTGGTCTCCTCTATGAGAGGAATGATAACTGAGCTTTGTATTCCAGATTGTTCTTTTAAAAGTCCAGGGGGAGAGAGGAGGCGATCATATTACACCTGAGGAAAAATAATTCTTCACGAGGTCGCAGACACTAACTTTTGAATGGATCATTTATTATTTTAGTCAAAAAGCCTTGGTGGGTGTGGTAAATGTTTAGAAAAATGTTCGCGAATTAATTCTTTCTTATTTTGAAAGAAAAGTTTTGATGTCGTAAATGAAAATTTAAAGTCTTTGGGATGCTGACTTACTTTCTATGTGTTGTGTTTGCCACAGATACTAATGTTTTGGTGAATTTTGATTAAAACTCTACAGTAAAGTATAATTTGTAGATTCAAGTGCCTCAGGGGAGCTGGAAATGTGGTTATTTTGTCAAAGAATAGATGCTCAGTGTTTTAAAAGATATCAAAATTTTAATAACATGTAAAAGATGATCTCTTTCTACATCTCTGCTTACCTATCAAGAGGATGAGCCCTGAATGGTATAAAAATATAAAAGGTAAGAGTGAGAGGCTGGAATGGGGGTGGTAAAAGCCTGGATTCCCGGTGCTGGGGGAGGGGGGGGCTGGATGATCAGCAGTTAAAAGCCAGCTCCCAATACTTAGTGGAGGCTACACTAGGCCTTGTCCTAAAACCAAACCCTGAGAGATCACAAAAAGCAATAAACATTCATTCCAATAAACAGAATAAGTGGTACATCTAATAATAAAGGATGCCTCGTATTAAAGAACATCGAAGGAAGTGCCCAATGTTTCCATGTTTCACTGAGCATGCAGTACCTACATCGGCCTAGATTAACTGAAGAGAGAATTTAAAATCACAGGGGGAAAAGCTACTTGTGAACTATCTATGAGGATTGAAGAAATGTAATTTCAAGAAGTTCATTCAAGTGTACATGTGACGAAATAATACAATCAAAAGTAGTAAACAACTCAGGCAGAGCATACTGAAGACGCAGAATTTTGTTATAGACTTAACGGACCTTTGCACTCAGATATAAAAATGGAGGTAAAAGGGAATAATTCATTTTGTTACAGGTGCTTGAGCAGATGCCCACACGCATTCCATTGTCTTAAGCTACAGCTGGATTTTCCTGTGGATCTGAGAAGGCTGGTTACCCAATTCCCTGTGCTTGCTGAAAATTCAGCTAGTTATGCTGCTATACTCCAGACTGATTCAAACAGGAGATATTTATATACTCTTGAGAAAGTATTTAGAAATTGTTCAGATACATTATTGAGCAGTATGCAGGAGATAAGATGCAGGCTATCACTGAATACTATTTAATTGTAAAAAGAATAAAGGAGCTATGGACTGGCCGGATGGCTCAGTGTGTAAATACATTTGCCATGCAAGGCTGGTGACCTGAGTCTCCAGAATCCATGTAAAGATGGAAGGAGAGAACTGACTCTACAGAGTTCCTCTGACCTTCACATGCATGCCAGGACATATATACCAAGCTACCTCACGTACATCACCACACCCACACGCACTCAATAAAAACAGTGAAATAACTCTAAACACGATGATAAGGTTCACTCTAGTATTAAGTAACTTTCAGAAACTTCTGCATAATATAATCTCAAATCATTTATAAAAAAGAGTATTGTATATTAATAGAATGAGTGTAAGAGAAAATGAATATACAAATGGTAATTTCTTAAAAATGGTAATGTAAGTAGAGTTAGAGAGAAAAATATTTCCACTTATGTATTACATATCTTCAGTTTAAAAAGAGCATATTTGAGTTTTCATTAGGAGAAAATTTAAAATCTAGAGATATGGAAGTCTGTAAAATAGTTCACAAATGATAATGTGGAAATTATAAATATGGAAATACCAACTATACTATTGAGGGATAAAGTGTCTAATTTCAAAAACATTCAAATATAAGTATACAAATATATAGTAATATGTCAAGCAAACTGTCATATTTTGATCACTATTGTAATACAAATCCAAAACTGGATAGAAAATAATAAGCATTCGATATTTTATAGTTCGGACCCTAGAATGAGAAGTTTGTGATCTGTTTTTTTGCATTAACACCAAGAGAGAGATGGAGACAGAAAGACAGAGAGACAGAGACAGAAAGATGGAGAGACAGGGAAAAGAGAGAGATAGAGAGACAGAGAGAAAGCCAGAGGGGGAAGAGGGAGAGAGAAAGGTAGTGGGAGAGGGAGAGGGAGGGAGAAAATGTTTTAGCTGAGAATGATAATTCTGGAAACATGAGAAAACCAATAGTTGCTCCCACTGTCCCTCAACTGATTGTCTGGTGCTTCCAAGGTCTCCTAAATGTTTTCCAGGCAATCATTTTTACAAAGTGGAGAAACAAATAATAAATCCTATTTTTTCTTAGTAGACGTTGAGCATTTGCATAGGATGTGATTGAAAATATCTATTGTATATAATTTGAAAACTCCATACAAAGAGAACGAGTGCCATGAGAATTTACAAAGTACCCAAAATGACAACAAAACCCAAGGTAGATTGATAGAAGGCAGCTGATAGAGCAAGCAAGGAAACTGTCAGTTCCCTTCTTTTATGTCTCTACCTCTTAATTTTCTGAATGAAGATTATTTCAGCATGAAACAAATACAGGGTTGTTCTAAAAACCATTGCAACATATATGAATACGAGGGAAAATCAGCATTCCTGTGCCGCATGACAGCCAGAAATTGGGTAGGCAGTTTCTCTGCATTTTTTCATTCTATTGATTTTATTTTCTGTCCTCCTTTTGCCTAGCTCCTCGTGTGATACCACTTGTGACCAGAAAAGCAGTGCAGCCATACAAGTACCCAGAAGGGTGAAGGCTCTGCTGGGCAAACAGCTGAAGTGTGAACCAAAACAGCTGGGCCATAGTGTCAGACTACCAGAGTGCCTGTGACAGAGGGTAAGACTCTTCCAGTTTCATCAGACTTCTTACATTTAAAAACATTTGGAGATCGCAAGGGTTCATTTATTTTAAATTTAAAACTGCCTTTGTATCAGAGCTGGTTTCAGTTGAAAATTTGGGGTACAGTTTATTTGGCTCCCCATTTTGAAGTCAGGAGAGGTGGAGTTAAAGGTCATAGTTTTGAGAACGCCCCTCCTGTTTTAAAGAGAAGTCATGGTAGTAGCCATCCAAAGCTGGCCTGTAAACCGGAATAGCGAGTCCTTGAGAACTGCTGTAGGTTGTTATCACCGCATACCACACAGCACAGTTACTAGGCTTTCTTAAGACCCGCTTAAAGGCCCCAAGGTTTTCCTTAGAAGGAAATCTGTGCTTTCCTGCATAGTATTCATAGTGGCTTAAGGCACTCACTTCTTTTCTGGCAACCATCACAAAGCTCTGACTCCAAAGTTTGTGCTGTGTTGTTGAAGTTGAGTCCTCTGTCTTTTGTCCACGAGATTTTCTTCAATTATCTTGGATAAACTGGGCAGCAGTAGGAGCTCAGAAATCATTAAAACCTAGCATTCCCCAGCATAACTGAGAGAAGCCCAAAAGTCTCCAGTCATCCTGGAACACAAATACTGTCCCCCACAGTGCCAAAGACCCTCCTACTCAAGTCCCTTTCTTCTTTTACAACAGAAGAGAAAAGATAAAGATAAGGTATCCGGTTTCTGTTATCTTAGTCCTTCCGTGCTCTTGTCCATCCTGTCTTCTTCTGATTCTGTTTGCTTTGCTGACCTGCACCCTGTCTCCACTCTCATTGTTCACCCACCTTTCTACTTGCCCAAGTAAGCTTTTTATCTACTCCCATTTCTTTGGGGGTTATGTTTTAATCTAACCCAGTTCTCACTCATTGAAAATATTTTCTTCAAGCTACCTTGTGAATTTTCAGGGTAATGAAAAACAGGCTAATAAGATAAGGCTTCTTGGAAAACACTACAGGGGTCTGCAGTTTTTATTAACACATCATGAAATTGTGGTTACTGTTTGATATTGAACAACCTAGGTTTACATTAGAGGTCCCCGTGACTCATTCATCTTTGTTGAACAGGCTGTCTGAGATGTAGAGATGACAACCTAAATTTGTGTGGACAAAAAGGTAATAAAGGTTTCAAAGCCACAACTATCTGACTTCCTATTTGAAAAATATTACCGTAACGCCCCCACTGTAGCACTGTAAATCCTGACATTGGAGCCTACCAACAGAGACTGCCAACTCACCAACAAACCCTGGATTCCCTTTTCAGAGTCGGTACAGAATCATTTTGACATTGCCTGACCTTTCAGCTTAGGATCTCTGGAAGAACGATGGCTTCTTTCTGTTGAGTTCCCAGTGCAAACAGTTTTTTTTTTCTTCTTCCCATTTATTTATTACAGGAAGAGCTGTGCTAACAGTCCAGCTCCGTTGCTCTATTCTTGGTTGTTAAAATGAGCGGAGATTATTTATGTTACCTGTTCACTCTGTTAATTAGTGGGATCTTTGAACATCTTAAAATGTTTGGTTTTAAGCTTAACATTATCTTAAGGGATGTAAACCTCAGAACTGTTATCCCCAGGCAGTGTGTGTAAGATATAGCTCCCCCTAGGAACTACCATATCAGTTACAGCTCAGGAAGAAGGGATGGCTAATCATTAATAAACCGGAGAGGAATGAGACTTTCCCTGCATAAGTTTATGGCATTCAGTGTCACTACAGGAACACGTAGATCTGAAAGGGGACTGACCACCAAGCTTCAGCATTAAAGAAAGCCATGCCATAATGCCTCTGAGGGTAGAAGAGTGTCCTAACCTTACACCAGCTATGTCAGCACAAAGGCACAGTACACCAAAATATGCTAAGAGGGAGACAGTGTGTGGAGTAGTGTAGCAAATACTAAGGATGACAGCAGCTTGCCAGTGTCTTCAGCACGGGGGGCTGTGATTTTGAACTGCACTCAGTTTTGGATTACGTTCACTGATTTCCTCATAATCTGAGAGTAAACAATATCACCTGCATTCTAGCAAACAGGCTGTGGATGGTGATGGGGAGAGAGGGCACATACTGTAAGCAGACACAATTACTTTGGCTTTATGGTTTTTTTCTTGTCCCTTTCCTGGGTTTATAGCAGGATTGACTTTCTATTTCCTTGTAATGTTACCAATTGTTGATTTTATAATTTCTTTGCTGCTTTTTAGTCAAACTGTGCTTTAAAGAGTGAAGTTTTTATCTTAGTTACATTTGCATCTCTTTGATGCTTAAAGTAAGTGGATATCTTTCGTATGGCTCTGTTTTTCTTTTGAGTGTTCGGGTTTTAAGGAGCGCCCGTGAGTAAATTGATAGAAAATGGAGTTGCACGGGGAAGCCGAAGTGTAAGCTTTAGTACAATGGTAAATTGCAGAACACTGATAATTGTAAAAGTCAAGTGGGCCTTATAACAAAGCACCAAATTTAAGGAAATACTGCCAAATAGGTTTGAGGCTTTTAGCAGTCCACAGACAGAGATATTTAGAGCTGCTCTGCATGAACCTGCTAACAAGGAAGCAGGGCTTCCCTTAGACTTTCAGAACCTATTCATGCCCTCCTGTCCTTTCCCACTTATTTTGATTCTGCTATTTATTTCTAATTAACATGTAAGAGCTACTTGAGGCTGCCTTGACATTTGATTTTTGATTTTTGATTTTTTTTTGGTGGGTTTGGTTAGTTTAGTTTTTGAGGTAGGTGCTCACTCTCTAGTCCAGATTTTCACTCTGTAGCCCAAGCTCCCCTCAGTACCCCCTCCCCCAAGCTTCCTGCTTCAGTTTCCCCAGTGCTAGTATTAGAGGTGTATGTAAGGCACCTCACCCACCTTTAGAACAGAGATAGTTTTGCCTTGAAAACAGTTGTACCAAGTTTGTCAAGTTTTCCCATTTTGGCTTAGTGTTTTTTACTACAAGGTTTCCCTCCCTAATTTTAGTATATTCACATACACATTTCTTTAAAGAATTTAATTAGTGTTTCATATTTAGAAATGACTAAAATGTGTGAAATTTTAGAAGGATGAATAAGACCTGATTTTATACACACACACACACACACACACACACACACACACCCCACACTCATAAACACCACACACACAACACAACACACCACACACACTCATATGCACACACTCATAAACACTATACACACACCACACACACAAACACCTCACACACACACACACCATAGCAAGTGGTGGGGGAAGCATATAATCTCAGGACCAGGAGAATTAATCTTTCAAAGACTTAAATTTCCCCAAAATAAGGTATTAATTCACCTCGATCACAAAGAAGAGCATAGCAAATATTTTTTAATACATTTTGAGCAGTTGGACCTTAATTTAGTTTGCAGAAATAAAATGGCAGAATAGGCAAAACAAAACATATATGTGTGGCAAAAGATATTCTTATCTAGGTCTTTAATATATGTTAAAGACATTTCTGCATTTTTTTCAGGGAGGGGATCATCCACCCTGGTGCTTTGAATGCAAAGTAAAGGCCACATGTTGCCTTTCTGCTTTCCAGTTTTTCTCAGACAGAAACAAGTCTGAGTTTGAGCTGCTAGCTCTCGCCCCTCCCCGAGGGGCTCTTCCCTGCAGCCCCCAGCACGAGAAGGGGAGGAGCTTATGCCTGCTGGTGGGAAGCGCGCAGCAGCGCTGGTCCTGGGGGAGGGGCTGCACTTCTCCAGGCGGCAGCAGCAGACTAGGAGCTAGGAGGTAATGGCTGTCTTAAAGCCCGTTATTTTCTGGCAATTTCTTCGCGCTTTGGTGGAAAGGTGAAAAAAGAAAATAGAGATTATTGCCTGGGAGAGGTGGGAACGCAATAATGTTTTGATAGATTTGTCATAACTCGGGTAGAATTAATCTTCTGGAATTTGGGGTTTTCGGATAATTTTAAAGTCTGTAGTGTGGGGAGAGGTGATCAGATTGCAGCCTCTAAAATAAGACTTCAGTGAGGCATGCCGTTCATGTTCATTTTCTTACGTGGCATTCCATGTTTTTGTCTCCCGTACAGTTTTTTTAAATCGGATTTTGTTTTAAACATTTGCATTCTGCCAAATAATAACAGGCAGAAAATGCAAACATAAAATGAATGACATAGAAAGGTACAGGGGCTTGGAAGGAGATTTAGATATGCTGTTGAGTGATATCACTTGTAAAAAAAAAAAAATGTGCTTTTTCCTGACTGGGGGCGGGGGCGGGAAACTAGACTCCTTGTGTCTCCCACTGTTTGGGTGTAGTTGGTAGTGGCAGAAGTGAGACATAACCTTTTCTTTTTATTTTAACTCCTTTCAGCATTTTCAGAATTGCTTTATTCCTTGATAATTTTTATAATTAGAAAAGCAAAATGATGCTGAGACAGCAGACTATTTTATTTCAAACACACTCACACGCTCACACACACACACACACACACACACACACACATGTCTACACAGAAATATGTGCTCTCATAACCCTTTCCTTTTGCTGAGAGAGGATTTTTTTTTCTGGACCCAGTCAAGCAAGGAGCCAAGTTGTGTAGACTACAGCCCTGCCAGCCCTGCATGTATCCTGCTTGTGAGGGCTCCTCTCAGGCCACAGGTAGAGAGAGCAGTGATCCGTAAGAACCATTATTTTCTTTTTTCTGTGTTATCTCATTTTAAAAGTGAGATAGGGGACTTGGTTTAATTCTCTAAGCAGTTTTTAAGCTATTATGCAGCACGATACTTCAATCCTATGGAATGTTTCATAGCTGCCAAATAAAAGTATGAAGCTGGAGTGATTTGAAAAGCTGTCTGCAAAGTAGAAGTCGGTGGAAAAAAAAAAGTAAGTTTAGAATGGCCTCAGTGTTTTAAGTTATTTAAGAAGAAAAGAATGATTAACAAAGTGTTGTGTGTTACCAGATCAGGAAAAAAAGGATGTTGGTCTTCTAAAAGAATTTGTATGTGATGGGGTAGAAGCAGTCTTACCATCTCTGTTTTAAAGTAGCCTCTGTTTGTTTGTTTGTTTGTTTGTTTGTTTGTTTGTTTGTTTTGTTTGAGACAGGCTCTCTATAGACCAGGCTCCCCTGGAACTATGTAGTTCTAGGCTGGCTTTGTGATAATCCTCATGCCTCAGCTTATTGAATGATGAGAATGTAGGCATGAACAAACATGCTGGATTTAAAATAATCTTTAATTTGCATTTAGTCATTTTTTAATAATATTGAAAAACTTGGAATAACATGCTTCAAAGTTGGGGGTTGGAGGGATAGAATTTGAAACAATGCATTATAGTGAACCAAACTGGCCACCAGGTATGGTGTCTTATATCTGTAATCCAAGCATTCAAGAGCCTAAGGCAGGAGGATTGCCTTGAGTTTTAAAGTTAGCTTGAGAATGCAGAGTCATTTCCATATCAGCCTAGGTTACAGAACAGCCCCCTAATTCAAAGAACCAAAACAAACAAAAAAGCTGGTTTGTAATAGCATGGATTCATGTGTGTATATATATGAATATATGAAGTGTACAGGCAATTATTAGTAGCATTAATCTTTCCAAAATTATGCTTTTTGTAGCTTCCCCATATTTGATATTTTCAGCAGACATGAAATTTATCTACAGTAAAGACTTTTGTAGGTAGAGACGTTTGGAGTCCACCTTTTGTACAATGCATAACAAAGCTCTGATTTTCAGCTTGGTATATTCTAGAAGCCTGAGAAAGCTGTTGGCTGGCAAAATGTAGTTCCCACCCTTCTCCAAGGACATGGTAGTGACAGTTCTGCTTCTGGACACAAGATGGCGCTTGCCAGATAGCCTAATTTTTCTCCAGACAAGTGTTTTTATGAAGTGAGCAAACAAAACAGAGAAACATATTTTGTATTAGAAATGTGTATGGCAGCATGTAGTATATAATGGGGATTCATTTGAAAAACTCTGTGTGTAAGGAAGACAAAGCCCCATCCAAGACCGATGTGAGGACTCTAAACATCTAAAATGGAGGTCATATGGTCTGGTTCATAGGACACAGAAAGCTCTGTTATTTCCATTCTCTTCTGTCTCTGCCTGGTAATTTTCTGCTAGCAAAATGGCATGCCTACAAGAGTTTTGATAGGGAAATTTATTTACACTTTTAAAAACCCATTTGATTTTCTGTTCCTTTTTGGCACCACCTCAGTTAATATCACATTTGCAAGCAATGTGGGCAGTGTACCTGGGATCCATCTGAGCACTAGAAAGCCAGTGCAGTGGCAGAAGTGCCCAGCAGAGTCAAGGCTCTGTTGGGAAAGCAGCTGGAGTGAGAAGCAAGACAGCTGGATCACAGGGCCAAACCACTACAGGTCATGTGACCGAGGAAGAGCCTTCCATTTCATAAAACATTTCATGTGAAAAGCATATGAGGTTGAAGATTTGGAGTAGGATTTCTTTTGTTTCTGGTTCAGTAGCCATGGCATAGCAAATTAAAACTCACACATTGTAATGCTGGGAAAGAAAGAAGTACAGGTGGTTCTCCGCAGCCAATGATTTGATTTGTGTTTCTTCAGCTTTATTATGGTTCAGGAACACTGGCCTTCGGTAGACGTTATGCTTTGAATCGGTTTCTTTTCCTAGACTTGTACATTGTAGTACCACTCAACTTTCTAATCAATGCAGGGTAGCAGCAATGAACCAAGCTTTCAAATTACTCAAAATGCTCTTTCCCTTTTAGCATAGCCTCAGTTACTATCACGTTTGCAAGGGATGTAGACAGTGTCCTGTGATCCATTTTGAGCCCCAAAACGGCAATGCAAATGCGGACATGTCCAGCAGAGTTAAGACTCTCCTGGAACTCCACTGGAGTGAGAAGCAAGACGACTTTCAGTCATGTGGTCATGGCAGGAAACAAAGCTGTTTGGAGCAGTGCGCTGTTGCCAGTGCTCTTTTTGTTTGTTTGCTCCTTTGTTTATTTTGTGTGTATGGGGTTGGTCTGTGCGACACCTATGTGCAGTACCCTTGAAGACAAAGGAAGGTGATGATACCCTGGCTCAGGAGTTAGAAATGGTTTGTGAACCACAATGTGGCTGCTAGGTTTCAAGCCCAGGACCTCTGACAAAACAGCCAGTGAATTTAACCATTCCTCCAGACCCCCTGTGGTTTGTTTTTTTGAGATAAGGTCTCATTCTATAGTCCAGGCCAGCCTGATCTGGCTAATGAAGACTAGATTGGCCTAGAATTTACAGCCTTCAGCCGGTCTCTGCTTCCATAGTTCTGGAATTATATGGAACCACAGCCATCTCTGCTAGTGATTCTGGAGTGAGAGAGGGGGCAGACAGAGAGAGACAGAGACAGAGACTGTGAGACTGTATATATATATATGTGTGTGTGTGTGTGTGTGTGTGTGTGTGTGTGTGTCCCCTAGTATGCCCACAGAACAACTCAAATGCAGTTTAACTGTGATATTTTCAAGGTCTAATGAGGTCCTTTCAATATGACTGTAAGTTGAGGAAATGTATGTTAAAACTCTACAATGACATTAGAAAAAATGTTCACAATGATAGTTACTTTTGGAAGTCTGTCGTGTCCAAGCCAACTGTATGACTCCTCGGAAAACCTTGGAAAGCATGCTGACAATTAGTAGCTATGTCAGTCATTCCAAACCTCTGACTGTCATCCTCTTAATGATAGGTTACTGTGTTATCTGGGCCAGAGGAGGAGACACAGGCCCTGAATTCTATCTGGCTGATATGGATAGATAAAGAGCTCTGGCAATTTACCCAAGTTAAAAGAGCAATCTCTAGACTAAACTGTGAAAGCTCCAAGACTACCAAGGTAATAATGGAAATGGGATCCCTGATGGACTCCCTGCTCTCCTCACCTGTCTCCCATTTGTCAGCAGCACACATACTCACCCCCTTCATACAGTGGCTGCAATAAGGACTATGTCCTAGGACATTATGAAAGTACCTTTTCATTTTTATTTTATTTTATTTTAAATTTAAATAATCTTCCTAGCCACAATCTTACGTCTTGAGATAGTGCCCGTAATTTTTTTCTTTATTTTTTAAAGATTTATTTGTGTGTGTGTCTGTGTGTCTGTGTGTGTCTGTGTGTGTCCATGGAGGCCAGAAAAGGGGTGTTGGATTTCCTAGAGCTGGAGTAATAGGCAGTTGTAAGCCTCCTGATACTGTGCTGGGAAATGAACTCAGGTTAGCTGAAAGAGCAGCAAGCATTATAAACTGCTGAAACATTCCTCCACCCTCCCCAACTCTTCTTTTAAACAGCTATCTTCTATTTTCATATATTCAAATTACTTACTCAAGCTTTTTATTGGATTATGTATATGTTCATGGGGGTGGCACATGCTTGTGTGTGTATTTATATACTCCTCACATTTTTTTGAGTTAAGATATCTTACTGATCCTGGAGTTCCCTTGCCTTGGCTAGACTGGCTAGATCCAGGTAACTTCCTGTCTACCTTCCCAGAATTGGAATTGCAGACACAAGCTCAGGTCTCCACATATGGGAAGCACATTACTGACTGATACAGTTCCCTGGTCCTTTATTTAAGTTCATTGTAAGTTTTTAGAAGCACCTAGATAAGCCTTTACAATGATTGCTTCTCTGGTTAAGCCAGGTAGTCAAACAAAACCATTGTGACCTTTTTAGGTCTTTACTTTTGTGGATGATTAAAAGCTCACTGAATGACTTTTTGCCTAGATCTAGATATACTAATGAGTCATGTCCGTACTTAGGTCATTCGTGATTCATACTGAGCTTACACATTTTTAACACCTTCTTCCTGGCCAGTGTCTACCTAGTGTTGCTCACTTAGGCTGCTGCTGATCTCCAGAAGGTATCTATGAAGTGGAATATGTTTTGTTATCAGGTCAAGTTGCCCATTCAGTGTGCTAGTATAGTTAGACCTAGGTTCCAAAACCCATGCTTTAAACATTATATCAGAGGGCCTTGTCATAATGCCTGCCTGGTATTTAAATATTTGGTCTACCATCTCTTTTATGGCCTCACCAAAAAATACTAGAATCATGGTCATAAGAATAAGTTTGGTCATGCCTAGTTTTTCTTCCTATAGATGTCACAGAGAATGGCAGGTGTTATAAGGAACACATTTCTTTTTCTTCAAGTTTCCAGTAGTGGATTCTAGACAGGTCTTTCTGGCTGTTCCTTCAGTGAAGAATAGCACAGCCTAATAGTCTGGGCATATAATAGAGCTTTGTTTGTGTATGTGTTCTGATGCTGTGCTGTGAGGCCCTGGTCTCCTTTTCGTGGATTTTAATCTTTAAACGGTTTCTCATACAATCCACAGCCTTCACGCTCAGAGATCCTCTCTATTAGCATTCTATAGATTTCCATAATCATGACAGTATGTAGAACTGCTTGGTTTTTGTTCTCTTTTTCTTAAAGACTTTGTGTCATGCTACATACATTTGAGCAAAGATTACGGAGTTTTTGCTCCCTGGCAATGATATATTACATTGGAATACTCTGTTATGTGTGCCTCAGTGTTAAGAGTCACTGAATAGTTTGCATGTCCATTGAAGGTCTAAGATTATTTTAACAGTGTCTTTAACATTGTCCATGGACCTCACAATGATCTTTGAGAATATTTTAACTAGAAAACTCCTATTCTTATGAACCTAATGCACAAAAATACTGATATTTATTCCGTAGCCAAGTTATCTCTTCTGTGTTATGAAGCTGCTTTTCAATGGGAACATATGAGTAACCAGCTCTCCCATCTTGAGTTGTAGAATTTGACTACTCTCTTTCCCCATCCTTCTTTCTTATCTCTTCTCTTTCCTTACAGCTATATATTTGACTGGCATGGGAGGCCTTCAGGATGATTAAAGCTGTGCCAAATAGAATAAATTTAATAAGCTATAGGATACTAGCATCTTCAAGTTTTTTGACATTTGTCTTTTGCGAACTCAATGGAAGAGCTAGCCAGCAAAGACATGAACTCTTACAAGAAGAGTTACATAATCATATCAAAAGCTACGTGTCTTGGAAACCTCCCAAATGATTTAAAAGTTAATACAGGAATAAAATATTATAGGGAATTAATTTAATAGGCAATAGGTTTTGTTCTGTATTTAAAAGGATATTTTAATTCTTACTTTTGGTACACACAACCTTCTTTGGTAGTCAATCCAAAGAAAAACTCAAATTCTGTGCATTCACATTACTATCAGAATAAAATATAATTGTTTTATATGGATTATATTTTAGTTGATTGATGCTCTCTTTTTTTGAAGACACATTTATTAAGGCATAATTTGCATAGAGTTAAATTCTTTTTTAAACTGTACATATTGATGAGCTTTGACAAACTTAGTCACAAAATTGGGTAATGGAATGTTTTGTTAACTCCAAAATATGACATTCAGACTTCATTGTATTCTATATACTGTCTCTATCCCATTTCCTGACAATTAGCAAGCTTATTTCTGTGTCTACGGATTTTCTTTTCCTGGGGTGTCATGTACATGGAATCATAAGGTAATCTTTTGAATCTAGCAATTTCACTATATTGATCAACAGATAGATATATTCCTTAATACAGCTGATGAGTGTTTATGATATGGATATTCTATGATTTGTGTAACCATTCATCAAGAGATTTACAGGTTTTAATGATTATGATTAAAGTAGTGAAAGAATTCAAAGCAGACCCTTGCCAGAGTGTGTGTGTGGGGGTTCTTCTCTTGAATACTTAACTACATTTACTTCTGGACTGTTTCTAAAGTTATGTTTGATATTTTGTAATATGTGAGTTACTCTGCATCATTTTCTGATGTTTCTGTCAATGATTTTTCTCTTTAATACCAGCTGTTATTATAAAGGTGTTAACGATGCCTCATTATCTTTTCCTTGTACATATTTACTAATGGTGGTGAACATATTTTCATGCCTTTAACTGCAAATTATGTATCTATCTTAATTGAGATGTTAGTCTTACTAAATTCCAAGAACATTTTATATGTCCTGTATATAAACTCTATAGGAGAAATATGTTTTGCATATATTTTCTCCCACTCTGAATTTTTTTTCATTTTAGTTTTAAAAAAAAAAAAATTCAAGCTGAATTTTGCTACTTTTTTATGGTTCGTGTGTTTTTTTTCTTTTCTTACTTTGTATTTTAACAAACCTTTGGCTCATCCAAGATCTAAAAGATATTCTCCTAATATTTTATAGATTTGTCTTCATAGAAATTTGATTTTATAGAACTGGCTCATGGCATATTTTGAATGACTTTTGTTTATAGTCCTTAGCTAAGGGGTCATGATAAAAAAAATTTGCTTAAAATGTTCCAGTACCATTTATTGAAAAGAACTTTTCAAAAATTGGTAGGCATTATTTACTAGTTTATTTGTGACCTGTTGATCTATACATGTCAATCTTACATCAATAATATATAATCTTGATTACCATAGTCTTGAAATCAGATAATATGAGTCTTCCACCTTTTCTATTTCCTTTTCAGTATCATTCTGGCTCCTCTACTTCTCCAAACATATTTTAGAGTTATTCTTTCAACTTCCACAAAAAGCCTGCTGGAATTTTTATTTAAGTTATAGTGACAATAGATATATATGGAGAGTTTTACACCCTAAAATTAGTGTTTCTGTCAATTCACATGGTATATATCCCTGTTTATTTATATACTTATTTGCATCAGCATATTAAAGTTTCCAACACACTTAGTTATTTTTTTGTGATGGAGTCTCTTCTTGACCTGAAACTTGCCAAGTGGGTAAACATGGCTAGCCAGCAAGCTCTGGGGAATCCATCTGTCTCTGCCATCCAAGTACTGGATTACAAACACAAACCACAACACCTGGCTTTTTAAATATGGGTCACAGGGATCCAATTCAGATCTTAGTGCTTGCAAATGTAAACACACTTCGTGAAAAAACTGTCTCCCAGCCCTGATTCTTGTATTTTTAAAATAAAATTATATATGGAGCTTTAAAACTTAAGCCTTAAATCTTTGTTGCATAGAAATACAGTCAACTCTAGATTGATTGATTCATTACAATTCTCTTTATAGTTCATTCATGTTATCTAAAATGCAGTTTTACTTTTACCTTTTCGAGACATACATATTTAATTGGTTTTTCAGGTCTTACTCTATTCACTGAGGCCTCTAATCCAATGTTGATTAGAAATGGTAAAAGCAAATATTCTTACTGTGTTCCTGGTTTTAGCAGAAAGGCATTCCATGTATTGCCACTAAGTTTAATGTTAACTGTAGGGCTTTTATAGATGTTTGTGATCTGATTGAGAAGATTGATTTGTTTTATAATGGGCTCAGATTTTCTATCCTGAATGTCTGTAGGATGTTGGTAGATACTCTGTCTGCCTCAGTTACTATGACTTTTCATCATTTTCAGTCCTGTAGTGTGATAAGTTGAATTGATGGATTTGGGAATGTTGAACAACTCTTACATTCTCAAGTATGGATTTCATTTGATCATGATATACCTTTTATCTATGTCATTGCTTTGAGCAATAGCATTTGATGAGGATTTCTGCATCTATGTTTTTAAGAGATAGTAGTAGTCTGTGGTTTTCTGTACTTTTTATTGTTATTGGTATCAGGTAAATGTCGGTGTCATAAAAATATATTGGATGTCATTCCTTTTATTTTATCACCTTATTCTTACTGGCTTGCATTATTGGGTTTTTAAGTAGAGGCTGGTGTACTTCACGATTTTTTTCTCCACAATTCTTTACCCTAAAATTTCATCAGTCCCTATGAACTTGTACTACCAGAAGGGAGACTGTCTATTTTCATGCCCTTCCCATTAAGTACTAGCTTCACGATGAGGCAGGAAGTATTGCCCAGAGTAGCCTCAATGTTTGGAAGCACCTTTAGACCTGGACCTTGAAAGTAGAGCTTTCTCAGCAGTCTTTCCTTTACTCCATGGTAGGTTACCTCTAATTTGAATCTCTGAGTGACACATGGAAGACAGCTGTGTTCACCATATACCATAAGGCACACACACATGCACAAGCACACATAGAGGCAGAGAAGAGAGAGAATCTCAAAGTCTGTCTACATTGACACACTTCCTCCAACAAGAGCACACCTCCTAATCCTTCCCAAACAGTTCCATTCCTAGTTAACCTCCTCGCCCCCATAATCTAAAGACTGTATTGCATTACTTCCCACATGATTTTCTTATAGCTACAGCCTCTCTTCTGGAACATCAGAGATGTTAATCTTTTCACTATTACTCTCCTATTATTTTGAAAGTATCATAAATATTAAATACTATTTGTTATGGTGTCCAGGTTCTAAATGGTCCACTCCATTGTGAAGTATCTTCCCCTTGTATGCAGGATATACCTTGTTTGCAATTAGCATAATTTGGCAAAGAGGATGAATTGTCACTTACTACCATGATTATATGAGACTGTCTTAGCAAAATGGAGGAGAAGTAGGAGAGGAGAAAAGAAGGAGGCAGGCTAGATGCAGAATCAGGTACAATAGTTTTCTTTTATGTTTTAGTGACTCTCAGCACATAATACTTTAAGATTCATTATATTGCTCAGCTGTTCAACCCACACACAGGTATAAAACATTTTTTTATTTACAATGAGGGATTTGCAATATGTCTTAGTGATTACAAACATCAACTTTGGAGTCAGAGTACCTAGGTCCAAATGCCATGTGCCAAATACACTGTGAACATTCTTGTAAACATTCCTTAATATCTCTAATGCCTCATTTACAAAATGAGAATGCCAAAAATGTTCACTGCTTTAGTCTATTTGTGCTATTATAACAGGGTACTTGAGACCAAGAAATTTCTTTACAATGGGCAGATATTTAGCTCACAGTTCTACAAGCTGAAACATCCAAGAACTGAGGGGCCATATCTGCCAGGGGCCTTATTATTATATCACAAGGTCACAAAGAGTAGCATATAGTGAAAGAACAAATGTGAGAAAGCGAGAAGGGACCAAGTTCCTCACCTTTTTACAGTAACCCATTTCCACAGTGACTAAACCACTCCTGCAATCTGGTATTAATAGGTTCACTGGCGTTTTAATCAACTCATAAAGGTCTCTCATCTCTCAACATTTATGCACTGAGGATTTAAATTTCCAAAATATGAACATTGAGAGATATGTAGAACCTTGCTAACAAGACTGCCTGGCATGTGGTAAGAAATCATTAGCATGTATCCTTAATACTAGTAATGTTTATGTAGAATGCAATGAGTTATTATCTGGTTAATAGTAAGTTACAAGGCATGTAAAAATGATAGGTATTATATATTATTTTACATCATCTACTTCGTAATAATAGCACTGGTATAATTTTAGCATTTATCATTAGTAGTTATCACTCTTCTCATCCTTCTGAAAAACAATAAAATTTATAAAAAGTCCATGGAATTGATATAAGATTGGCTAATTTGTGCATGCTACGGAAAATAGACAGGAAAATATAGTGTTTTGGA
Organism: Uromys caudimaculatus; assembly: GCA_028551405.1. NCBI lineage: Eukaryota > Metazoa > Chordata > Mammalia > Rodentia > Muridae > Uromys > Uromys caudimaculatus. The sequence goes on from CM052722.1 coordinate 74,700,360, forward strand.
GTATAATAACTATATTTTATGTTCACTTGGGCATTCAAATGAGTAGGTAAAATATTATAAAGTATATAATCAATTCTCTTCACTTAAATAAAGTCATTTATAATACAATCATCCCAGGAATTCTCTTTAGATTAATAATAATTAGTTTTCTATAAGAATGATTTTATTTTTTTGGTTATTAGAAAATCAACTATTTTTGTGCTGCTATTCTAAAGACAGACTGGGAAATACGGGGATATAGCTTGTCCATTTCTAGTGATTTATAACATTTTTCTAGTTCACTTCTTAGTTTTTTTTCCAAACCGTACCTATTTATTGTGGTCAATTTCTAGTGAACATAAAAAATAGTGAAAGTGAGGCATTGAACCCAGGCTAGCAGTTTATCCAGTTTTGGTGGTATTGCCTTTAGAAGTTTCACAGATATGCAGTTAAACAAGTAAAAGATAAAAAAACCTTCCGGTGGCAGAGAGAGTGCTACACCAAACTTCATTTTCCTCCTGAATCACAAGGAGACTACATTGCCTAGGCCCTACTGTACTTTGTACTCCATACCTGAGTTCTGGTTAGAGGACAGAGGACAGTGGTGGTATTTGCCAGAAATAGCCCTTAAAACTGTCGGCAAGACTGTCCATCCTCTCCCTCTCTTAGACATCTAGCTAGACAAAAATTATGTAGCAAAAGATTGCCGGGCCCAAGAAGATGGTAAAGCCATAGGATAGAAGAAGTTTGGGTCCCTTAGTGACTGCCTGAAACAGAGCATCTTCCCCTTTCTGGTGACTTGATGACCTCCTTTAAAAATGTTTAGGAAGTGAACATGTGAGATTTGTGAATACCACAAACGTTGTGTGATTTATTTATTACCACCACCAACAAAATCCCAGCCTAGAGATGACTTTTATTAGTCTATTAGTATTTATTACTCTGATTGCTAAAGGTTATATAAATGTCATTTTAAAAAAAACTTACATTTAAAACCTATATCATGAATAATATCACATAATGTGTTATACTGAGGTAAACAAACGACCTCACTTCTCAAGTTATCAATTGTAATTTAAGTATAATTACTCTTAAACTGGCTTTCTAATTTAAAATTACCATAGAGATATTCTGAGGAACAAAGGACATGTAAATTAAAAGCAAATTCTCCCTGCATTGAATTTCCCAAGTGTGAAACATAACAGCAAGTACTAGAAAAAGCAACTTCCTGTAACAGTCTAGGATACACAAAAATGGCTAGCTTCATTCCAAAGAAATGAGTTTTTCACCTTCTAGTCAGAAATAAACATGTATTTGAATCAATCTCTGAAGCTTTCCTGAAGAATCTAAGAGAAGAACTGAGTCAAGGTAGAGATGTACCACGTTTTGGACACAAAAGAAAAAAATCTTACTGAAAATAAGGAAAATTGTTGTGCAATCCTAATCAATATCTTTCTTATTTTACTTTAAAAGACGTTGACCAGCATAGATTTCCATGCACCTAGAAATGTATTTGGTTTGCAAATGTTTTTTGGTTTTTTTAAGAAATTTTGCATCTGTCTTCATCTGGGAATTTGATATATGGTTTTCTTCTTTTGTTGTGTTCTTATCCTAAGTGGGGTGTGAGGGGTGTGGGTATATTGTGTGTGCAAGTGTGAGGGGGGGATGGGCTTGTGAAGAGGAAAGGAGCCAGTTAGAGTGGGAAGTGGGAACAAGGTCCAGCAATGGGAGATAAATAAGAGCAAAGCACATGATATGTGCATAAAAATGTTCAGAATGAAGCCCATCATTTCCCAATGAAGACATACTAGTAAAAAGAAAAGAAAAGAATCACCTATAGACATAGGATGGCAAAGAAGGCTAGTTAAAATATATAAGATATATTTAAACTGGGGCTTTCTTACTATGAAGTAAAGTGCTTTGCAACCTCCTCAAGAAATCATCCACCCTCAGGATTTGAATGGAAATTACACAGACCCTTGCTGCTATTCCACTGTAAAGTTCTGTAAAGGGGAACATTTCTACATCTCAACACTTCAGCGGTTTTTCTTGGCAATTGTCTCTCCTGTAATTCAGGGAGTGGCCTTCAGCTCTGCGTCACCGTGGGGGCGGAGCCTTCTCTGAGCAGTGCCTGTGAGTTCTGTCCTGCCAGCCTTGGGGGAGGAGCTGCATTTTACCAGGCTGCAGCTGACAAGAAGCTTCAAGGTAATGTCTGACTTAAATTTGTTTTCTAGTGGCTTCTCGGAGCTCTGGGATAAAAATGAGGAAAGAGGAAGGATGATCTTGGGGTGGAAGGAACGGTTTGTGATTTTTAGAGAATTGCTAGCATTTTGAGGACATAAATTCTCTGGAACTTTTGTGTCTCCCAAGGTTTTTTAAGTCCTCAGAGGGGAAAGGGTGATCAGATTACAGCCTCTAAATTAAGGCTACAGAGCAGCATGGCTGTTCATGCTAATTCCTTAACTTGGCAGACCTTGTTGATATTACAAGGTATTCTGTTATTCTATGAAGTTTCAAACATTTATTCATTTACACAGAAATAAAACTGACAGAAATATTTAACAACAGTGTATTCATACATCTGCTAATTGGCATACACTGAAAAGTATGGCTATGTTACATACATATGAGCACAGGAAGGGGCTCAAATGTGCAATTTAGAGAAGACATCGACACATAATATATGCATGTATATGTGTGTGGTTAGAAAAATGTGGCAGAAACTTCTATGCTAGCATTCATCATTTTGGTGTAGTCAAACTGCTATTTTTAATGTTTAACCCATTTCAATATCATAAGAATAGCTTGCCTTGTGATTATTTGTATAAAGCTACCCATTTTCTTTAAACATAAACATTCAAAAACATGCATATATGCTTCCACAACCATACTTAATTTTTCCAGTAGTGGAAATTTTCCTAGATCTGGTCAAATAAGTAGTATGGTTGCTGTTCTGGTTATAATTCTCTGTGTGTCCTCTTTGCAGTTTATTATTTCATGCCATGTGTGGAGTCCTAGTTGCCAAAAATCATTTTCTGTATCATCTAAGTATACAAATAAAACAAAATGTTTGATTTATCCCTGTAAGCCATTTAAAGAATATTATATGGTATGATACATGCATGTTCTGAAGTATTATGTATTTGGTAAATAGAAAAAGTACTTGGCAAAGAGAGAAAATTATTGAACAATAATTACATATGCTAACTCAACATATGTATGTTAGTTAGTATACTGTATGCAACAAAATCTGAAAAATACATCTCTAACAAAAATACACATGATCTATATAGTCAGAGAATCAGGGATGGCTTTACCAGTCTGTATTTTTAAAGTAGTAATTCATTTTTATTGTTTTTTACATCTTCAGGGAAAAATACAGATAAAATATTACATACTTGGGACAAGCCTCATTTAATAAGTTATGCAAACTCATGTGGGAAACACTTATTTATATAGAATTATGTTCAAACCATACTCTAGAGTAGAGTTCATGAACCTGGTTTGAAATGGGCATTCATTCTTCTATCTATATAGGCAAAATTCTAGAAAGAGAATATTAATAGTAGACATTTGTGTCAAGTTGTACTTAACTTTTATATGTATATGTATTTTGTATCATTTTAATTTAATAAGCTTCTGGATCAACAGAAATACTGTGGTGAAAATATCACCCTATTTCTACCCTGTATTATAAACCCTGAAATGTACTTTATTTAATGTTCTTAAATCTTTATTTGGTACTGGAAATCAAACCCAGGCAAACACTCACACTGAGCCACATCTCTAGCTCTAAGCGCTTATGTTTAGCATAAAGAACTCTCAAAACCCCAAAAACCTCCTGAATTTCTAGTGCAGTTTCTATCCTCCCATAAGAAGGATCTTGTGTTAAGGCTTTGCCTATATCACCAACAGGCTGCAATTCAGGTACTGGTCACAAGATGGCAAAAGCACCAGAAAGCCTGAATTTCTTCCTTCAGGGAACCATTTTTATGAAGCAGGCAAACAAAACAGTGATACTGTTTTTTTAATTAATAAGACTATGAGACCCAGTGTGCCACGTAACTCATCCCATTGAAAATAACTGCACGTTTAAATAAGGAATCCATATGATGATTAATGGGGAGATTCAATCAGAAAATCTATATTGTGATTCATAGGCAACACAAGCTAATTTGTTACCTTCCTTCCCTCATGCCTCACCTCCCACTTCTCTAGAGTAAGATCCATTTCAGTGTGAATGGTAAAGAATATTTCATCTTGAAGGAACACAGAAGAAAACAAATATGACATCTGCATTAATGACTGTCTCATCTCATCCCTGTGGTGCACAAAGGCAGGCCTGTTAGTTTGGGTAGGCAGGGTTTGTTTGTTTTTTAACACTTCTTCCGTTTATTGATTGGATTTCCTGTCTTCCTTTTGTATAGCCTTGGTTAATAGTAGAGGTGCATGTGATTGGACTTGAGCCCAGAAAGGCAGTATAACTACATACGTGCCCCGTAGGGTGAACGGCCTGCTTGGAAATCAGCTGGCGTGAGGATCAAGATATCACACTGCAAGACTACCCACCAGTCCTCAGGACAGAGGGTAAGTAAGACTCTTCCTATTTTAGGAAATGCTTTACGTTTGAAAACATGCTGATGTCTTAAAGAATACTTGATTTTGCTTCTTGCTTTGCATCTGTAGCATTTGAATTTCAAAGCAACTTTTGTGTTAACATAATTCAGTTAAGAGTTTGAGGTAAAGCCATATGCTCAACTCACGCATTGCCTTTTAGTGTTATGGAAACATTAGAAGCATTTGAGAACTTACTAGAATTACATTTCTTTTAGCTCGTTCTGGAACTTCTGAATAAGACTTTGAGAATGGAGAGGAACATTCAATGAGCCTCCCCCCGACCCCCCCAATGATCCTCATGGATCCTAAATTTGAAGATTCACTACCACAGGTGAAATAACAGGAATATGAGAGTGTCACAGTATCCAATGACATAAATAAATTCCATAGCATACAACTACAGTACTTTTACTGATGCATATTCTTTAGCAACAATATGAGTTCTTTAATTGGGATCATTGTGCAAGTTTATTTCCTGATATTATTACCTCCCTATCCATTAAGCTGCAATGAGAGACCTCTCTGGTCTCTCATTGAACACAGTTATTTTCAGTTTGCTTGTATTTGCTTAACTTGTACTTCAGCAAGATACTTTTATTTGTTAATAGTGTTCTCCCTATTTCAGGATCTTCCAGAGTTCTCTTATTCAAACAACATGTTCAAGAATCCTGTGGACATACTTGTGGAAGAAAACCGTGCACATAAGCCATAAACTCTTTGTGGTTCTAAATCAAAAAGAAACTTTAATAAGACTGGTGTTTTGATAGCACTTGTATTTGCAGCCACAAGGCTAGCCAATCTCTTTGTCTGTAATACTAACTACTTGGTACACTAATCTAAATCATAATGGATGGCAAATATGTCCTGTGTAATTGGGAAGACCAATTATGGCCAGCAAAAGTTTTAGATAGGTCTGAAAGTCTGTCAGACAGTAAGAGGAAAAAGACATTGTCCGTAGAAGTTGAGATACTTTCACTGGATGAGAAAATCACCGTGGAAAGCAAAGACACAACAGTCCTAACCAAATCTGCGGTTGAAGCCATTATGTCCTCTCTAGCAATGCAGTCAGAGGTCAACGTTGCACCTAGAGAGGAGACAGCCTATGAAAGATCACTGAAAATGGCACTGGAAATCATAAAAGAAAGAACAAGTCCGAGCCAAGAAAGCATGTCAGGAGAATATACTGCTACAGCATCTGAAAATGCACCGGAACAGCCGCATGATTCACCTCCTCATAAAAAGTTCCGGAAACTTGAAAGCAACCTCCAGGAAGACTCAGCTTCCATGTTACTATGCTCAGAAAGTGATGATTCCCTGACCGATGATAAGTTGCAGGTGCACACAACCAGTGAGAGCATGCCAAGTGAAGTGGAAACAAAGTCATCAGAAAACTTAAGCTGTTGCCAAACAAACCTGTCATTTTCAGATGATGATGATAAAAAAGAAGAAAAGAAAAAGATTGACATCTCGGCAATCATGTCTGTGAATTTATCACTCAAGGAAGAAAGTGAATATATTAAAGAAGAAAAGTTCGTCCCCTCATCAGATCCCGTGGTATACAAAGAGGAATCCCAAGACATCCTCCCAGAAGCCCCGGCTGTTTCCTCTGAATGCCCTACTGTCTCAGAGAGTAACATGGAAGATCCTGGAGAGGGCCCATCGAATCAGAATCCAGGCTCCTATGCCAGCCAGAATCAGTCTTCTGTGGAATCAGATGTAGGTGCTGAGACATCCACTGCAGGGTGCTCAGGGGACTATCAGGTTTCTCTTCCTGCCCGTGATACAGTCAAAGGTGATCTACTACTTCAGAGACTGGATTTAGAAGATCTTGAGGAAGAAGCCCGAGCTTCTGGCAAGCTTTTGTCTCTAAATCCTGCCAGTGCAGCTGCGTTAGAAAATGATGATGAGGATGATGATGAAGACCTTCCACGTTTCATTCTCCGTTATGAGACACGTGCATTTGAAACCGGAATGATAGTGTGGTTTAAATATCAAAAATACCCATTTTGGCCAGCAGTGATCAAAAGCATTAGGCGGAAAGAGAGGAAAGCAAGTGTGCTTTTGGTTGAGGCAGACATGAATCCTCAAAAGAAAGGTGTTAGAGTATCTTTGAGAAGGCTGAAAAAATATGACTGTAAAGAGAAACAGGCACTAGTGGAGAAAGCCAGGGAGGAGTACCAGGAGAGTATTGATTGGTGTGTGTCACTGATTTGTGACTACCGAGTTAGACTAGGTTGTGGTTCTTTTACCGGCTCGTTCTTTGAGTATTACGCTGCTGACATCAGTTATCCAGTCAGGAAGATCATCAAACAAGATACCTTCAGAAACATATTTCCAAAGCTATACAATGATAGTGTGGGGGAGCAGTTGCCTGTGGCATCCCGTGCCAAGAGAGTATCTTTCCAGAAAATTCTCCCTGACCGGATGAAGCCTGCTCGAGACCGAGCTAACAAGAACCTGGTAGATTTCATTGTCAATGCAAAAGGAACAGAGGACCACCTCCTGGGCATTTTAAAGGGCACAAAAAAATCCAAGTGGCTGAAATCATTTCTGAATGCAAAGAGTTTCACACCCTGTATTGAAACCTACTTTGAAGATGAAGATCAGCTGGATGAGGTTGTGAAATATCTACAAGAAATTTATAAGCAAATTGACCAGAAGATGCTGACTCTGATAAAAGATGACAAAATTAGGTTTGTCTTGGAAGTTCTTCTACCAGAAGCAATTATCTGCTCAATTTCTGCTGTTGATGGCTTAGATTATGAGGCAGCTGAGGCAAAGTATCTAAAGGGACCATCCCTCGGCTGTAGGGAGAGAGAATTATATGATTCCAAAATCCTATTTGAAAAGAGGCGGAGGTCATTACCAAATGAAGGTCACTAATTATGCCAAGAGTTGAAACCAAGATGGAAGCTAGATGAAGCTTTGGAAAAGTAATCTTCTAAAAGTTCCAACGCATAAATATTTGCTGAAAATGAAGGGAGGGTCTTTGAATTCTAAGTTCTTTTATTTTTGAAGATCTGTGTGATCCACAGATACCAATACATCCACCTTTATTTTCTTGTGCTTCTTCAGATTCAGCTTCATCAGTATATTTTTAGCAGTTTGACTTTCTAATATATTTTGGAATGCATAATTCTTAGGCAACTTTAGGTGAAACTTATTTTGTTTTATGATATTTTTGTGTCTTTGCTGTATAGGTAAATACATTATGCACATTCAGTTCAATAAAACTGCACTGGTGTTAGATTTTAAGCAAGAGAATTAGAAAAGATGTCTAAAACAAATACCAGTTATATATTTTTTGCTCAATTTTTTTTTTATAAAGTACTGACTTTTCTCTTAAGATAGCCAATTTATTTTTCCTGCCATGCTTATTTATTTTTGGGAAAAATATCTCTAAATCATAGAACCAAAGATAGATTAAAATTTGACATATATATAAAACTAACCACCATTGCTTTTACAAGAAAACAATCTAAAATTAAAAAGTAAATGGGTTATCCACATGTAATCTATCTGTGTGTGTGTGTATAACTTCTCAGCATGCAGAAAATGATTGTTCATTCTACACTTCTCTGAAATTCCAGTTTGAGGAGTGTCTGTGTTTCAGTGCTGAATAACTTCCTAAAACAGATAAGCTTCTGGCTATCTTCATCATTGTGAGTAGATCTTAATATAGCAATTTGAGCATATGTAGAAGTCAGTTAAAATGAGCATGTCAACAGTCTAGTCACTCTACAGTTCAGGGTTGCTGCTTCACATCCATCTAGTTTGATATAAACTAAGAAAAGCAAGCACTGTGTTCAGAGTCCTTTCTCCAAATATAAAGTCATTTGTCTCCAACCAAGCAAGCTTTAGCATCTGGCTTATTTCTAGAACGGTTCCAATTGGTTCCAATAGCATAAATACCAACTGGTAAATCATTCCAACCTACTAGATGGACCAGAAACTGGAAAATTGGAAAAACGTTACAACAAAAGTTCTTTACTTGCTACATGTGGCAGTTACTCTGTATATGATTATGATGTATACAAAATTAGTCGTTCTTGTTACTTGAAACAAAATTTTTTATAAGACTAAATCTTAAAAAAGCTAGTATATTTAAAAAAAAAACTTGATGTGAAAAGATGTACTAAGGGCTTAACACAAACGTATCTCCATTTTTACCTCATAGAGTGAGACAACTTTCACTCTTGGGCTCTTTTATGTTCATCTCACACAGCTCTATGTTTATGTAAAATTTGCAGAATTTGGTATTTGGTTTATAATAAAACAATCATGTCCTTCACTTTAGATGTTTCACCTTAGTTATATAGAAATGTTGTGGTGTTTGTGTAAATTAATATATGTACAAGCATATATATACACATGTACACACACAATTCGTTTAAAACTTGTAAGTGTTGTCAGCATTTAACTCTTCTTATAAGTTGTTGTTCTAAATAAATGCCCACTTTCATGATTGATTTGTATTATTTTAAAAGAAAAACTTCCCGATCATTTATGCTTTATAGCTAACAAAATTATTTTTGGACCTTGCCTAATATTTCCCAGCATTTCTTTTATATGCATTATCTGTCAACCCCCATAATTTCCATATAGCTTTGAAGAGTGTGTTATGACACACCATACCATACAGTATGTCAACTCTGGGAAAATGCACCGTATTTACACTATAATACTGCATCCCTCAGGTTCCAACATATTGCCCCTTCAGTATTCCTGGGAGTCTATTTCTATATCCTAATCTAATCTTCAATCTGTGTTCTAATACACTTCTTGTTGTAGTTGTGTCTAGAGACAGGGTTTCTCTGTGTAGCCCTGGCTGTCCTGGAACTTGCTCTGTAGACCAGAGAGATCTGCCTGCCTCTGCCTCCCGAGTGCTGGAATTAAAGATGTGTGCTACCACCACCCAAAGACTCTCATACACTCTTATCTCCTAGTATTAAGTTTATAGGCTGCCTGTATTTGAAAATGGAGCCTCAGATTTTCTCACATTAGCTAATGGCTGGGCACTCTGATGTAAAGACTGGGGCACCTGATCCTTTTAGAGATGTCATTTATCCTTTGCCATATGCTTAACTGAGACATTTTTGCCCTTTGAATAGGTCATCAAATGGTATTTGGTCTGTGGAAAACAATGAACTTAGCTTCTTCACATTGCTTCCAGACTATATGGCTGTTAAGGCAGGCTGTCAATGTGTCCCAAGCTGGATCCTTAGCATAAGATTTTAATCTGAGGGAAAAGCCTGTTTTGTCATCTACCCTAGCCATTTCGTAAAGGTGGTCTTCATCTCCAGTTAAAAGAAGGCTGATCAATTTCCAAACCAGATTTTACTTAGGGGTCTGTCAAACTGCATGAGATCATGTACAGTATTCAAAGGGTTATACATCTGTGTATCTGTATCCAAACAAGGAAAAAATGGAATGCTGAGATATGGAATTCCATCAAATGGAAATGGTAAGCTTTTTGAGACATGATTTCACATAGCCCACATTGGCCTGGGACTTGATGTGTTTAAAGGCTCACTGTGAACTTCTGACCCCACTGTTCTCCCTGCTTGGGGAAGGCTGTGAGTACATGTATGCAGCATCGTGCCCAGCAAACGTGAATCTTGAATACCTAAAATCATCTGAACCTTCAGCTGCACAAGAATAGTAATTTGAAACTGCTGAAAGTAGATGTTCAAGCATCTGGGGATTTAGCAATGAGTCAGAGAAATATTCTCCTTTAGGCTAAATAAGAATATGTATGGTTAAATATATACAATGCAAAGTTAAAATCCAAAGCCAGTGAATTGGTAAAATTCTAAATTGATGTGAGCTTTTGTAAAAATGTTAGCAAAGCTAGTGCTCATATAAAAAAATCAATGCTTAGACCTGACCACATTTTTAGCTGTTTGTGGGGTTCATCTGAACCTCATTTGTGATACCATACATATTCAGTGTAATGACTGTATCAGCTCAATGTTCGTCTTCTACTGGGAGAAGGGGCTAGTTTTCCTTGCCACGCCCTTCACCTTACAGAAGCTCCCTTTAATGAAAATTAAGTTGTATTTCATATTGAATGAGTGTCTCCCCATTTTCCTTTTATTTAATATACTTGTTTGGAGAGGGTGACAGAATCAGCCAATACAAAAGGACATTAAGTAATACAATACATGATAAACATTTATGATGTTGATTTTCAGTAGATGAAATGTACTTGTTTAAGTAGGCTCTCTGAAGCTTGACTAAAGAACCCCAACGATGAGGCAATTCACTGAAGAAACAAACATGGTAGAAAACATTTCTCAAAGTTGATTCTTTGAGAATACTGGGTCTAATGAAAAAAAAATAGAGTTCAACCAAGATGTTTATAGTTGGATGGGTGAATTTAAAAATGTGATACATAAATCATTTAACAATGGAGATATGCTCTTGAAAATGTTATGAGGCACACTCACCATTTTGAAAACGACAGCGCGGGCTTACACAAACGTAGATGCTCTAGCTCTGCTACATAACCAAGGTCGCATGATGTATCCTATAGCTCTCGGGTCATAAATTTCTACAGCATGCTATTTTACTACAGGAGGCAACTGTAACCCAATGGCAAGTATTCATGTACCTGCACACAGAAAAGATAGAGCAAAGCCACAGTGTGGATGCTTAAATAAATAGTGTGTCTGTAAATAATACCAAGAATGAAGCTTTTGGGACTAGGAATTGCCCTGGATAAGGGAATGAGTCAGTGGTGAGGGAATGTGAAGGCCTTAAATATTATAGTGCACTTCTGTAATAGTTTTATACACACTGTATGCTTAAGCTAGATGACATTTATATAACATCTTTTTCTTACCTTAAAAATATTTAATGCTAATGTTTAATTTTAAACTTCAATTCTTTAAATTTTGTGACCCTTGTAATAATACTTATTTAGCTATCTCTAATCTCTTAGTACCTGTCCCAAGTTATTCACTGCTGACTATCATAATATTGGCACTAAATCAAAATACAAAGTAGAAAGATTGTAAGCCAGTGGTAGTGGACATATGATATGAAAAACTACAGCCGGGCAATGGTGGCGCATGCCTTTAATCCCAGCACTCGGGAGGCAGAGACAGGCGGATTTCTGAGTTCGAGGCCAGCCTGGTCTACAGAGTGAGTTCAGGACAGCCAGGGCTACACAGAGAAACCTTGTCTCGAAAAAAGAAAAAAGAAAAAAAAGAAAAACTACTTGCCAGTTATGATAGCACCATTGCACACATGAACTCTCAGTGGCTATGGCTGCATGCACAAGCCCTGCGTAAGAGCAAACCAGTCGCCCTAGCTGTTCCTAAATTCCACTCTGGATGAAAAGCTACTGAGATTGATGGCTACTCGGGGAGAGAGAGTCAGTTTTCTTCCGGGATACTGCTCCTGAGAGCCTATTCATGCCCTTGTAGGTGGTTCTACATCCATGTCCATACAGGCAGTACTAAGTGAAGTCAGGGTGTTAAAAAAAAAATAAGAGGGTATGAAATTCAGAGGGCAAGTGGTGAGGAGGATCAGGGAAAGAAAGGGGAGGGAATTTGATCAATACACTGCTGCTTGTATGAAACTCTGGAACAAACTGTACAGGGCTGGAGAGACAGCTCAGTGGGTAAGAGCACTTGCTCCTCCTGCAGAAGACCTGAGTTTGGTTCCCAGCATCCACATCAGGAGGCTCTCAACTGGCTACAATACCACGTCCAGGGTGTGTGACACCTCTGTCCTCCTCAAGCACTCATCCTCATGTTCACACACCCAGAAGCAGACACACAACCCTACATATAATTAAAAGTAATAAAAATAAATTTAAAATAAATAAATAAAATAATTAAATAAGAAAACCATAAACATCCTTATCACACTGCTCGCCCCAAGGCTCTGAGATCATCAAGGAAGAGGAGGAGAAAAGACTGTAAGAGACAGAGGTGACAAATGACTATATGAAAACTGTTTCCCAGATGCATAAGAGATGTTACACACACACACACACACATGCACGCACGCACGCACGCACGCATTATACCTTCACAAGCTCAAACCACGCAAAAATCCTATTACGAATTCGAGTCGGTGGGCATGAATTTTCACTTCCTGATAAGAAACTATTGGCATCTAATCGTTGCCAGGAAGAGGAAAGTCAGTGTTTTTGTTGTTGGTGGTGTTTTTTTGTTTGTTTGTTTGTTTGTTTGTTTTTTAAGGTTTGACCTGTGATAGGTCAATCACACTCCAGGGCCAGTCCTATACCCAAGAGTATTTGGGCTGCGCAAATTGGACTCAGGGAGTTAAGAAACAAAAAACAAAGTAACCTCCCCTTCAAAATAGAAAGTTGGGTGAGTAGGGAGGTAGTGGAGAGGTCTGAGAGTAGCTGTATATGGTTATGACTAAAATGTGTTGCATGAAATTCTGAAAGAAATAATAAAGATATTTAAAACCAGAAATAAAACACTCACAGTTTTTAAAGGTAACACTTTAAATCTCACAATTACTCACATAATGATAATTCAATTAAAAGACTCAACAGTAATAAATCACAAATTAATACAAAAGATCTGCAGGTTTCAGAATACCAAATAGCTATTAGCATTGAATACCCAAAGAATTCTAATATCCTCCTGTAAAAACTTCTGTAAAAACATCAAAACTAAAAAGACCCACAACAATTCAATATAATACCACAACAAAGTTCTACCACTAATAATAATTAAATATTAATACTAAAAATGCTAATAAATCAGTTCTCCAGAAAATTCTACAAAACTTGAAGCAAAACTGATGATGAAGATTATCTAATACAGAACATGTCATCATTCCTACGTGGAATTAAACTGTAAATGGGGAAATGAAAAATCAATGTCTTTCAAGAATAAAAGTCTGTTTTATCACAGCAAGTGTCTTGTCACAGCAGTTGACTAAGAAGTCGGTGTGAGAAGCAGGCTTTTGCTATTACTGTGTCAGTCCTGACCGTGTTGCCATTTGGAGGGATGTGAAGACTTGGGCCCTCTGGAGTAGAAAAGGGGTCACTCCTGCCAAAAACTCACTGGTGGCATTAGCTTCCGGTCTCCAATTCCATACCTCGTTAGTTGATCTTATCTAGGAGATCCACATAACTATATACCCACAGACTCTCACAGTCCACCCCCCCATGTTAAGTCAGAATACTATTTCCTATACCTTAGACTAACTTATAATCTATCCCTATGAAATAAGGGGTGTATTAGTCACACGTATACTCTGAGTCTTTATTCTTGCAGTCATTCCTACACAACAGCTATCTAATCTGAACACAACGAAGTATATTTCTCTCCAGTAAGTTAGTCTGAATTCTTGTAGCTGATATGATATTTAAATGAATCAGAAGCCAACCATGGCACCCTTCATTAGTAATAGACAAATTTTGTCCCTTTATGTCCCTATTGTTAGCATTCTTACACCACTCACGAGCCTATTTGAAAATAATCTAATCAAATGAAGAGCACTTGTAGCTAATACTTTGGTCTCAGAAATGAAAAACAAAGTGAGAAACGATCTCCATAGGAGTCAAAGAAGCTAAAAGCTTTATCATCAGCATCTAAAAGCAAAATTATGCTTAACCTATGACCTGATTCTTCTATATGAAGCACACAAGTTGTTTTAAGTACTATGTAAGTATTAACAAATTATAATGTAAGCTTGTGTATAATGTGCACTACATCCTTACCTTACTAGTAATGAACTAGTAATCCAGGTATGGCGCTGCAAACCTATAACCCTAACATTTCAGAGACAGGATGACTATGAATTCAAGTCTGCCTGTACTACAGAGTAAGTTCTAAGCTAACCTATGCTACATAGTAAAAACACTAGTATTATACATGTTTAACCATATATTACACATGTTTAACTAGACATTAAAATTTATCCCTGGAGCTGGAGAGATGGCTCAATGGTTAAGAGCACTTGCTGCTTTTTCAGAGGACCCAAGTTCGGTTGCCAACATCCTTTTGTGGCAGCTCACAACCATCTGTAACTCCAGCTTCAAGGTATCTAACGTACTCTTTTGGTCTTCACAGGTACCTAAACATATATGACATGCACACATACACATGACTAAAAATAAAATAAAGATTTACTTCTCATCCATCTAAGCATATACATAAACCTTTGTAAAGTGCATAATTCACTAATTTTTAATCACATAGGCTCCTTTTTCTATGTGAACATGAACCAGTCATTTTTAGTTAATCAATAAGGCATAATTATTATTGATTGTACATGGTACATTAAATCAAAACAACTCTTGTCAACAAGTGTATCATCTCAAATGGGGACTCTCATAATCTACCAGTGTGAAATCAGAAACTCTTTTAAGGGTTTCTATACTGAATATATAAATGGAACTTTTCAAGATCATTTAGTTAAAACTCATAAAATGTTCTCCCTAAATGTAAACAACCAACTGTCCCGTGATCACACACTGGTGTCATGCATTTGCTGTTTTAGTTTTTGTGGGTTTTTTTAAATTGGAAGGATTATGAGATCCAGGACAGCCATCAAACCTTTGACATAGTGTGTATGTGTATGTGTGTGTGTGTGTGTGTGTGTGTGTGTGTGTGTGTGTATGTATATGTATATAGCTGAACTTCAAATGAATATTACATACAATCCATAAAGTGCTAACTCATCCATATTTAATGGACAATAGAATTTTACAGTCCACCGTTACACAAGGGCACCTCATACACATACAAACATAAAAGATGCTGGTTAATTTTTGTCAGTTTCACACAAAGGAAGAGGGAATCCCAACTGAACCTATTGCCTTCATCAGACTGGTCTGTAGGCATGTCTCTATAATTAATCGATTTGGAAAGGCCCATCCCAATATGGGCAGTCTCTGGGCAGGTATTCCTGTGGTATCTAAGAAAGCAGACTGAGCAAGCCATGGAGACAAAATCTATAACGCAGCATTTCCCCATGGTTCTTCCCACTAATCCAACATGGATTCCTGCCCTGACTTTCCTCAATAATGGACTGTGATATGGAAATATAAACCAAATAAAGCCTCTCTTCCCAAAGTCTTTTGGTAATGATATTTAATCACAGGAACACATAAACTCACATGCTACGTATTACTATTACACATGTAGAATTCATCTTGTACCCCCTCAGACCCATTCCCTGAAATCTCTAAATTCATTAATACATTCTTATATTAACATTATATAAGCTTTTATGTTGACAAACGTCTCAAATAAGAAACTGTCAGAACACAGTCCAAGAATGGAGTCATAGAAGGGGAATTCTGAGTGCTTGTGAGTAAACTCCAAGAAATCAATACAAGAGTGACCTCAGCTTCTTCAAAACCCAGGTTTGTTCTTGGAATGTGCTTTCATGCTCCTGCCAGATGTAGCTATTGGAGTGAGTTTATTTCAGCTGTTGTTATTCATGTGTCTCTACAGAAAAACAAGTTTTTGTTATGTGTAGTTTATCCTTGTGATTGAACATCTTACTCATGTGATTCTTCTTAACCCTCAGAGTATAAATTGTCTGAATAAATTTGGCTATTGCATGAGATTTCAGTCTACCTCATTTTGAGGCCCCTACTCTCCCACATTCACGCTGCCAACAAGAGCAGTAAACAAGAAATGTCATATATTCATTAATTGCCAATAATCCTATAACTACCACATTTAATTATGACATTAATAAGAAGAAAGTTTAAACCCAATTCTTGTAAGCATTTTATTTTTGCTTTGTTTTGTTTTTTGGTTTTGAGCAAGAGTCTCTCTATGTAGTTCTTGCTGTCCTGGAACTCACTATGCAGACCAGGCTGGTCTCAAACTAAGCTCTGTCAGCTAAGCACTGGGATTAAAGGTGTGCACTACCACAACTGGTTTATAAAGTATTTTAACTTTATCTAGATAGTGGATATAGCTAAATATAAAAACCAAAGCATAAAAATAGCCACATGCTGGCAGAGGATGACCTCCATGGCCATCAGGGAGAAAGGAGAGGCCCTTGGGCCTGAGGGTGCTAGAGGCCCCAGTAAAGGGGAATGTCAAGGTGGGAATATGGGGATGGGTGGGTGGGTAGGTGGGAGGAGGAATTCCCTCACAGAGGCGGGGAGGGGGAGGGTGTAGGGGGTTTCCAAAGAGGAGACCCAGAAGAGGGGAAATATTGGAAATGTAAATAAAGTATCAAAAATAAATAAATAAATAAATAAATAAATAAATTTAAAATAAAAAAAATAGCCACATGCATTTTTCTAGCTCCATAAACATATAGGTTTGTTCTTGTCCTTTCTAATTAGTTTCTAGTGAGATTACACATGGAAGCAGTCATCTTCCAGTGAAAATTCTCTCTAGTCCAGTGGTTCTCAACTTTTCTAATGCTGCAACCCCTTAATACAGTTCTTTGTGTTGTGGTGATCCCAAACAATAAAGTTATTTCATTGCTGCAATTTTTCTTCTGTTATAAATTACAATATCTGATATGCAGAATATCTGATATGCAACCCCAAAAGGATTGAGACCCACAGGTTAAGAATCACTGCTCTAGACCGTATTGTTTAAAAGGAACAGGCATCGAACTCATAACAGCCTGCTCAAACACACCCCACAGACCAAAGCAGTGTGAAGAAATAAGCAGGAAAGACTGATAATACTATGATTAGGGTTGGTAAAACTTGTGCAACCACCAGAGCCACTGTGATTTAACCAAAACGAATAAAAAACTGGCAAAAAATTGTTTTAGAAAGATCGACTAAAGTATAAAAATCTACTTATAAAGTAAAAGTAAATTAATGTAATTTCAGTATGCCTGAGTATGCAATGGCCAAAATACAAACTGTGCTTTCATCAAAACACAAACACACACAGTACCGTATACATCTCTCTTTGGATTTTTCCAGTTTAAATGTTTATTTTTTTTAATCTTTAATTTTTTGCTAAGACATGAGGCCCAATCCCACATTAGCCTTGGCCTGCACAGAGTTAGGATCATCACTTCGTCTTCCACCTCCACTTGTCTCAAGGAAGTTCCTAGGACACAGTAAAGTGCTAGGACCTGCTTATGATGGCAATGATTCCTGACCTATCTCCTGAAGTACTTGTCTGAAACTGTTCAGCACTTAACTGTTTTAATAAGTAGAAGGAATATACTCTAAAATAAGGCTGAAAAAATATTAGCTATGTACAATGGAGCATTGTTCAACCTTAAAAAGAAGACCCCCTGTCAGGTGCCAAAAGAGAATGACAGATTTCGAGATGAAGTAAACCAGAGGCATGATTCTACCCATATCTATAGAATCTAAAGGGTTCATCCTCCTAAGTGAAGAGTAGAGAGAAAGTGACAAAGGCTCAGTTGGGGAATGAGGCAGGTGGTTTGTTTCTTTGATTTCTTTCTTGCATTTTATGTTTTGGTTTTCTGTTGGGTCTGAGGTGCGGGAACAGTCAGCACCATGTGTCATAGCATGCATCCAGAGGTCAGAAGACAAGGTGCTAGATTCACTTGGCTCCTTCCACTATGTGGAACCTGACAGTGCAACTGATGTCACCAGGCCTGGAGCAAGTACCTTTACTGGCTGAGCCAAGCCGTATTTATTGATAGGTACAGAATTACACTTTAGCCAGATTAAAATTTTCTGGATATGTGTTTCATAGCATGAATGTACTTCATAATAATGAACTCTACCTTTGAAAATGGTTAAGGGAGTCGTTTTGTGGAGGGATTTTTTAAACCATAATTAATAGATATGCAGAATCTATATATTACCACCAAGGGAATCAGTCCATAAGGAAAAAGGAAGCTGCTACATCATGGCAGATTACTGACACAATATTACTTACTTGTCTATGGTCCCTTAATTCCCAGGTCAAAGCTGACCTTGAGATGTCAGTGTACATGCCTGATAATTCTAGAAGAATGCCATTAACATTGCTATTCTTGAGTTGATGGTTAAGAGCACTGGCTATTCTTTCTGAGGACCAGAGTTCAATGCTCAGCACAGACATTGCTGTTCACAACTATCTGCAACTCTAGTTCTAGGCAATCTGACACCATCACACTTATGTATACAAAGTAAATTTAAATAAATTAATTTTAAAAAGAGAAAAAATTTGATATTCTTTGAGGGGGGTGAGGTTGTACATTTTATTCTCTGTGGTAAATCCATGACAGATTTGATGAGGGCCTTGCTTTTGATTCCCTCCCTTAGAGCTTTGGAATTCAATAGTCCTTCTTAGTGACATTTACCAGCAGCATTAAACACATAAACAACCCACTGATTGGTGAAAGATATAAAGGACTGAGGCTGAAGAGATAACTAAGGGTTACCAGCCACTGCTGCACTTGCAGAGGACCCAGGATTTGGCTCCTAGCTGCCACAGTGGCTTACAGCCATGTGTAACTTGTTCCAGGGGATCTTGTGCCCTCCTGTGGCTTTTGAGGGCACTACACACATGCGGCACATAGATATGTACAGGTAAAACACCAATACACATTTAAAAAACCATAAAATATCCCAACAGACTAAGTACTGCACACCCCCCAAAAGGAGAAGGGGCAAGGAAAAAGACAGAGGAGAAGGAAAAGGAGCATCTGAAAACTGCTTTCACCTGTTATACTGAGACCCCAGAAGATAGCCCCTTGACATGAGGCTAGATGCATCTCTCTCTCTCTCTCTCTCTTTCTCTCTCTCTCTCTCTCTCTCTCTCTTTTCTCTCTCCCCTCTCTCTCCTCTCTTCTTTCTCTCTCTGCTCCCTCTCCCCTCTCTTCTCCCCTCTCTTCTCCCTCTCCTCTCTCTCTCTCTCTCTCTCTCTCTCTCTCTCTCCCCTCTCTCTCCCCCTTTCTCTCTCTCCTCTCTTCTTTCTCTCTCTGCTCCCTCTCCCCTCTCTTCTCCCTCTCCTCTCTCTCTTCTCTCTCCTCTCTCTGTCTCTCTTTCTCTGTCTGTCTCTGTCTGTCTCTCTGTCTCTGTTTGTCTCTCTCTGCCTCTGTCTCTCTCTGTCTCTCTCTGTCTCTGTCTCTCTCTGTCTCTCTCTGTCTCTGTCTCTGTCTCTGTCTCTGTCTCTCTCTCTCTCTCTCTCTCTCTCTCTCTCTCTCTCTCACACACACACACACACACACACACACACACACACACACAGAGCAGTCTTTACCTCTGCCCGACCATAAGGTTGAAGGTACTCAGGTAACAGAGCCTAAGCTTGAGTTCTTGAGCCAGTGGACAATCACTACCAGAAGCATCCTTATCGTTTTCTTTTTTCCTTTTCCTTTTTGTCTTTTCATTGCCTTTAAAAGTTTTTAAAAACTGTCAAATCACAAGCCTTCCTTAAAAGGCTTGTAGAAAAGACTTCAATAACCTTATGACAGAAAATATAATGCATTACCCTTTATAAAAATAAACAATAAAAGTCATTAAACAATCAAATACAATTCACAACAGCAACCCTGGGAAGGGAAAGGAAAGGAGAGCTGGACTAGCAATATTAGCATTGTTTGTTGTTGTCGTTGTTGTTTTGTTATTTTAATGGGTACAGGAAACAAAACCAATGGAATGCAATCAAGAACACACAATAGGTTACTAGCAAGGTAGTACACAGTAATAGTAGTAACAGGTTACTACACAGGGTAAAACTGTTACAGCGTTAGAATAGAAGGACCTGGAAGATAACATGGAACACAAACGTAAATACTACGATACAAAGATTTAAAATCTCATGTTCACCATGACCCCTACAATTAATAATAGTGTATTCAGTATTATTTTGTGAAATGAATAGACTATCACTAAATTGTCCTTGCTACAGTGAAGAAAAATAGGTAATTAAATGAGATGATGTGCATATTAATTTGTCTCACTATCGTAACCATTTTAATATACATATGTAGAGATGCTTCTCTGAGAGTGATGGAGTTATTGTCCTGCTAAAATTGGTGGAACCTGGGAATATTGTAATTCAGATGTATATTTCATGTTCCTTATTCACCATATATTGTAGCCTAGCAATACAAGCCACTGTAGCATACCAGCTGTTTCCTGTCATATCAGGTAGATAAGAGCTATGACTCACTGCTACTTTTCAGCACTGAGAGGATTTTGCCATATAACACTATCCTAGGAGAAGAAAAAAATTCAAAATATAAGGTATAATTTCTATGAGTATGTATTACTCATGTACTGTCCAAACAAAACCAAAACCAAAACCAAAAACTAAACCAATGGTAAGGCAGGAGCCAAATGCATCCTATCATCTTATACTCTTGAAGAATATATAATAGGGGACTGGAGAGATGGCTCAGCAGTTAAGAGCACTGACTGCTCTTCCAAGGTCCTGAGTTCAATTCCCAGCAACCACATGGTGGCTCACAACTATTATAATGAGATCTGATGCCCTCTTCTGGTGTGTCTGAAGACAGCTACAATGTACTCATATATATACAATAAATAAATTATTTAATATGTATATATATTAAAGTGTGTTTTTTAAAATGGTAAGATTTGTATTTTTAAAATTGATGTTTTTATAAACAGCATTTATCAAAAAGAAAATTCTTCGTTACACATGTAATGAGGCCATTGTCACTACAATCCTAAAGCCAGAAAAAATATATACAAATGGAAAGAAAACGATATACCAGTCCTTTATAGATGTGAAAATTATCAAGATACATAGAAACTGTATAAGATTATGTTTGCATATGTAATGTTTTCCAAAAATCCATGTATTAGAAGCATACACCCTATCTTGGGATGGTTCGGAAGTGGTGGAAAACTATGAGCAGTGTACATACTAGAAGGTACTCAGGTCATTGGATACATGTCTTTGAAGGCTATAATAGGATCCTTCTTTTACTGTTTATGCCCTGGTAATGAAGGGAACAGGTTTGCTCTACTATATCCTTTGTATTATGAGGTGCCAATGCATGGACAATGTACACTGCTAGCCAAAACAGCCTCAGACTCTTTGTAACTTAATTCTCAATACCAAGACCAGCTAGATTTATCCTAGGAATTCAAGGTGTTTCAACTAAATAAATAAAATAATAATTAAAAAAGACTTTTCAAAAGGCAATATAATACACACATTAATGGACTAGAGGGAAAAAAAGCCACATGGTGGGAAAAAAATCATCTGATGATTTCCACCACCCTTTAAAGATTAAAATCAAATACACAACAATCTAATAATACACACCAGTGAAAATAGTCAAAAGAGTCAGAGCGAGTCCATGGAATAAAATATTCATAAATTATATATCTGCTAAGGGTTAGTATCTAAAACATAAAGAGAGCTAAAGAAACTTGGTCACAGTACCTGTATATGCATTTCTCAAAAGAAGACACAGAAATGGCCAAATGGCATATATATATATAAAACCACTCAACATGTGGCTCATCATTAAGTGGGCGAAAACTTAAAACATTTAGCACCATATAGCATAGGTTAGTTACAACCAAAAGACAAGAGATAATATGTGCTGATGGAAGTATGAAGGGAAAAAAAGCTTTAGAATGTCCACTTTGAAAATGTTATGAGGGTCCTAAATAACTGAAAACAAATTACCATATATATCTAGCAAACCTATGTTTGGGTATATAACGAAGGAAAATAAAATCACTATCTCAAGGAGATAGATATCTATATGCCTATATTCACTGAAGTATGACTTATTAGAGCAAACAATAAGCTTCAGTGTATCTCAAAGGAGGCTGCAGAGATGGCTCAGCTGTTTAGAGCATTGGTTGCTCTTGCAGAGGAACCAGGTTTGCTTTCCAGTATCCACATGGTGGCTTCCAACCATGCATAGCTCTAGTTCCAGGGGATCTGATGCCCTCCTCTGGCTTCTGCAGGCATCAGACATAGGGTGGTGCACATGGAGCACACATACATGCAAGCAAAACATGCATACAAAATGAAAGAATCATTCTAAAAATATTTTTTGAAAAAAGGAGTCTCTCAAAAGATTACTAGATAGTGAAAATGTGAAATGCTGTGTGTGAGAGAGAGTGTGTGTGTGTGAGAGAGAGTGAGTGTGATAGAGAATTAGTGTGTATGTGAGAGAGTGTGTGTGAGAGAATGAATGTGTGAGAGAGTGAGTGTGTGTGAGAGAGTGTGTGTGTGAGAGAGTGTGTGTGAGAGAGAATATGAGAGAGAATGAATGTGAGAGAGAGTGAGTGTGTGTGGAGAGTGTGTGTGAGTGTGTGTGTGTGAAAGAAAGTGA
>CM052722.1:74723271-74742562 GCA_028551405.1 Uromys caudimaculatus
GAAAGAGGGTGAGTGTGTGAGAGTGTGTGTGAGAAAGTGAGTGTGTGTGAAAGAGGGTGAGTGTGTGAGAGTGTGTGTGAGAAAGTGAGTGTGTGTGAAAGAGGGTGAGTGTGTGAGAGTGTGTGTGTGAGAGAGTGTGTGAGAGAGTGAGTGTGTGAGAGTGAGAGAGTAAGAGAGTGTCTGAGAGAGTGTGTGTGAGAGAGAGAGAGTGTGTGTGTGTGTGTGTGTGTGAGTGAGTGTGATAGAGAGTGAGTGTGTATGTGAGAGAGTGAGTGTGTGTGAGAGAATGAATGTGACAGTGTGTGTGAGAGAGTATGTGTGTGAGAGAGTGTGTTTGTGAGAGAGTGTGTTTGTGAGTCTGTGTGAGAGAAAGTGAGTGTGTGTGTGAAAGAGGGTGAGTGTGTGAGAGTGTGTGTGTGAGAGAGTGTGTGTGAGAGAGAATAAGTGTGTGTGAGAGAGAATAAGTGTGTGAGAGTGAGTGTGAGAGAGAGTGAGAGTGTCTGAGAGAGTGAGTGTGTGTGAGAGAGAGTGTGTGTGTCAGAGAGAGTGTGAGAGAATGAATGTGAGAGAGAGTGTGTGTGAGAGTGTGAGTGTGTGTGAGAGTTTGTATGTGAGAGGGTGTGTGAGTGTGTGTGTGAGAGTGAGTGTGTGAGAGAGAGTGTGTGTGAGTGTGTGAGAGAGAGTGTGTGTGAGTGTGTGAGAGAGAGTGTGTGTGAGTGTGTGAGAGAGAGTGTGTGTGAGTGTGTGAGAGAGTGTGTGTGAGTGTGTGAGAGAGAGTGTGTGTGAGTGTGTGAGAGAGAGTGAATGTGTGTGAGAGAGTGTGTGTGAGTGTGTGAGAGTTGTGAGAGAGAGAGTGAGAAAGAGTGTCTGAGAGAATGAGTGTGTGTGAGAGAGTGTGTGTGAGAGAGTGGGGGTGTGTGAGAGTGTATGTGAAAGTGAGTGTGAGAGAGTGTGTGTGAGTGAGTTCGTGTGAGTGAGAGATGGTGTGTGTAAGAGTGCATGAGAGTGAATGTGTATGAGAGAGTGGGTGTGTGTGAGCGAGAGAGAGTGTATGTGAAAGTGAGTGTGTGTGAGAGAGTGTGAGAGAGTGAATGTGTGTGAGAGAGTGAGTGTGTGTGAGAGAGAATGAATGTGAGAGTGAGTGTATGTAAGAGTGTGAGTTCGTGTGAGTGAGAGAGAGTGAGTGTGTGAGTGAGAGAGAGAGAGGGAGAAAGAGAGGAAGGGAGAGAGAGAGGGAGGGAAGGAGGGAAGGAGAGAGAGAGGGAGGGAGGGAGGGAGAGAGAGAGGGAGGGAAGGAGGGAGAGAGAGAGAGAGAGAGAGAGAGAGAGAGAGAGAGAGTGTCTATATATCATTATGGCCATCAGCCATAACAAAAACTGATACTGTTCATCCTTTTAAAAAGGAAGAAAATCTTTTAAAACAACATATGAACCTGTTGGCTTGGCCATCAGACTAAGTAAAGTAAGTGAAGTGTGGCAAAATAAATACAGCATGATCCTAGCAATATATGCAGTGAGGGGTTTTGTTTTGTTTGTTTTTAAGGTTGAACCCATAGCAAAAGAGAATGGTGGTTGTCAAGGCTGGAGGCTAGGTGTGCAGGTGTAATTTCTTTGTCACAGGTCACAACTTTTCAGATATACAGGACTAATGCATTCTGGAGATTCACTGTATAACATGGTAACAACAGTTACATCATGTATTATATGCTTTAAAACTGTCAAAATGCCCAGATCTTAATATTGTTATCACAAAGATTAGTGAATATTAGATGCCATAAATAGGTGAATATTCATGTAATCATGTATATGTATAGAGTAAAATATATACAATTTCTACTTCCCCACTGGATCTTAATAAATCTGAGACAAAAAGACCAAAGAGGAGGCTGAACTGATGCAATGTGAGAAAGACTCCACCTGTTATTATTGGTTTGAAAATGAAGGAAGGAGAAGCTAAATACAAATTCAGGAAATGACAGGAAACTGAATTTTTATCTACAGTCTACAGAAGAGAATGAAATACTGTAATATCTTTATTTAGTACAGTAAGACACATATCATACTTTTGAGATACAGAACTGTACTATGATTAATTCATTTTGCTTTAAAAAAGCAATATGAGAGTTGAAAATAATTTCCTCATTGCGATGAGGAATCTAAGGAAAAGCTGTAAGGAATAGCACTTCACACAGAGTGATGAAAGACTGAAAGAATTCTCAGATCAGAAACCAGCCAGGGGTTGGCAAGATAGCTCACTAGACTAAAACACTTGCTCTGAAAGCGTTATGAATCGAATTCTTTCCTCATATTCCACTGTGCAAAGAGGTAAAGGATTTGTGAAAGTAATATTCTGACCTCTACATGCATACCATGGAACACGCATGCCTCCCATACATATAATAACAATAAACAAAATAATTTGCCTGCCTCCACTGACTCTACAAAATATTTTATTGAATGTTTATCCAAATTAGCCAATGGAAAATGAGGTAATACATTGATAAATAGGTCTTCTTAACTAATCCACAGACATTTGCATAATATGGCTCCATAATGGACCCATGGAAATGAAATTTTTTCCTCTAGCATTTATGATTCCGCATTACATCTATGGTAATAGTGAAGCTAAAGTTGTGTTCGTGCACCCTTCTGTATTAGATCCTACATGTTGCTCTGCCAAAATTACTGAGAAAAGCAATGGAAGGTCTGCTTTTGCTCTTAGTTCAAGGGTACAGTCCATCTTGGCAGAGAGGTTAAGGCAATGGGAGTTTGAGGCAGCTGGTCACACTGTGTCTACAGAGAGGAAAAGAGATGAATTCCGATGCTCAGCCCTCATTGTCCTTTTCATTCAGTCTGGACTCTACACCCTGGAAATGGGGCTGCCCATAGTAAGGGTGGTTTTTCAGACATCAGTTCACTTAATATAGATGACTCTTCACAGGCGTGCCCAGAGGTTTGTCTCTTAAGTGAGTCTCAGTCTGTCCAAGGTGACCAGTTAAACATCATATCCCTTTTCATAAAATTCCAGAACATTGCTACTGTGGACTTTGCCAACACTTTCTATTATGTTCTGAGGTAATAGCTTGGCACAGGACAATTGTCTTAAAATCTATAAATTTATTTTTTAAAACATACACAGTAGACATTTGTTAATAAATTGAATGAAGGAATACTATCTAAACCAAATCTCTTCAGTCCTGCTCTTTACTTGCCTGTGAGAAAGACAGGCTTTTGAGAAAGCTGCCTCTTGACATCTATGATTTCTGAGCTGTGGAAATCACTATACCAACTCTAGTAAAATGTTTTCCCTAATGTAGCACCTGAATTAAGTCGATGAAATCCAAGAATTTGGAGCACTTTGGCAACATTACAGAAAGCAAATAAACATAATGTGTGCTTTTAGGGTTTTAATTAAATTTGGAACAAGAGCAAAATTTGGTTTTATTAGTTTCTTTGGAATTGATTTCTTCATTTGGAATTTATAAAGGGGACAGAGATGTCACTCATATTTGGGGCATCTTCATGCTGATGCCAGTTTATGTGATCTAGTATTTTTAGAATCTCTGGCACATGCTATTGAACAACATAGATAAACTTTGGATGATAAAAACAAAACTCAGAGCAAACACATGGTGCAATATCCAATCTAGAGACCATGAGGCTGTGTTTGTGAATGGATATCTGGCTCACATGTATCTGGGGAACCTAGCTTAGGAGAAAGCACAGAGGTCAAACAGTTCACTCAGTTTATGACTTTACTTCCAGAAGAAAAAAAAGACTCAAAAAGCAAGGTAAAAAGTTCAAATATGCAGAAAGAAAGCTATCTCCAATAAGATCCAGTGACAGAATATAACTACACTCTTGCTTTCCCATCAAGTTAATTCACAGTTAAGTTACATGTGTTCAAAGAACAAAGGCCTGGAGGACTGTTGGAATGGAAAGTATGAGACAGACGCAGATACTCACATCCAACCAATGGAGTGAAGCCAGGGAGCCCTGTGGTTGGATTAGGGAAAGGCTGGAAGAACCTGAGGAGGAGGGTGGCCCTATAGGAGGACCAGCAGTCTCAAATAACCTGGACCCCCGAGATCTCTCAGACACTGGACCACCAACCAGGCAGCATACACCAGCTGATATGAGGCCCCCAACACATATACAGCAGAGGACTGCCTGGTCTGGCCTCAGTGAGAGAAGAAGCACCTAACCCTTGAGAGACTTGAAGCCCAGGGAATGGGGAGGCCTGGCACAGGTGGGGACATCCTCTTGGAGACAGGAAGTGGGGCAGGGGGAGGAGGAATAGGATAAGGAACTGTCAGAAGGTGGACTGGGAGGGGGATAATTATTGGACTGTAAAAACAGATTAAATATAATAATAATAATAATAATAATAATAATAATAATAATAATAATAAAATCAACTAGTTTCCCATCTTCTTGTTTATGGAAGAAAAGTATGACTTGAGAGTAACACTCATGATCTCATCTCTCTCCGTAGCCTTCCCTTCCTCTGGAGAATGACTGACAGGCTTTATAAACTCTGGCGTTTTCTAGGCCATAAATTAATGTAGACATGCCTTGTGCTGGAACTTGGTGAAAGTATCAATTTTCCAGCAAACTCAGAGGCTGT
This sequence comes from Uromys caudimaculatus, assembly GCA_028551405.1. Taxonomy (NCBI): domain Eukaryota; kingdom Metazoa; phylum Chordata; class Mammalia; order Rodentia; family Muridae; genus Uromys; species Uromys caudimaculatus. Next base: position 74,727,898 of record CM052722.1, read on the forward strand.
TTTAGTAAATCTGTCTAGTTTAGGTAGGAGTAAAGTATTTTAAAGGGTTTTGGTTCTAGATTACCAAGGATAAAACTGATCTCACTGTCATTCACATCTTATTTTTCAATTAGTTTTGATTAAAGAAATACATATAACAAATCTTTTATATTAATCTCACAAGGACAAAAAAGTTAAAACTAAATACAAAATATAAATGCATCGTATGAGAAATGTAAGAAATAATTTTGTGAGTTATTCCATTTCTGACACTTTGGACGATATTTCAAATTTTGAAAATCAAAAATTACTTCAAACAGGTAATAGTAGGGAATATAACCTGTTCAGTTGATATCCCTGCGAGGACTGCTCTTTCCTGAACAGGTAAACAAGGGGAGCAGTAGATTTGGGGGTAAAAGCAGGTACAGGGAGGTACTGGGAGGAGGGGATCGAGGAAAAACTGTGATCAAGATATTTGAGAGAACTAATAATAGGAATAATAACAATAGTAATAAAACAACAGTAATCACAATAAAAAGATAATCAAATATCGAAAGACCAAAAAAGTTGTACATGGATTTATAGGAGGATAGATAGTACACAAGAAGAAACAGGTAACTGAGTATAATTGGCTCTGAAATTTTATTTTTGTATTTAAAAATTGATAGTAGCAGTTTGTGTAACTCTGTGAGTAAATTAAAATTTACAGCATTGATTACTTCAAAGGGATGAAATACATATTAATAAACCCCATTTGACAGTGATTACTTTCAGATTCATTTATATGTCATTTTTAAATAAATCTGCCAATATATTATAAGGAAGCTGTCTTAGTGTTTCCATTGCTGCGATAAAACACCATGGCCAAAAGCAACTGGCAGAGGAAAGAGTTTTATTTCATATTACACTTTGTACTCCATCATCTAAGGAAGCCTAGGCAGCAACTCAAGACAAAATAGGTACCTAAAGGCAAAAACTGATGCAGAGCCATGTAGGAATGCTGCTTAATAGCTTGCTCTCCTGGCTTGCTCAGTCAGCTTTCCTATAGTATCCAGGAACACCTGCCCAGAGCTGATACCATCCACAATGAGCTAGGCCCTACCACATGGATCCTTAAGAAAAGGCAAAACGAGCTTGCCCATGGGCCACTCTGTTGGAAATTTTTTCTCAGCTAAAGACCCCTCTTCTAGAATGTGTCAAATAGACATAAAACTAGCCAACACGGAAGCACTTCATGTTAATTTGAGGTTTAAGGCATTCTTCTACTTTGCTTCTCTAATTCTACAATAAAATCCATGACCAAAACAACTTGGAGAAGAAAGGATTTGTTTTGCTTACACTTCCACATCACTGTCTATCATGTGAGGAAGCAAAACAGGAACTCAAGGCAGGAACCTGAAGGGAGAAACTGCTACAGAGACAAGGATGAGTACTTACTCATGATTCTCCATGGCTTGCTCAGTTTGCTTTCTCACTTTTTAGACAAAAATGTCATTATGTGGCCCTGGCTGGCCTAGAACTAACTATGTAGACCAGGCTGGCCTTGAACACACAAAGCATCCACTTACCATTGCCTCTTGAGTCTGAGATTAAAGGCATGTGCTACCATGCCTGGCCATCTTGTTTTCTCATATAAACTAGGACCACCTTCTCAAGATGGCACTGCCCATAGTTGGGAGCACCATTCCACACCAATCATGGATCACGAAAATGTACCCCCTCAACACACACGCTCATAGACCAATCTGACAGAAGCAATTCCTCAACTAAGGTTCACTCCTTCCAGATGACTCTAGAAAGTTGACATAACTAACAAGCACAAGCACAAAGAAATATTATACAAAATGTTTTAAATCCTCTTTTAAATTTAGAATTTGAAATGGTTATTTGCATAGAATTACATGAAATATAATTATTTTGCTCATCTGGATGGAGAGTCCACCTGACAAATACATAAATGAACTATGTGGTACAGCAAATTCGAGGGTATTTATTTCTATTCAAATGAGAATCTGGCACAGCAAGTTTGTGAGAAGCTGAACTCTTCCACTGTATTATTACAAGATTAGCCAAGATTAATAAATCAAAACACAGCTTATGTTGACAAGGATGTGGAGTAAGAGGAATACTTAGCCATTGATGATTGGAGTTCAAAGTTGTTGGCCACTATGGAAATCGGTATGGTTGGTTCTCAGGATTCTAGGTACATAGATGCACTTCAAGATCAAGCTATACCACTCTTGGACATGTACCCAAAGGACTCTACATACTACTACAGAGATACTTGCTCAATCATGTTCACTGCTGCTCTATTCATAACAGCCTGAAATTGGAAACAGCTTAAATGCCCCTCAAAAGATGAATGGATAAAGAAAATGTGGTACATATACACAATAAGATATTATTCAAAACCATAAAATTTGCAAGTAAATAGATAAAGCTAGAAAAATCCTGAGTTAGGTAACTCAGACTCAAAACGACAAATAGGGTATGTATTCACTTATATGTGGATGTTAGTTGTTACATCTTCTATAAGCAGGCTACAATCCATATAACCACAGAGGTTAGTTATGGAGTAAATGACTGGGGGAATGAATAACTCAAACTAGGAGTTTGAGAAATAAAATAGTTAAGGATGGATGAGGGGAGACAGACTGGAATGGGAGGATCAAATGAGGAGGGGCACAGAGAGTGTAGTGAGGAAGGGAATATGGGAAGTGATGTCTAAAACTAAGGGCCATCTGGGGGGTGTATGGAAACCTAATACAGAAAAATATTCCTAAAATATATGCATACATGATGATCTATATAGAATCACAAAATAACTGAGGAGATAGAGCCCCAATTGAACAGTTCTTGTCACCAAATGAAAACTCCAGTTCTGAAAATAGTTTACGTTTAATTGAGTTTTTGGCCAAAGAAGGCTCATGGCTATTGTTGTTTGCTGGACAACACCTACACAACTCATTGAACACGAAGAAAACAAGCTGGTGCCTCCCAAGAACCTTCACCTCTACTGACTAGTGTTTGGGGTATGGCTACTCTTCATGCTACCAAAGGAAAAAGGTATATACCAACCCAGCTACAAAATCTCCAATCTACAAGAAGCACTATTGCAATAGTGGCACAAAGCTTGTAGAACTAACCAACCAATACTTGAGTGGGTTTAACCCCCATTCCATGAGATGGAACCAAATATTAATGTTTCCTAGTGACATTATGCTCATAGATCTGTGTCTTGCTCAGCCATCATCAGAAAAAGATTCCTTCTGTAACAGACGGGAATATAGAGAGAGATTCACAGCTGGACAGCATATAAAGGTGAGAGACCTTGGAACACTTGGTCCTAAATTGGATGTCTCCATCAAAGCCCTCCCCTCAGGGTTCAGGGAACCCGTCAGAAGAAGAGGCAGCCAGATTATAACATCCAGAGGGGATGGAGGATACCATGTAAATAAGGCCTTCTGAGTACAGCAGAACCAATACACATAAGAACTCACAGAGACAGTGGCAGCATACACAAGGCCTCCAAGCCAAATGGGGTTTCACTGCTAAGAGTAGAGGTAGATACAAGCCTCCATGCCTAACCTAGACAACTGATAACTATTCCTTAAAAAAGAAAAATTATTTTTATCTGACAGAGTCTCACGGGTATACAAACCATTCTTTTGGCCAGGCCCCATGCCCAGCAGTAGATGGTTAACACGAAATGAACTCATAATATATTTTGTTATGGTTGTTATCCTACAGGTCTTTTGCTTATAAAGTATGGCTTGAAATTTTGTGTTTTGAATGGGATTTCTGTGTTTGCCAATGTGAGTGTCTCTGTGTCTATATGTGTATCTTAAACTTTGATTTCTGAACATTTTTTTCCTATTCAGGTTTGTCTATTTTTTTATTTTCTCTTATTTATTTATTTATTTATTTATTTATTTATTTATTTATTTATTTTTATTTATTTATTTATTTGCTTTTTAGATGCCAAGGAAGAAGTATGTGGATTTGGGTGGGTGGGGACCTGGGGACAGTCTTGTAGGACTTCAGGGAGGAGGAACTACAATCAGAATATATTGTATGAAAAAATCTATTTTTTAAAATAAAATCAGTATTTTTATTTGTAATATGTTGTGGTTCTAGGATATCAACTTATTTATATCCATTATACCCCTTCATATCTCCAAACAGATACTGAAAAGTAATATTCAGATGCTTATATGAACACAATTATTTATATAAAATAAATATATATTTAAAATAAAATATAAATATATATGCTAGTAGAATATAGCTTCCAAATTTATATTTCAATGTTGTATCACTCTCAACAGAGTGACTAAAACAATTATTTTAGCAATTGTAAAAATCAGTCAATTTAAAGTTTTAAATAACAAATTTCAAACTACCTCCTTATTTCTTGATGATTTGAAATAGTGAAGACAGGAGGAGAAAAGGGAAAAATTAGCCTCTGGCATTAGGAAGCTGACATGGCATACATAGAAATGATCAAATTTCCTTTTCTGATTTATAAAGTCTCTCGTAATTAATGATGCTATGTATGTGTATATCACAAACTATTGGAGGAATAGAAAAAAGAATATTGAGAAAGAAAAGCAGGGGAGGAGATCAGGAAGGAGAAAAGAAGGGAGTGAAAAGGAAATTCAGAAAGAAAGAGACAGGGACACAGAGAAGACCACACCCTCTGACTTTCTTCGTAGTTTCTTCCCTTCAGGAAACTCCAAAGTTCTGAATTATGTCTACCGAGAAAGCTGTGGGCAGCAGCTCACTAAGATCACCCTTCCTCAGAAGTCAGGATCTACACTGACGAGATCTATAGTCTGAGATTTGGGAGACTCAACAATGGACATGATGAATTTGCTTTACCTGCTCTGAGCCTCTCTAGGAAGTCATGTGGTATGGTGGAGCATCTTTTGGGTATATAGGTGGGTGCTGGAAACAAAACTCAGGTCCTCTGTGAGGGCAGTCTGTGCTCTTATCTGCTGCGCCATCTCACCACCTCCTCTCTGTCTTTATCAGCACAAGATCTTTTTCTAGAATCCATTTCTCTATTCACTTCATTTACTTTATTATTTTAAAACCCTCAATTTTTATATTTTACATTTCAGTGCATTTTTACTGATTTGAACATATTACTATTTCTATGTAATTCTATTAGTTTTGACATTTTATTTGACCTACATTTTTAGCTATATGCGATTTCTCAATGAATAGCTGCAGTGATCAATGTAAAATGTACCTTTTTAAAGACTTTATTTCTGTGATTATAATATAATTGCATCAGTTCTCCTTTGCCTTTCTTCCCTTCAAGCCTTTCCCAAAGCTCCTCTTTGCTCTTTCTTTAAAATCCCTGCCCTTTTATCCTTGAATTATTGTTACATGCAAGCGCGTGCGTGCGTGCGTGTGTGTGTGTGTGCTTGCATGTGTGTGTGTGTGTGTGTGTGTGTGTGTACACGTGTGCACAAATATAGTCCTGTACTGGCTAGTCTTATGTCAATTTGACATACCAACTAGAGTTATCTGGAAGGAAAGAACCTCAACTGAGAAAATGCCTCCATAAGATCTAGCTCTAATACATTAATTAATTCTTAATTAATGATCAATGGAGGGAGAGCCCAGCCCATCAAGGGTGGTATCATCCCTGGGCATGTGGTCTATAAGAAAGCAGGCTGGGCAAGCCATGGGGAGCAAGCCAGTAAGCAATTCTCTTTCTTGGCCTCTGCATCAGTTCCTGCCTCCAGGTTCCTACCATGTTTGGGTTCCTGTCCTGACTTCCTTTGATGATGAACAGTGATAGAGAAGTGTAGGCCTCCCAACTTGCTTTTTGGTTAAGGGTGTTTCTTTAAAGCAACAGAAACCCTAAGACAATTCCTAAATATAATTTGTTTGGTCCTTATAATGTAATTTGTATGCGTGTTGTCAGGGCTGACCATTTGGTACACAGCACATGGATTTGGGAGGGCAAAATATTGGGAGATATGGGAGGAACTGGAGTGAACAGAATGTGGAGTAGTAGACTTGATCAAAATCCATTATATGCACATGTTAAATTCTTAATGAAAAGTATTCTTCAGAAATTCTCTTTAACATTTTATTAATACTGGCTTGTCAAACATTTGTAAGATATAGTCTCAACATATACATTTTATAGGGTGTTAGATGCCTCAGTATAGGGGAATGCCAAGGAGGGAAGATGGGAGTGGGTGGGTGGGTGGGGGAATACCCTCATAGAGGCAGGGGGGATAGGATAGGGGGTTTCCAAAGAGGACACCTGGAAAGGGGAAAACATTTGAAATGTAAATAAAGTATCAAAAAATATTATTTATGTGTGTGAATCAAATAGCAATGTATTCTTCTAGTTAAATTCCACAATTATGATTGTAATACTTTAATTGGCTCTCTTCAACATCATCTGGCTATCCTTTCTCTTCTTAACTTAGTTCCTATCAAATTAATTTTATCTATTTGGTATATGAGATCTTCTTCTGTAGATTCAGATGTGTCTCAAAGTCTTAAAAGAAAACTATAGTATATTGATTACTTGCTGTATGTATAAAATAGAAATGATATAATTTTGCACCTTTGATACATAATATAATTTTCATCTTAGTTTGTCTTTATATATTAACATATTTAGATCCATTTAAGTTTTTCACTTGACTTATATTTCATTTTATTTTAGGCTCCCTATTATTTATTCTACCCCCTCAGATGGCATTTTCTTTGCAGGTTGTTTTATTAGTTATTAAAAGAATACGATAAATAATCTCATGATAAAAATTTGAGCACAGCATAGAGATATTAATAGACGATGAAACAATCACACAGCCAGTTCATATACCTACAAGTTTCCATTATAAAGGATATTTGTCATCAAAGATGCACCATTAGATTCTGGACTCCAGACCTCATTTCTTAGTCATTTAAAGTCACCGGGGCTTCATGAAATCTCCAGTCTCTCAGGTATGAAAGAATGGATGAAAGAGAATAATAAAAGACTTTTTTGCCTATTGAATAGATGAAAGAGAATAATAAAATTGTGTTGGCCTGTAGAACTGTTGATTGATTGTGAGTTTTATGGAGAGGACAGTTTAAAGTGCCTGTTAAATTGAAAAGATTCTCTATGAAATATTTTTTAAAAATATACCTGTGAGTGAAACAACAAAGAATAAGAAACAGTGGAGATTCACTGAGAATAATGCAGCTCCTAAGTGGCAAAGCTGGGATTTGAGCCTGCACACATATTCCTAGTTATTTTTCTGATTAATATGCACAGCTACGGATAACCCCAATAAGAGAAAAAATATAAGGTACCCAACTAAAATTGAATTTCAGACATACCACATTTTTAGTTTCTTTTATTGATAATTTCAGATATGAATACAATATATTTTCATTATATCCACTCCTCCTTCCTCCTCAACTCATTCTGTGTCCCCATTGCAGCTCTTAAATCCCAAATTCCTGTCTTCTTCCTCTCTAAGTTACACACGTGTGCACACACATACACACACGCACACACATACACACTCACACACATTATGCATTATATATTAATTATATCCTGTACTGGGTGCAATTAGTGCTGCCCGTATGTATTTGAGTATAGGCATAACTTGGTCAGGACAACCTATGAAGGGTCATGTCTCTGAAGAAAACTGAGTCTTCCTCCCTCAGTAGCCATGGACTGCCTATAGCTCTTCAACTAAGGGTGGGCCCTCACGTGCCCTTCCCCAGTTCACACTGGAACGTTTACTGATATATTCTTATGCAGGTAACTATATCGTTAGGAGTTCATGGGTGCAAGGCAACCTCCTTGCCATGTCCAAAAGACATTATTTCACAGCAGTCCCCTAGTCCTCTGGCTCTTCTAATGATTCTTTCCCTGCTTTTAACACATTCCCTGATCCTTGGGTGCAAGGATTAACACATTTTAATGTGAGCATATCTTATTGAATGTCTTTTGTGTGTGTGAAATTGAAATTCAACTGGCCATTCAGTAATTTTAGTTACTAAGTTCAGCACTACTACCAATAACCATCTCCTGTCATAAAATACAAAAGATGCAGTGTTGGTCTTGGTTTTCTTCCCCATTTTATCCTCAAGGAAAGGAATGTCAAAATATTTTTTTTCAGTTAGTAAAAGTGTATGCCTTGCACATAAGAGCACCTGACCTCCAACCTCTGAACCTATGTGAAAAAGCCAAGCATGGTGGCCTGTACTTGTATTGGGGAGGCAGAGCCAGGTGGGTTCTTTGACTCACTGGCAAGTCAACCTAGCTTGCTTGGTAAAATTCCTTCCAATGAGATCCTCTCTCAAATATCAAAGTGAATGATCCCTGAGGAATGAATGACTCTTGAGGTTGACCACTAGCCACTGCATACACATATTTGCGCACACGCGCGCACACACACACACACACACACACACACACACACACAACGCCCCCCCCAATATCCCTTGGTATGATGAAAATATATTTACAAACCTGCTTGCCACACCCTGTGGATTTAAGAATGTTTAAGGTAGGTTCTTGCTGCTTTTGTGTTTCTTAGAAGAATGTCTTTTGTTTGTTTCTAAGAAATAGAGCTATATTCTAACTTGAATATCTATGTATTACTAAAAACAATGAGTGTTTGCCTAATGCACAGTAAGTTTCTGTAGTCACCATAAACATGCCTAAATTTCATTGTATAAAAGAAATTCTAGCATATCATTGATATAAAGCACATGCTTATGAAGAGATAATCTGTAGTGCACATAGATTTCATCATTGTTGAGGGACTGGCATAGCTCCTAAAATGGTAAGCTCATATTTACCTTTTTCATATGTTCTCTTGTATCAGAGCATGGCGATGCATCTTATCCATTTTTTTGTGACAAAATATTGAATTGAAAAAATAAAAAATTGTAGACATTCAAGGTACAAATATGCATCAATTAAAAATTACTACAGATTAACACATCCATCACCACCCATGCTGTACATAAGATTCCCCAGAACATAGTATAATTTGACATTTTTCACCTTTTGACCAATATTTCTCCTGTTATCTCAGCCCTTATCCCTTGGTAATCATGTTACTATCTGTTTCTATGAGAAAACTTTGTTATAAAAGTGAGATCATACAATATTTAACTTTTTGTCTGTGGCTTATTTCACTTAGCTTATCATTCCAATTGTTTGCTATGAATCTTGGTATGAAAAGTGATTTGTTGTTGTTGTTGTTGTTTCTATTTTGAGACAAAGTCTCACTAAGTATCTCAATCTGATCTCAAATGTGCCACCCTCCTACCAAGCATACCAAGTTCGGAGACAATAGTAATATACTACCATTGTTGTCTTCCAGAGTGATTCTTGACTCAAGCCTAGACATTTTGAACATCATGTTAGGAGATTCTTTAACCTGTAGTAACATTTAGTTTCAATAGGCAGTCACTCTATTTGGGCTGAACTTGAAGGTCTCAGGCAATGTTTGTGACCTTGATCTTCAATGGCAGATAAGTACTCAGAACTCTGGCTAGTGTTATCTTGTTCACTGTGTTCTGTCTCGACTTGATTCCCACTGATCTTAGAAGGTGCCTCCTGTTTGTCCAATGCCATTGGATCAGAGTACATCTCCCTACTATGTCTTTGTTGTGTTTCCTGCTTGTTCAGTTTCCTTTGGCCGAAAAGACAAAGCTTCCCTTGCTAATTTATTTGTCTTCTATACCTATAGGTACGTCCTGGGTATAGGAATTTCTAGAACTGAGGCAGGAATGAATACACATCAGATAAAAAGAAATTCCAAAGAACTCACAGTGGTGTCTTGGCTTCCCTGAACTGACAACTTCATCCTTCTACTTTCAGAGTCCTTTGGTGATTGATTCTTGAATTGTGTCTGTGGTATTTAGAAGGAAGAGAAGGAAGAGGAAGATGAAGAGAAGAAAGAAGGACATGAATTTACACCATTTTGTCATATACTTAGAAGTCAGTTTATCTTTTCTGAAATCATTGTAATCATACCATTTTCATTAATATTTATCTAACAATGCACCAGTATGCTTAGTCCAGACAAGTCTTCAGCAGTTAGTGACCCAAATAGTATATCAGAAGGACTAATACTAAGCTTCCTCTTCTTTATTGTTCCTTAATTACCAAATATTCCTAAATATGTCATCATTATACTCCTGGGCATTCCTATGAGCAAATCGTCTATTTATTATCAACAAAGATATCCAAAGAGAGGAAATCTCATTCTCACATAATAAACAAAGCACATAACTATCACAAATGCCCAAATTCTAACTTTTTAAACTTCTATCTTACTCATTTATTTAGCTTTGGCATCATGCATGATATGTGAATCACTGAGTTGTGATGGAAATTCCTGACCCACAGGATGAATTTCACAGGCCATAGAAAGAATGTGTTAATCTTGTGAGCGCTCTTACATGCTTGCAAATGGGTTAGGGTTGGTTCTGAAATACATGTATTCATTTTGAGATTCTTTTCAACACCAAAATCAGTTATTCAGATTCTACCCTGATCCTGAACAGAGGTTGACTGAGTCCAGCTTTGGCATGAGGCAAAGGATGGCTAAGCAGCCTTTCTTTCACTCCAACCCCACCATTTACAAATCCCTTTATTTCATTTCAAGAAATGTTTTGGGAAATGATAATGTGATCTGTTCTATTATTCTGAGTATGAATTTGTACTTCTTAATTTGAGTGGAAAGCTAATGTAAGACTGTATTTTTTATGTTCTCTGGTTGCTATGACGACTAGGTTATGCTCTCTAATGTCAAGAGGTAAAACCAGTTTGCAAGAATATTAATAAGCATCTAAAACAACTATTTTGATATCTGTGTGTGTGTGTGTGTGTGTGAGAGAGAGAGAGAGAGAGAGAGAGAGAGAGAGAGAGAGAGAGAAAACAGACAAACACAGAGAAAGACAAAAAGACAGAGACACACAGAGAGAGACAAAGAGACTGACAGAGAATAAATATCTGTGTTTCTGCCTTTCCTTGTTTAAGTCAGTGAAATATTTTGTTGGCAAATCTGGTTTTGATCTGTTATCTCATGTCCCAAGCCCCGTTCTAGCTGAGTAACTTGAGAAACACTGGCCATTCAGGAGAAGAGATGTAAGCAGCCAAGCTGTCAGTCACTCAGTCACTTCCCTTGTTTCTTTGTCCTAAAATAATCCCACACCTGTGCAGGGTGTGCCTAATTAGCCTTTGACTCTTGACATAGAACTCTGCTGCTGGACACGGAATACATTTTTGGAAAACATAGAAGGTGTTAGGTGAAATTTCTAATTTTAAAAATGTTTGGAATAAATTTTAATATTTGCATAATGCTAACAAAACAGGTACTACTGAGGAAAATAAAATGTTAATTAAGGCCTAAATTCTCCCTAAACTGTCTTATAAATCCAATGCCAAAATCATTATCGAAAGTTTCATAAAGAAACAAGGACTCAAGGAAGTGACAAAAAGAACTGTTTTTATATTTGAACAGACAGAAACAATTCTGGAAAGGTAACCAGTATGTGTGCTGGATGAAGGAAGATAAGGCTCATTTCAATAGGGTCTGTTTGTACAGAATTCTCTCAGCTGTGACTCCCCAATGAAGAATGTTCATTTTGCTGGTAGAAAGCGGATAGCTCTCATATGAAAGGTTAAATTATCTGACTGCAGAAAGAAACTGATGGGTTCAAATGCTCCTGCGGCTGTGTATTTCTTAAGTGCCTTTCATTTATCTTGACGTGGGCAAAGTCTTGTGGTGTCATGGTCTACATATTTCTCAATCACATGATATCATTATGAACTGTGTGTTAATTATAATAAAGAAATTTACTTGCTCACCTGAAGCATAAACTTCATTCGGCAATTCTTAACTTTCCAAAGATTATATATTAAGAATAATGATTTAAATGATGTGAATGATAAAGAAAAATGACAAAAATAAACTTCTGTCTGTGGGCATGACTGTTAAAATGGGCACCATTCTGCTTTAATGTCATTGTCGTCTGTGTACCATTAACCTTTCTTTCTGTCTGTCCCTTTGCCTTCTTCCTTAAGACCTTCTCAGGATCTTCTTCCACTTTCATAACCCACAACACACATACAAATAAAGAAAGAGAGAGAGAAAGAGGAAGTATTTTAAGATTTTAGAAAATGGAACTGTCCTTGAATCTGTTGCCTGTCTGCCTGTCTGTGGATCCCATTCCTCTAACTGGGCTGCCTTGTCTAGCTTTAGTTGGAGAGGATGCACCTAGCCTCGAAGAGACTTGATGTGATGGGGGTTGGGGTGAAGAGGGAGGAATAGGGGTGGATCTGCATGAGGGGGTAATGGGAAGAGAGGGGCAGCTGATACTAGTATGTAATGAGAATAAATAAATAAAAGAATTTTAAAAAATGGAACTGTCGTGTCATTCCATGGGTGTATTTCCCTTGCCATCCAGTTGTGTACACAAATAATTTGAGATATATGTGTTCTTTATTTATAACTCTGTATATTCATGTAGATGATATTAACTTAGTAAAATATGACATATAATAGGATAGTATAAGTATGCATTCATATGTCTACACTTCAAAATGTGCCTAACAAAATTAATTTGCAATCTATGCAATGTATAAAGTAAAGGCCAAATGTAGAAACAAGAAGATGAATGAATAAAAGGTAGTAAATAATCTCATGTCGGGAATAAAATGACATTAAAAGAAGAATTTCATTAAGCTTCACAAAAACTCTATATCTCTTATCAAATGTCTTAGTCAGTGCTCTAGTGCTATGAAGACACCATGATCACAGAAACTCTTATAAAGGAAGGCCTTTAACTGGGGCTTGCTTACACTTTCAGAGGTCCAGACCATTGTCATCAGGTATCAGGGAGCATGGCGGTACACAGGAAGACACAGTGGAAAAGAAGTAGCTTAAGAGGCCTACATCCAGATCTGCAGGTATCAGGAAATGAAGAGTGACTCAGGACCTGGCTTGGGCTTTTGAAATCTCAGAGCCTACCTCTAATGACACACTGCCTCCAATAAGGCCACACCTACTCTAAAGGACCACATCTCCTAACTACATTACTCTTAGGACTACATTTCAAATAGTGCCACTCCGTGATGACTAAGTATTCAAATATAAGAGCATAGGGGGAGGGCATTTTCATTCAAACTGCCACAACAATAATATAGATTTTTCTATGTAGATAATAAGGGTACATAGAAATGAGGATATTCAGTGGTTGAATGTCTATGATTGATTTCAATTGATTTGAAAGTTCTAGCTTTAATATTTATCATTATGTTCTAATTTTCAGAAGAAAATAGGAATTTAAAAAGATTAAGCAATAATTTACAATAAAGCAAAGAGATATTAGGAGGCAAAGTTTCAAAAGCATGAATGGATAATGAATTAAGAAATGTGAGTACTGGATTCAGCTATGTATAAAATAAGAGAGATTGGAGTTCCTCGATTCTAACATAATAAACTTGAAGCCTGTCAAGATCATTCCCAACAGGGATTCTTAAGACTCTAGAGAAGCATTAATGCACAGGTTTCAGATTTTTCAGCATTGCAGTATAGAAAATCCAGAATGGTGTCCAACTTACGATCATTAGTTATTAGCAGTGAAGGTATTGTTTTACATGTTCACTGGCCATTGATTTGTTGTTTCCCTATTTGGAACTGAGGAGGCACAAAGGCCCAATTTGTGTTCCCCATGCAGCCTGTGACGAATGCTACATATGCATGTAATTATCTGCAGGCAAATGAAATGCTCCCAATTACAGGCTCTGATGTTCCTGCAGACCAGGTGCGGCTCCTGTGAGCAGGGGCTGCTTTCAATTCTTGACCCAGGTACTTATTTCTACATCCCAGGTGAACCCAGGGGTCCTTTTTGCCCTTCAACCAAAGCTACCATGGAGGCAATGTTGATATTTGGTGGGTTTCAGAAAAGTGGACCGAAGGACAGAGTGGCTGAGGAAAACACTTTTCTCCATTCTCCCCCTCAGTAGCAGAGCCATGCTTAATCCCCAATTGCCATTCTAAACTGTTCTCTGGTGGGAAAGGTGCAGGTCCCCACTCTTCCATTCCCACCCCCACTAGAAAACAAGGATAGCAGAATAACAGTAGTAGGCTCTCCTTCTGAGGCTTATGACCTGTGTTCTCATAGATTCTTGGCCCAACAATGGTACAGTTCCGTGGAGCTGCACCACTACTTACCACTCAGGAGAAGCTGACAGCCAGAATGGCCTTGGAGAACCCACCTCATTTTCTTTTTACAGACAAAGGCTGCCAAGTATTCTAGTCAGTATCCACACATGATGGGCAAGTTATTGTAGGCTTTGTTTCCACACAAAATGCTGTCCAGAGCTGGCTTTCGTGTGTATCCCACGAAGAATACAGTGGAATCTCCTGTGTAGTAGTTACTTTTGTCATTGATGTGAGCAAATACTTGACAAACTGAAAGCCTCAGCAGCTAAGATATCCCCCAAAGGAAAGGAGAGACCATGATTTGAGGAGAATGGGGAGGGGTACATGGGAGGTTGTAAGGAGGAAAGGGCAGAGAGAGTTATAGTTAGTAAGTTATAATCTCAAGAGTAAAAGATTAACCTAAGGGAGGAAAGAGATTCCTCCTTCCTGAGAGTACAGAAGAATTCTACACATTGTGGCAATGAGGT
>CM052722.1:74743062-74773966 GCA_028551405.1 Uromys caudimaculatus
AGATATCCCCCAAAGGAAAGGAGAGACCATGATTTGAGGAGAATGGGGAGGGGTACATGGGAGGTTGTAAGGAGGAAAGGGCAGAGAGAGTTATAGTTAGTAAGTTATAATCTCAAGAGTAAAAGATTAACCTAAGGGAGGAAAGAGATTCCTCCTTCCTGAGAGTACAGAAGAATTCTACACATTGTGGCAATGAGGTCTCAGCAGAAGCTGCAGCGAGGTCCATGTTGCAACATGGAAACAAAGAAATGTGCACAGCTGGCTTTTCTCTCCTCTTCCTCCTCCCCCTCCTCCTCCTCCTCTTGTTTCTCCTCCTCCTCTTGTTCCTCCTCATCCTTCTCCCCCTCCTCCTCCTGTTCCTCCTCCCCCTCCTTCCCCTCCTCCTCCTCCCCCTCCTCCTCCCCCTTCCCCTCCTCCTTGTCCTCCTCCTTCTCCTTATACTTACATTCTTTTTTCTCCCTCTGTATTTTTTTGTACATTTTGGTTTTACTACACAGGGTCTAATCTGTAACCTTGGCTGTCCTAGAACTCACTATGAACCCATGGCTAGCCTTGAACTCACAACAATCCTCCCCTCAACTTGATGACTGAGGGAGTTACAGCTGTGAGCCACCAAGCATTCACTCAGGGCATGTTTGCTCCTTTCTTGTTTTTGATGGGTAGGGATGATAAAGTATCTCATGTCAGCCTGGTAGGCAACAAAGTCTCTATGTAGCCAAGGCTGGCCAGGAACCCTCCATCCTTGCTTTCTTTCCCCCATCCTTAGGATTACCACATGCTTCATCAGGCCAAGCCACTTTCTCCCTAATCGTTCAGACTTGGGCTACATCCAAGAGTTGGTGCCTTTCACATTCAGGAGTTGATCCCCTGTCCCACCCCACCCCCACCCCCAGTTAAACATCTCTCAAAACATTCTCCAGACACCCAGTGATTCGCTCATGCCAGAGGCAACTTTTAATTCAATCAACCTGACAAAGTTATCCATCATAGTCAAGAAAGGAATAACAAGGACAATTGTCTCTGCTCTTTAAATCTGGGAGATGTGGTTCTTAACTCTACACCGGATATATTTGTGGACACAGACGCATGTCTATCTGAGTGCTAACACTGTAAGGATAAAATTAATACACCAAGAGAAGGAGGCTTCCATCTTGTGACTCAGGCTATGACAATTTATCTGTCCATTGCTGCACTGATTTATGCCAGGATCTGCACAGCCCAGCAGTGAACAGAGCAAACTTGATCTGCTGTGTTTGAGAGGCCACTGCCAGGCTTCCCCTGATAAGTTAGCCAGGAGTTTAGGTTCTGGTTGGCCAGTGGTAACAAACAACAGAAGTCACTTGTGCCAGTAATCACTGAGGCACTGAACAATGGGGATGTCAAACACTATATTCTTTATTTCCTTGTCATCCTTGAGTCTGGGTTTAGGCTATGTCAACCATCAGCACAAAGTTGGAGCTTACCAGTGGTGATAACGGTTTACTACCAATCAGGGAGTATGTTGGAAGCAAATCCTTCCCAAGAATGAGTTTGTAGGGCCATAGGAGCCTATCGACAATCCTAAACCGACTTTATACAGTGTCTGAAAAATCATGTCTCATAAAAGGCCGCAGCATAAATATAACTACCTTATTCCTGTGTGTGGTGCCTCATATCTTGACTTGGTACTGCTCATATGACTGACAGCTCAATAATGATTCTGTCCCTGAGAAGGAATAGCATAGATCCCCCCAACTTAAACTCACAGTGCCCTAATGGAGGAAACACACAGCCAGTTGGTGTTTATGTAGGCTCCTTATGAGGCTGTGTGCTCTGAGAACTGGATCAGATGTACTTAGAGGAGCAAAGTTTTTAACAATGAATCAATTAGAGACCTACACAGAGGATATTATTGTGTCTGTGTGAGTCTCTGTTTGGCAATTGACTTATTAGTTTTAGGATGCAAGTGCTTGCTGCTTCTTGTGTGGGAGAGAGATTCTGGCAGCTCCTGCTGAGAGCAGCCTGAAAAGGCTGAGTCACCCATCAGTGTTTTCCTGTGCTTGGTTTTCTGAGTTAAGGTGAGAGGACTGCAATACTCAGGAGCCTTTGAGTGTCTGCTTTCATAAATCAGAAGTCTCTGAACAAACATTTAAAGATGTGTCATGAGGCTGTTGTGGATCCAGCGGTACACTGTTTGCCTAGCGTATGTGCGGCCCTAGATCCATTCCTTGTTAATGAAGAATACAACTAAATTGAATCATAAGGCACTGATATTACAGTAAGCATAATAATCCTTATGGCAGGTTGTGAAACACATTTTAATTAATGGTAGAAACCAGAAGCTGGCACACTTTCCAGTGGTCCAGTAGGTAGGACTTAGTCCATGCTTTGAAAATGATATAGTCTCTTTCCTATTTGCTTAGCTTTGCCATAATACTTGATAAAATAGCCAAAGCCGTTAAGAAAAAGATAAAAATAAATATTGTCACTGGGCTACAATATATTTGATAAGGAAAAAAAACCACGTGGCAGCCAGACAACACTCTGTTTATCATTTATTGAGCATTTTTATAAAATATTAGGTGCCCAAATATTTGGAAAATTCTTGCATTAACAGTCTGTTTTCCAATATGTTATGATTTATCATTTTGAAAACCTAAGTTCTTAAAATAAAAAAAGACACCATGCTGCGATTTTTTCAGACTTAATTGAGTTCTGTGTGTGACTTTCCTAAGCTTGTGGCATAGAGTACAGGTTTCCTAGCAAAGGCTCCTCCAGGTCAGCAGATATTCTTGTTGGTGGTGTTAAGAACTCATTGCCCCATTGTCTTTGTACAAAGTATGCTTAATGAGAACCAGATGGTTCTCCGAAGAAAAGGTTATCTGATAGATCAGTTCAGCATTCCTCAGATGTATTGCTGCTGTGTCTGCCTCCCACATCACCCTCTCTATTTTGACCCCTGGCTCTTTCAGTTTGTTCAGTGATAATGCCACAGGGCAATGGAGCCCTAACAGAGAGACAGCAGTTCCCAACCTGCTTTCCCTTACTGGCACCGCCCCACCTCTGACAAAAGTATTTTTCATGGCAGTGCCCGATTGTTCCCATAAGAATAGGAAAGATATGAAGATGTTTACTTGTACGTCTCAGGGAAACCGGGCTTCCAATCTTCACAGAGACCTCAACAGCAGTAGCATATAGGGATCTTCCTCTGCTCAGGGACAGAACTCAGCCTCTCAGATAATCTCTTATGAGATCCTGAAGCTCACTAATAGCCAATAACCCATGCTTCCTCAGGGAGAAGATGGTTAGAGCATCTATCCTCGTCCCTTTATATGTTGCTTCAGGTCTAGCGACCCCTTGTCTGTTGTTTGTTCCTAGGACTTTGGATCTCTGCTTTCTCTGGAGAGTCACTGTAAACCCCAGGCCTTCCCTCCACCCTCCTCATTAAAATGCAATCCATTCCTTCATGCACCTCTTCTCTAAGTAAATAGATTATGTCATTTCACTGAAGCGTGGAAATTTTCCCCAAGAGTTTTGATCCATTTCCTTCTACTGCATCTGAGTTGTCAAAGACCTGGCGTGTCATTTGAACAGACACCTAACCTCAACCTCCCCAGCACATGTGTGTTTCTGATAGCTCAGCCTTTGCTGCTCAAGACGACTTAGGTCTGTGACAGGCAGCTCCCATAGTTCTGAGGAATAGTCCTCTATCCTCTGATATTTCTTTCTTCCACTCTCTCCCTTTCCATTTCTTGGAATCCAATTTCACAACTTTACATTTCTGTTGTGTCTGGCAGGCCTTTGGGGCCTGTCTCCTACAACTTTATCTTAGAGAAGCACTGCCATTGCCTTTCTTTTCCTGTCTCTGATCCACACAACAATAGAGTTCATTTCAGCAATTGGAGTGATGTTGTTATTATTGGTATGCTTTGATTTCCTGAAAGCTTTGTAAAATCTATTATGTGCCAGGTTGGGGTGATCCTGGGGGCATCCCCCCCTTCTTAGAGGAGAAGGGTATGGGGGAAGGTGTTGTGTGAGGGGAGACTTGGACAGGAGGACTTTGATAGGTATGTAAAGTGAATAAGTAAAATTTTTACCAAGATTGCATAAAATTCTGTAACATCCCTGCATGTGTTTTAGAAACGTGTGCTTAATTTGTCTGTCATCACTGTCGCTCTGTTTATATATTTTCCTGGTGTTGTAACCCAGATTAGCTTGGCTTACATCCATACCTTTTCAGAAACTTAGGTCTCCTTACATTGGTACTATCACTATGCACACATATTTGAAAAGCCCCTTGTATAAGACTACTAAAGTAGAAAGCTACCATTCAAATACAGAAGAGTCATACATGAGTACCTATAATTAAAGCCATTTGATAATTGACAATGGTGGTGGCAAAAATAGATGTTAATATGTATGAGAATGCAATGAAACCATATCTATCATCTGTCACAAAATCAACTCCAAATGGATCAAAGAACTTACTATGAAACGTTGATATAGCTAGAAGAAAACATGGGCAGTATCCTGTAAGATATAGGTGTCCTAAAGGCCTTTCAATGTAGGGCTGACTTCCCTTGAGAAATTCAGCCAACAATTGACAAGTAGAACTTCATGTAACTAAAAAGCTTCTGTGCAGCCAAGAAAACAAAGAGGAAGCCAAAGAGAGGATGAGAATCTTTGCCAGCTAACTATCTGATAGAGGATAAATAGCTAGAATACAGAGAGAATGTAAAAGCAATAAAATTCCTAAATAACAAGTTATCAAAAATAAATGACCCAATTAAAACTGGCTGTGTACCTGAAGTGAGAGGTCCCAGGAAATAAATGAAAATAAAAACGACTAAGGAATGTCTTTAAAAGTGTTCAATATCCTTAGCAATTAAAGGAATGAATTTACAAGTACTTTGAGATTTCATCTTACCTCAGTCATGATGACTAAGGTCAAGAAAATAGCTGAGAACAAAGGCTAGTGATGAGGCATGTCAAGGGGACCATTGATGCACTGCTGGTCACATTGCCCCCTGGGGCGGCCACTCAAGAAACCAGTGTGGAGGATTCAAATAAAAGGGAGGGGGCTAGACATCCTACTCCACAGCCGTTTCCTCGGCTACATTTGCTGCCGCGCACAACACATAAAAAATGGACACAACCTAAGCCTCTTTTCATTGAATAAGGGATAATGAAAATATTGTACATATGCACAAAGGAATTTTGACTGTAGATAAAAATGAAAACATGAAAGTTTCACATAAATGGGTGGAACTAGAATACATTTCTACTAAATGAAGTAAAACAGACACAGAAAGAAAAATGTCACATGCTCTCCCTTATTTGTAGAACCAAGAAAGTAGAAGGAGACCACGGCAGGAGGTACCTACAAGGAGCCCTACAGGAAGGGAGAGGAACACACAGGTTGTCTGCAGGAAGACATGGGCAAAGTGGAGAGGACATGAACTAGAGAGACGGGAGGAAGGCAATGTGAAGGGAAATGGAGAAAAGAAAAATATATGGTACTAAGGATGTTTTTAAAAAATCATAGAAAACATTATTTTACAATACATATATTTAGTATAATTAGAAATAGGCCCCACAGGGTGATAATGCACCTCCCAAGACTCATAGATTATCTAAGAACATCCCAGGACTAGGCATGAGAAACATACTTTCCTTCCAGCTGTTGCTCAGGAGAGTCCAAGAGACTCCCAAAATGATATAAGCTAATACTGTTGCCCCCTAGAACCTGAAAACCAGAACCTATTGCTGAGGACACCCCATACTTCAGACACAGGAAGAGTCAAGCTGGAATTGCCTAGAAGCCTCCTTTCTGAGGGCCAGCTCTCACAAGTATCTAAAGGTACTGTGTAAGTTGCAAACAGAACAGCAAGCAACTTAATACTCCCACGCAGCTATAACACCTATAAACTACAAGAATGATGATGAGCAAGAGATCCTGAATGGTGCCATCATGATGTATTTACTTTGTGAGTAAGCAAAAGCTGCTGAATTGAATTTAAGGCCTATTTGATAGGAGGAAATTCATGCTTGGCATTGTAAATCTTGCCAGCGAACCAAGAGTAGTAAGGCCATAGATCTTGCAGGAGAACCTACTGTGATTGCTTTCCTAAGCCAATATAATTTCTAACCGTGTCCTAAATATCCACCATTATACAACAAATAAACGTAATTCTCCTCACGAAAGAAGCATCTTTTTGTGACAGAAAAAGAGACTATTCCGGAGATTTGGAACTTGTCAAAAATACAGAGAATAAGTGATTGTGGGACAACACCTCCACAACACAACCCTGACACCTAAGACTCCAGGAAAATGGCAGGCCTCATCCGTCCTAGGTTAGCTTTCTACCACAGAGTTACATATTTAGCCCCATGTTATAATTTTATAATTTACTTGAACATTTTATTAATTTTTAAAAAAACTAAGAGTGTCTCACCAAGTTGTCCAAACTGGCCCCAACTTTGTTATCCTCCACCAACCTCTGGTGTAGCTTGAATTGCAGATGTATACCATCGTTCCTGGTTAAACATGAGATCCGACACTGGTGACTATTGCTTATATACAATCCTTCAAATGTTTCTATTTCCAGTATAAATGTTATTTTCATCTTTACTAATTTACTTATTTAATGATTAAGTAAAAATGTAAAACTATGGTTAATATTTTTGTTCAAAAAAAATAACTACATTAATCATTGTAAGCTCAGGAACCAAAGGGATTCTCTATAAATAATTGAGTCTACAAGTCTCCAGATTTTAATTCTACTTATGTGTTTATACAAAAATATCAGCAACATCAGAAATTGCACATCATATTTAATATTTGCTAATATTAATATTTAATTTCATCTTTTCCAGTATATTTAATATGTATGTATAGTATGGTTATATTCTGATAAAAAAAACAATGTGTGTTTAAAAGAAACAAATACAAAGAAAGTGTGCTAAATAATATAATTTTGATGTCCCCTCATAATAGTAAATATAATTTTACAGATATTTTTGTTTTGATATTCTGTACTATTAGAAATAACTCTTTCCTTCCTCTAAATAAGCAGAGAAGTAGATATGAATGATAGAAAGGGGCCTAAATATATACAGATATGTACCATATTTTCCACAGTAGTATCAATACTAGGTTAATCAACACTGTATTAAATATTATCATTATTATATTAATCAATACTATATTAGCTAATATCAATATATATTAACAACACCATGTGTCCTAGTTTTGTTTTACATTGCTGCAATAAAATACTCTGGGACAAAAGCAACACAGTATAGTCCATTATATCAGGGAAGTCACAGCAACGAAAGCTTGAGGGAAACGGTCACATTAAATTATGTCCTCAGTAAAAAGAAATGGGCAATTGATGCATGCATGCTCACTTTCTTCCCTTCTGTACAGTTGAGGACCAAAACCCAAGGAATGGCACAGGATTTTAGGCTTTTTAGGTTTTAGGCTGGACTTTCTCATATCAGTTAAAGTATTTAAGACAATCCCCTGAAGACATACCCACAGGCCAACCTGATCTAAATGATTGCTCATGGAGACTTTCCTCCAAGGCAAATCTACATTCTGTCAAGTTCATAAGACTCTCATTGTCCAGCCCCCATGGTCCCTTTTCCTTTATTGCTTTCTGCACCTATGCAGGGTTTTATACTCACATTTGAAGGTGAGAGCAAATGCGACCCCTGCCTCTCTGCATCTGGATTACCTCACTCAATGTGATCTCTTCTAATTCCGCCCATTTATCTAAAAATCCAAAATATTTTTCTTAAATAAAGGAAGCATAAGAAGAAAAAAACTAACAATAACCATAAGACATTCAATTGCTCCAAAGAGCATGTGTTTTATAAAAACACTTTGAATATCTGTGTCTAGAATCAAATCAAATGGTATCTATAAAATGTAAAAAGAATATGATAGACAGGAAATAGAATTATTGTCCACCCTGAAATCTATAACATCATAATCAACAGTAGACCATAAAGAAATAAGATTCAAATCATATATATGATCACATCTATGAGCCTGGCACTTGCCCCCTAAGGAGGAGGACTACCTTGAGTTCAAGGCCAACCTGCATAACATAGTGAATTCTACGCCAGCCTAGCCACACTGAGACATTATCTCAAAATACCAAATGTATTTATTAATATATCTTTCAAATTAAATAGTTTTCAGATTAAAGTCCTTGCTTAACTTCTGGTATATGACATTTACTCACTAATTGAAGAATGAAAAAGTCAGGTAACTATATGGAAAGTAATTTTGATTTTCTAGGTATCAGCCACAGTTACTGGAGAAATGGTTTTAGCTCAAAGTTGTTAGCGCCTTTCCCAAGTGATGACTTACATCATTTAGAAGAGAAAAGAAAAGAAAAGAAAAGAAAAGAAAAGAAAAGAAAAGAAAAGAAAAGAAAAGAAAAGAAAAGAAAAGAAATCTTCTTTTGAGTCATTGGCCAGGGTTGCCCAAAAGAACTTCAGAAATGCATCCCGTTACTTTAGCCTTTAGTCACTCCCCAAATGTGGAAGGTAAATCCCTATTGCTGAAGACACCATGCACTTCAGAAACAGGGTCCACAGGCTCCAGAGCCGGAACTGACCTGAATTCCACCTGCCTCAGAACTAGACTTCATGATACCAGAAGGCTCCATGCAAGTTTCCAAAGGAAGAAAGAACTCAACAGTCCTACCCAGCTATGATGCCTGTGAACGCCCAACATGGCACAATAACATGAAGGGTACAGTGCTAGCAGTAGCCAACAGCTCCCTAATTTGACTTAAGACCCATTTAATAAGAGAACCAACGTGCCTGGAACTGGAAACCTAGCTAACTACTCAAGGCTAGTGAAGCCATGGTCATTGGAGGAGAATCTACCACCTTTAATTTACTGAACCTGCATAATCCCTAACAACAACCTATAAACATGTGTCCTTATGCCCACAACCAATCAAAATGCATGAATGTGCAGCATAGTCCCTATAGGAAGAAAAGAAAGAAAGACCGTAAGAGCTACATAGTCACAGAGTTTGCTAGGAGACGATGTCTCCTAGTAATGACAGAAACTATCACCATAAAGTCTTATCAACAGGATTGTCCAGAAATGGGGTGAACAGAGATGGCACCAATGGACACGCCAAATGGAATGGGGAAAAGTCCACAAGGCCTCAGCCTTACACAAAGAACTATAAGCAATTGAGGAATGTTGGGAGCAGGAGTGTTGCTTTTCCTCAGAGAAGAACACACCAATTGGTTGTTCAGTTCCAAATGATCAGCTCTGAAAACATATATACGAGTAACAATATATGAAGTGAACAAGTGGTAATACTTTGGAATATATATATATATATATATATATATATATATATATATATGACAAACAGAAATACATACATCCACTACATACAGTAACAATTAGTTTAAGGACAATAAAAAGAGGTATATGGGAGGGTGTGGAAAGAGGAATGACAAGGGAAAAAAGTTATAATTATATAAGCTCAAAAGTAAAAAAACTTTTAAAATACCATAATTTTTTTGATGGAAACTTTGTCACAACATCCTTCTGAGATAGTTTTTATTTTTCTACCTTTAACCCCAATACACTTTCTCTACAATTACTAGGTTTTTATTACAGCTTTTTTTAAGCTCTGGGATTTATGACTTCAAAATCTCTAAAAGATATTTTTAAACTATGAGTCAGAAGTAACCTTTATTAAAATAAAATTGGTTTACAAAATTGCTTTTCATAAAGAAAATACATCTTTAATTATTCTTGTACCATTCCCTCTCCAGATTCATTTTAGCATAAATCTTTTTGCTCTTAAGACTGAGTAGTTTAGCCATGAATTTGTCAAAAAATTGGTTAATAATATGTATTATACATACATACATACATACACACACACACACACACACACACACACACACACACACACACACACACATATATATTTGTTTATGTCCCTGATGATAAAAGATATGTCTTCAGAGAAGTTTTTCTCACTATTGAAGCAATGCTTTTGTACAGAGTATTTAAGTGATAATTCATAGAACTGGCATCAGCTTTATAACTGAGAATCTTTTTAAAAGTTTGTTTCATATATTGAGCCAACCTTGCATCCCTAGGATGAAGCCTACTTGATCATAGTGAATGATGGTTCTGATGTGCTCTTGGACTCAATTTGCGAGAATTTTATTGTATATATTTGAATCGATATTCATAAGCGAAATTGGTCTTAAGTTCTCTTTTTTTGTTGGGTCCTTGTGTGGTTTAGGTATCAGATCATTGTGGCTTCATAGAATGAATTAGATAATGTTCCTTCTGTTTCTATTTTATGTAATAGTTTGAGGAGTGTTGGTATTAGGTCTTCTTTGAAGGTCTGGTAGTATTATGCACTAAAGCCATCTGGCCCTGGGCTTTTTGGGGTTGGGAGGTTTTTAATGACTTCTATTTCCTTAGGGAATATTGGCCTGTTTAGATAGTTTACCTGATCTTGATTTAACTTTGGTACATGGTGTCTGTCTAGAAAATCATTCACTGAATCTAGATTTTCCAGTTCTGTTGAGCATAGGCTTTTGTAGTAGGATCTGATGATTTTTTTAATTTCCTCATTTTCTGTGGTTATGTCACACTTTTCATTCTTGATTTTGTTAATGTGGATACTGTCTCTGTGCCCTTTAGTTAGTTTGGTTAGGGGTTTAGCTATATTGTTGATTTTCTCAAAGAACCAGCTTTTGGTTTTGTTGATTCTTTGTATAGTTCTGTTTCAATTTGGTTGATTTCTGCTCTGAGTTTGACTATTTCCTGCCATCTACTTCTACATCTGATAAATAACTTCAGCAAAGTGGCTGGATATAAAATTAACTCAAATAAATCCATTCCATTATACAATGATAAATGGGCTGAGAAAGAAATTAGGGAAACAACACCCTTCAAAATAGTCACAAATAATATAAAATATCTTGGTGTGACTCTAATCAAACAAGTGAAAGATCTGTATGAGAAGAACTCTCAACAAAAAAATCAATGAAGACCTCAGAAAATGGAGAGATCTCCCATGCTCATGAATTGGTAGAATTAACAAAGTAAAAATGGCCATCCTACCAAAAGCAATCTACAGATTCAACACAATCCCCATCAAAATTCCAACACAATTCTTCACTGACATGGAAAGAGCAATTCTCAAATTCATCTGGAACAACAAAAAACCCAGAATAGTGAAAATGATTCTCAACAACAAAAGAACTTCTGGGGGAATCAGCATCCTTGACCTCAAGCTGTACTACAGAGCAGTAGTGTTTAAAACTGCATGGTATTGGTACAGTGACAGGCAGGTAGATCAATGGAATAGAATTGAAAACCCAGAAATAAAACTGTATACTTACAGACACTTGATCTTTGACAAAGAAGTAAAAAATTACAATGGAAAAAAGAATGCATCTTCAAATAATGGTGCTAGTCTAACTGGCAGTCTGTATGCAGAAAAATGAAAGTAGATACATTATTAGTCACCTTGCACAAAGCTCAAGTCCATATGGATCAAGGACCTCAACATAAAACCAGATATTCTGAACCTAATAGAAGAGAACATGGGAAAGAGCCTTGAACTCATGGACACAGGGAGAAATTTTCTAAACAGAACTCCAATGGCTCAGGCTTTAAGATTAAGAATTGATAAATGGGACCTCATGAAACTGGAAAGCTTCTGTAAGGCAAAGGACACTATCAATAGGACAAATCAGCAACCTAAAGATTGGGGAAAAAAATCTTCACTAACCCCACATCCAATAGTGGGCTAATATACAAAATATATAAAGAACACAAGAAGCTAACCACCAAAAAAAACCCCAAATAACCCAATCAAAAAATGGGGTACAGAACTAAACAGAGAATTCACAACAGAAGAATCTCGAATGGCTGAGAAGCACTTAAAGAAATGTTTAAAGTCCTTAGTCATCAGGGAAATGAAAATCAAAACGACCCTGAGATTCTACCTTATACTAATCAGAATAGCTAAGATCAAAACCTCAGGTGACAGCAGATGTTGGCGAGGATGTGGAGAAAGAGGAACACTCCTCCATTGCTGGTGGGACTGCAAGCTGGTACAACCACTCTGGAAATCAATCTGGAGGTTCCTCAGAAAATTGGAAATAGATCTACCTGAAGATCCAGCTATACCACTCTTGGGCATATACCTGAAAGATGCCCTTCCCCCAACATACCACAAGGACATGCACTCCACTATGTTCATAGCAGCCTTATTTATAATAGTCAGAAGCTGGAAACAACCTAGATGTCTTTCAACAGAGGAATGGATACAGAAAATGTGGTACATTACACAATGGAATACTACTCAGCTATTAAGAATGAGGACATCCTGAGTTTTGCAGGCAAATGGATGGAACTAGAAAATATTATCCAGCTGGGCAGTGGTGGCGCACGCCTTTAATCCCAGCACTTGGGAGGCAGAGGCAGGTGGATTTCTGAGTTCGAGGCCAGCCTGGTCTACAGAGAGAGTTCCAGGACAGCCAGGGCTATACAGAGAAACCCTGTCTCAAAAAAAGAAAAAAAAAAAGAAAAAAAAGAAAATATTATCCTGAGTGAGGTAACTCAGACGCAAAAGGACATGCATGGTATGTACTCAATAATAAGTGGATATTAGCCAAAAAAGTACAAAATACCCAGGATACAGTCCACAGAAGTCAAGAAGGCTAACAAGACGAAGGGCCCAAGTGAGGATGGCTCAATCCCACTTGGGAGGAATAAGAAATCAATCACAGGGGGCAGAGGGAGGAAGGGACCTGGGTGGGAGAGGGGACAGGGAGTGGAAAAGGGGAACATGTTCAGGTAATGGGAGGGGGAAACAGGAGCGAAGCCCTGACAGCCAGCAGAAAGAATGGAAACAGGCAACCTCGGGAGGTAGATTGGGGGACCCTCTAGAATGAACCAGAGACATAGGAGGTGAAAGACTCTCAGGACTCAAAGGGAGGGACCTTAGATGAAATGTCCTACAGTGGGGAGAGGGAACTTATAGAGCCCACCTCCAGCAGAAAGACAGGGCATCAGTTGGAGGGAGGGGGTTTGTCATGGTTTGTATATCCTTGGCCCAGGGAGTGGCAGTATTGGAGGTGTTACCTTGTTGGAGTAGGCGTGTCACTGTGGGCGTGGGCTTTAAGACCCTCATCCTAGCTGCCTGGAAGTCAGTATTCTGTTAGCAGCCTGCAGATGAAGATGTAGAACTCTCAGCTCCTCCTGCAGCATGCCTGCCTGGATGCTGCCATGCTCCTACCTTGATGATAATGGACTGAATCTCTGAATCTGTAAGCCAGTCCCAATTAAATGTTGTCTTTAAAAGAGTTGCCTTGGTCATGGTGTCTGTTCACATCAGTAAAACTCTAAGTAAGACAGGGTTGCCATCCCACAGTCAAAAACTCTGACCTATAATTGTTACTGTCTGAAAGAACTGTAGGGACAAAAATGGAGAAGAGACTGATGGAAAGGAGGTCCAGTGACCAACCCAACTTGTGATCCAGCTCAAGGGGAGGCTCCAAGGCCTGACGCTGTTCCTGATGCTATGGTGTGCTTACAGTCAGGAGCCTAGCATGACTGCCCTCCAAGAGGCCCAACAAGCAGTTGAAAGAGTTAGATGCAGATATTTGCACCCAACCAACGGACAGAAGCTGCTGACCCTGTGGTTGAATTAGGAAAAGGCTAGAAGAAGCTGAGGAGGACAAGGGTGACCCCATAGGAAGACCAGCAGTCTCAACTAAACTGGACCTCAAGATCTTTCAGACACTGAGCCACCAACCAGGTAGCATATACCAGCTGATATGAGACCCCCAACACATATACAGCAGAGGACTGCCTGGTCTGGGTTCAGTGAGAGAAAAAGCACCTAACCCTGGAGAGACTTGAGGCCCCAGGGAGCAGGGAGGTATGGTGGGGTGGGGGTGGAAGGTGGGGACATCCTCTTGGAGACAGGGGATGGGGGGAAGGAGGAATGGGATGAGGAACTGTTGGAGAGCAGACCAGGAGGGGAATAATGACTGGACTGTAAAAATGGATTAGAAAAGAAAAAGAAAAAGGTTTGTTTGTCACTTTCCCATATTATATCATATAACCATAAAAGTACATTTTCAAATGACCAAATTCTCAGCTGCTGAGTTGCACTATTTTCCTAAACTGATTGAGTCATAAAACCTGTTCTTCAAGTAGACATTTGCAAGGACTGTCTCCCACTTCGAAAGGGAAAGGCAGAGTACTTTGGATCACTAGACCATTTCACAATTTACCTTTAGGGCATTTGTTTTTTTAATTATACCGCATAATCTCCATTTCAAAGGCCAATACTCTATCACACTTAGGATTATTTATCCAGTCTTATAAGCCACCATTCTTTCAAAGATATTCTTACCTTTTAATTCTGAGTACTTTGTTACAGTAGAGGTATCAAATATCACTTGTAACTGTAATAAATATTACACATGTAGGGGACTGGAGCTATGGCTTAGCAGTTAACAGCTGCTCTTGTAGAGGACCCAAATTTCGTTCTTAGCATCAACAACAGAAGCTTACAACTGCCTGTCACTCCAGCTCAAGGGGAACTGACATCTTCTGGATTTTGAAGACACCTGCATGCAAATAGACACCTACACATAAACAAAAATAAAATTACATCTTTTTTTTAAAAGCTCACACAGTACTTTGGATTAAAATGTAATGGTAACTGATATTCCCAGTAGTGAGATCTCTGCAATTACTAACATTCAGGTGACTAACATTAAGAAACAGCATGTTTCTTTCTTAATCTAATGATATACTTGTGTTATTGTGATAAACTATAATGTAATAAGTCATTGCATTGCAATTTTTCATAAGAACAACGAATTAGATACAACAACCTGTTATGCATGAGACAGACTGAACTATCTCTATTCTAAACCAACATGAAGTTATTTATCAGTTTCGAAGATTAATGTGGGTCTTAGTACACTGAAAGAGAAAAATGCAGCTTTAAAAACTCAAAAACTCAAGTTAGGCAACAATGTAATACACACAGTGCAGATTATATACTGGTCAGCTCTGAAATCATACACATTCAAGCAACGTTATACAGACTGACAACATATTTATATATTTAGTATATACATACATATATATATATATATATATGTACGTGTGCCTCTGTGTGTGTATGTGTGTGTGTGTGTGTGTGTGTGTGTGTGTGTGTGTGTGTGTGTGTGTGTAAGAAAAAGAAGTCATGAATCTGAGAGAAATCAAGGGGATACATGCAAGGGATTAAAAGAAGAAAATACATATACATATACATCTACTGAGCATGGGGCACATGCCTTTAATCCCAGTACTAGTAGACAGAGTCAGGCAGATCTCTGTGAATTCCAGGTCTGCTTGATCTGCATAGGGAGATCCTGTGGTAAAAAAAACAAAACAACAACAACAAAAAAACACGTGAAATATGATGCTATATATGCTTAATTCAACATAAAAATGTCAGTGTCCTAAACAGTATAGAAATATGATTGCATAGATACATAGTAAACAAGAAGGGAGCAAATATGGAAGTGGATGGTGACGCAGGCATGATTTAACCCTCAATAATATGAAGGAAAATGCATTCGCATATTGTATGCATTTATTATGAGATAGTTTCAGGAAATAAAAAACACCAGATGTACATTTATAAAGATTGAGTTATCATGGATAAATGATATCACACAAAAGAGCATACAAGGAAACATCTCTGAAAAGTTGTTACATTAATAATTCACATTGATCACAGATTGTGTACCTAATCACACAAGTAATATGCAAATCAGTGCCAGGAGAGAGCCTGGAGAAGCAGAATCTTTAAAGGATAACAATAATGAACAATAGAACATGGCATATTCCAGATGTCCAACCAAGTTTCCAATTGTAACTTTCATTCACATAGAGAGACACAAATAAATGCCGCCTACATAGACATACCTGTAAACACAAGACAAAACTCCTACAATCAAAGTCTGATGAAAAACCTGGACAAAATCAAAATCAGACATGATTAACCATCTTCCATTTTCTGAAAAAAAATCATTGAAAGCTAAATATTATTGTTTGGAGGCTTTTGAAACCTCAAAGCCTGTTCCCAGTGGCACACTTTCTTCAACAAGACCACACCTTCTAATCCTTTTGTATATGTTTCATATGCATTTCATATATATACACATATATGTGCATTATATATAATCTTAGGTACATCTAATAGAAAAGTGATTCCCTATGTCTTTCTCAACCATCTTTGGCTGTTATTAATCCCTCCTCCCTCACTCCTTTTCTGTTTTGCCAGCCTTCTTCCTTCCCCACTTAGAGCTCTGCTCACTCCTCACTTCCTAGTTACAACTCTTCTCCATACTCCATCCCAGTTAAGTCCCCATATACTACTTCTTGCCCAAAGGACTCGACATCCTACTCTACAGATACCTGATGCTCCGCCATGTTCATTGCTGCTCTAGTCAAAATAGCTAGAAAAGAGAAACAACTTAAATGTCCTTCAGTTGATGGGTGGATAATGAAACTGTGGCACTCATACACAATGGAATTCTACTCAACTGTAAAGAACAATGAAATAATGAAGTTTTCAGGTAAATAGACAGAAATCAAACATATATAACACCAACAGAGGTAACTCAGACTGAGAAAGAATAATGTCACATATTCTCTCTTATTTTGGGTTTGTAGCTCTTAACTTATAGATGTCAGTATGTAAGCTGGAGCAACAGCAGAAACCAGCAAACTAAAAAGGGACTACAGGGGGGTGAGCTCTAAAGTTGGAGAAACATAGGACATAGGAACTTTGATATTTCTTAAGGAATTCATATAATACTCTCACACAGTAGGAGTTATCTGAGGACACAGAGGACATAGAAACACAAAAAAAGATGACAGGTGACTCATACCTTCAGACTCTCTGCGGTATAAACTTGTAGACTATTCAACAAAGCAAGAAGGTTTACAGCTTCTAATATCTAATAAAATAGTTTACCTTCCATATAGACACACACACACACACACACACACACACACACACACACACACTGCGCATTAGGTCATATTTTTGCTGTTTATCTTTTCTAGCCTGTAAACAGCTTTGTTAAACCTTTCTGCCTTGAGTATAAAGTTGACATATCCTAGTTGCCATGGAAACCAGAATTTCATTAAAATTTCTCCCTTTGCTGTTACCTTCCCAAGGAAACCAGGAAATGCACATAAATCCTCATCTTACTGGAGTCCTAAGCCGTAAGGTCAGGCTCTAAGTTCAAACGCTTACCTGCATTTATAAAAAATGACCATATATAGAAAGAAACAGGAAAACCAGAGTTTTGTTTTAGATTTTTGCAAGAATTGGGAAAGAGACATTCTCAGTCTTACTATACCTTGCCTGAAGCGGTGTTATAATTTGCTATAATTTACAGAAAAACAAAGCACATAAAATATGCACCTGTAGATTTAGCTTTGAGCCCAAATTACCAGAGAGAAATGGCAAATCTTTCTCCTGGAAGAACAGTTACCTCTCTGGTGCCATGCTAGAGGACCTGGATTTCAGAGAAGCAACTTACATGGTGGAAAGAGAGAAACCTACCCCATCACGTTGTCCTCTGGCTTTCACACCCTCACCTGTGAGCACAAAGAAACAAGTAAATGTGTTGTTTTTCTTAAGAAAAAAAAATGAAGATAAAGTGTGTGGACCTCAGCGGGAGAAAAATCAACAACTAGTTTTGCCAGAGCCAGAGAAAGTTGAGCCTGCAATACGACAGATGTTCCTTTGAAAGTTTGTGAGGACAAAATGGTTGCTGAGAACATAAACAAGCCTGACAAAGTACACGGTGCTCTTGAGTAATAAAAAGGTGAAACTGAGCATATCATACTTGGGAATCTGCTCAACTAGTTATTCTGAAAACGTGCCATTATTGAATAATGTTTTTACAACTCATATTTATAAAACTACATTAAAATCTTCAAAAAATCAGTAGGTCTGCAGAGATACAGAGTATACAAGCACAGAAAGTTTGTTATATATAGTCACTCACATTAGGGACATATTATGACACAGCACCTCCTGCTATGTATAAACTAAGATGCCATTCCTATGTGGGCAGTCCTATACAGGAATAGGAAAACAAACAATTCTCAGGATCAATGGGACACAGTTCTGGTTTGGACTGTTTACCTGGGTTAACAACTCTCTGTTTGTATTTTAGCTACAAG
This sequence comes from Uromys caudimaculatus, assembly GCA_028551405.1. NCBI lineage: Eukaryota > Metazoa > Chordata > Mammalia > Rodentia > Muridae > Uromys > Uromys caudimaculatus. The sequence goes on from CM052722.1 coordinate 74,761,334, forward strand.
GATAATGCCACTAGACTGTGACATGGAAAGTTAAACAGAAAATCAACTTTCCTATGTTTTTCTCTGAGCTAACTCTACCACAGTATTCTTCCCACCAACGGGCATGTGAATGACTAAGCACAACATGCTTTGTATGGACGCCACTGAAGGGCGTATTAGATTAGATATCTAGTGATATGAAATCAACAGGAATGGATGGTTCTTAGAGCAAATCACATCTATCAACATGAGGTTTTCCAGTTTAAGGAAGGTATGGTTAACCTCTTCATATTCAAGAGATGAAGAGATTCTCCAAAAAATATGCATGTCTGAGTCTTCCAAGTTCTGCTCATAAGCCCTGTGATTTTAAGTGGTCTAGAAAACGTCATAATCCAATAAGTTAAACTGAGTGACAATAGCACAAATGAATGAATATTAAACAGAAGTACTTTTTCTGAAAACATAATTTTTGTATTGAATTATGATAGATTTAAGTTATTATTCTGAGTGAATAGATTTGAAGCAACATTATTTTCAAATATATGCAGACAGGAGTTGCATAAGTAAAAACTGTTGGGATTCTTCACATCAAAATATTTCAAAACAAACAAACAAAAAACTGATACAGAATTTGGGAAGGTGGCCACAAGTCTGTGTCAAAGTGTCCAGGAGCTGATCTTCCAAAGAGCAACTACCCCTTAACATTTCTTTTCAGAAAGCACAGTAATAGATCTGACATTTCTACACAGTAATAATACACACAATACACACAGTAATAGATCAAAGTGAGAAGTACAGTCAGCATTTCCAGGTGGCAAGAACTACCAACCACAATAGTTCACAGTCACATTCTTGTGACTCAGAGGATTTACATTGCTCAATGAAACAGAATGAGGCAGGTGTATGTATCATATCTGCGTGGTGATTTTCCTAGACATAATAGCTTGAACTATATTTCATACTTGAATTACTTTGCTCATGAAGCTTCACATCACTGAAAGTCACTGTATAGTGCTCTACTTCACGTTTTAGAGGCTGTGCTCACTTCCACTGTGTGCATGCATATGCGTAGGTTCCCACTATATACCCCATACTGTATTGTGAGCATCCTTCTAAAAACCTGCTTTCTGAGGGTTTGTGGAAGTATATCAAGAGGCCACCTGTCTAACAAGAAAAAAGAGATAAATCAGGGAATATTCTACAGTCAGACGTTCTATAGTAACCAATGGGTTACAAGGCTTGTCTGTATCTGTGTCTGTTAATGTTTGAACATAAAATATTCCCGAAACTCAGATGTGTTAAGGACTTTGCCTCGCCTGGTGGAACTATTTTTGGAAGATGTTGAATATTTTAAAGATGGAGCCTATGTGAAGGAGATGGGTTGCTGGTGGGCATGCTTGTAGAAGAATATTTTGTCCTTGGCCCTTTCCTAAAATGTCTTCCTCCTTCATGAGGCTATCAGCTGTGAGTTCCATGTTCCAGTTCCAGGAAAGTAGGAGGTTCACAGGAGGCTGGAGGCAGAAGAGATTGTGAGGAACCACATGAAAATAGGACACAATTTATTTCCTAGAATGAGATGCTAGGCAGGCAATGGCCTGCAAGTACCCACACATATGGCCAACACACATGGGCCACACACATGCTGGCACAGATGTACATGCACACTGGCACAAAAGCTTACAAACAGACATACAAGTCACATCTCGAGGTCACATTTATACAAAACCCACATAAAGGTAGCATTCTGACAGAAACAGTTATATGACAGATTACATCACTGTTTACCTTGGGGTTTCCAGGACATCTGCTGCCAGCCACTTTGTAATGACCAAGAGCCTCCTTTCCAAGATGTTCCACTTTGGCCATTTTCTCTCATATCAGGTCTCCAACCTGTCTAAACATAAACTGTTTCTTACAGCCCAGTGTTCCCCAAAGCACCATCAGCACATGTTTACCCCCCTCCCCCATGGGATTAGCCTTACCTCATTTCCATAGTGATAGATCTGAGCCAACCTCATGATGAAACCTCTGAAAGAATGAGCCAAAAGAAATCATTCTTCCTTTCAAACTGTTTTCTCGGGTGTCTGCAACAATGATGAAAAGGTTTGACTGACACAGCTCCTCTGAAAAGTTATATAAAGACATATTCATCCCTTCATTTTCCCCATTATGGAAGAATGAAATTCCTTCAAAATTCTAACACTTGCTCTGCAGGGTCAGAGTAAACAAAACTTATATCCTCCAGTCTTCTGTTCTGCCCATACTCCTATCTTATGAAGTCTATACGAATCATCATTTCAAAGCAGCGCATACCATATCTACCAACCCCAAAGAACTCTCATTCAGTGTGAATCACTAAAACACGGTACACTCAGGAGCTGTGGGAAACTTGAGGGATGAGTATGTTTTTCAACAAAAGAGATTAATCCATTTCAAAAATGGACAAACACTAGGGGATTTTCTCTAACCATCGCAGGAAGCTGCCCTATCACCTCATTATGCAATTCCTTTCCAGCTTCAGTACAAGCTGACACGTTTAGGTTACTGGACATGACTCAAACAGTATAAATCAATCCCAAATTTCTCAGAGGTCCTTGAGTTTATAAAACTAGCCAGCACTTAAAAATATTTTTAAAGTAGGAACTCTAACAACCCAAAAATGAATAGTAAGGTCAGAATTCACTCTGAGCATGCCTTCAGTTGCAAATTAACAGGCTGGTGAGGGTCTTCAGTGGAATAAGAGTACCAAGAAATTCTGTAATATTTACTAAGATATTCTTAGGACATTGGAGTTCTCTACTTTACTTTTAGCTGTGATAGATGCATGCTTATACATTATTAACATATATAACATTTGGAGGCCAAAGGCTGGCAGCCCAGTTTCTAAGAGGGGGCTGTGAACATTTATGAGAACAAACTTCTGTGTGTTAAATTCCCTTTCACATTGGCCAAATTTCATAAGAATATATTTATGTAACCTATGGAATACTTGGTAAATGGGTATATGGGATTAGGGAGCTGAGGGTAGGTGTGGGTGACTTGCTAAGCTCAGGTCAAGGGACCTACTGGGATTCTCTATGTGTAGATAATTCTCTCACTGTATTTGATCAGGTGACTTTACTGGCCTGATAGGATGGAAGCTTACTTGTACAAAGATGTCAATATCATAGATATTTCTTGTTGTTTCTTCACTCAACAGCTTCTGTTCTTGGCAATGAATAGTTTTGGTCCTATAACAAAGAATGTCAGTTAACTTGAATCTCATTATACAAAGCTATAAGGAGTGTGTGTGTGTGTGTGTGTGTGTGTGTGTGTGTGAGAGAGAGAGAGAGAGAGAGAGAGAGAGAGAGAGAGAGACAGAGAGAGAGATTTTTCATTATATTTACTGTTCAAATTCTTTTTTTTTAATTTTTATTTTTAGATACTTTATTTACATTTCCAATGTTTCCCTCTTTCTAGGTCTCCTCTTTGGAAACCCCCTATCCCCTCCCCCTCCCCCATCTCTATGAGAGAATTTCACCTCCCACCCACCCACCCACTCCCTCCCGTATTCCCACCTTGACATTCCCCTTTACTGGGGCCTCTCCTCCCCGTGATGGCCAACAAGGCCCTCCTCTGCCACATATGTGGTCCGAACCATGGGTCCCTCCATGTGTATTCTTTGGTTGGTGGTCCAGCCTCCAGGAGGACCAGGGGAGGGGTCAGGTCAAATTCTTATTTTTTATTTTTATATAATTATTGAGCATTCCATACATGACACCATTTATGCTCTTTCCTCCCTCTTGTTCCCCCTTTGCCCCTCACTGGCTCCCAAATTCATGATCTTTCCTTTTAAATTATTATCATAACATGGATATATAAAGTTAACCTTCTGAGTCCATGCAGTGTTTTTTGTTTTGTTTTGTTTTTTTGAGACAGGGTTTCTCTGTGTAGCCCTGGTTGTTCTGGAACTCACTCTGTAGACCAGGCTGGCCTCGAACTCAGAAATCCACCTGCCTCTGCCTCCCAAGAGCTGGGATTAAAGGCGTGCACCACCACTGCCCGGCCCATGCAGTGTTTTTTGTATGTAAATATGTTTAAGGCTGACTATTTGGGGATGGATAATCTATCCAGGGTCTTATTCATGAAGAAAACTGATTATCCCCCTCTTAACAGCCATTAATTTCTTATGAATCTTTAACTAGAGATGAGACTTTGTGAGATTTCTCCTATCCACATTGATGTGGCAACTGGTATTTATTGTCATTGGGCAGGTCATGTTTAGATTACCATAGTGTTAAGATTTCATGGGTGTAATTCATGTTAGAAGATGCTATCATGTTGCAAACGCCCTGGTCCTCTGGTTTTTATCTTTCTTCCCCCACTTCCTCAATGTTTCTTGAGCTTTAGGGGTATATGGATCAAGTGGGGTTGGCACCCCATGGTCTCTGGTTCTCTGTAATTTGAATTTTTGTAAGTTTCTAACTGCCTTAAAACAAAGCTTCTTTGACAAGGGATAAAAGCTATACTTATCTGTATAGATAAGGATATGTATTTAGAAGTCAGTTTTCAATTATGTTGGCATAGGAGATGGGTAGCAGCAGGTTCTATGATCTCACAAGCCAAGGGTAAATTTACAGTAGAAGACATTACATGCAATTAAATGTTCCTTGAGTCACATTAGACAGCTGTTTGTTACCGTTTGTGCTATTGTACTCATGGATGTTTTTGCCATGCTATTTATTGTTATGGGTCATAGGTTGTACAGCTTTGTAAAACTCTTGATTATTCTCCCATAGCACATTACAAAGCATCTTGGGATAGTAGGAGAGTGTGTCTTCAGGGTTGAGGCTTCCAGGTTAGTTTCATTCTGAGTCCTTTGTCTGAAGTCTGTGGTATATTAAGTAATAGGTTGGGGCTGGAGAGATGGCTCAGTGGTTAAAAGCACTGACTGTTCTTCAAGAGGCCCTGAGTTCAATTCCCAGCAACCACATGGTGGCTCAGTAATGGGATCTGATGCCCTCTTCTGGTGTATCTGAAGACAGCAACAGTGTACTCATATACATAAAATAAATAAATCTTTAAAAAAATAACAGGTCTTACCTTCAGGTTCTGATAGGCAGCCAAGGACAATGGCAATATTCTATTTTGGGGGCCAACTCTTGGACTTCCAAACCCAAAACGATTGAATTCTGTAAAGCTATGAAGAAAAATAAAATCATGAAGTTTACAGGCAAATGGATAGGCCTAGAAAATACCACACTGAGAGGAAACTTTAGATGTAATTTTATAACTCAAAGTAACCACAGAAACCAGGAAGCAAAAACGGGACCACGGGGAGAGATCTCTAAGATAGATAGTGGGATAGTAGGACACAGATGTTACATGACAGGAAGTGGGAAAAGTAGGAGAAATTGTAGGGGTGGTTCTGATGCTAAGATCTTGTTCCCCAATTGGTTCTTGATCTGTCACTAAAGAAGCCATGGGCCAATTGCTGGGAGGAAGGGATAGGTGGGACTTCCAGTTTCCTGGAGGCAAGCAGACAGACACAAGGAAAGGAGAGCAGAGTTCACCATGCTTCTGATAGAGGAAAAAAAAAAAAAAAGGTGACTAGCCATGTGATATCTCAAATGGAGTGGCCACACAGGCTGCTCCTGTACTCCTACAGGCAGGCAGTTGGGGATGTTTAGCAGGGACTAGATGTAACTCAGAAACTACTGTTTAGAGCTGAGGAGATAAGAATGTTGATAAGGGCCTGCTTTTCCAGGCGGGAGATAAGTAGCAGCTAGCAATTGGGTCAAAAAGCAAGTTGAAATTGAACAACTGTGTGTCTGTGTCTTTTATCTGTGGATTCAAGGGAAGCTGGGTGGGGGCCTGTAGTGTGGCTCATTTCCGGAGCTTAGGTGGGGTAGCAAAGCAACATGCAATAGGGACCTCTAACTGAGGAGGCAAAGAAGGCAATACAGAGAGAGGAGAAGGGAAAAGAACACAAAAATGATTTAAAATGCCACAAGGAAACGTATTATTTTACTTAAGTATATATTTAATATGTATAATGTATTTAAGTGCATGTATATATGTATATAAATAGTTAACATGAAATATGCTATTTGGAGAAATAATGCTCCCACTAAATGTCATAAATTATCTAGCAAAAACCATAGAAATCTCCCTTTGAGTTCATATATGCTTTTTAATAGCTTTTTTTAATTTTTGAGATTATAGTATAATTACATTTCTCCTTTCCCTTTCCTCCCTCCAAACCCTCCCATGTGCCCCTCCTTGCTCCCTTTCAAAATCATGGCTTCTGTTTTTCATTAATACTGCATGCATATATGTATTTACATATAATTTCTAAATGTACCCTGTTCTGCCTGTATGCTACTCATATGTATGTTTTCAGAGCTTACCAGTTAGCACTGGACAACCAATGGTGTGCTCCTTCCTAGGGAAGCCCAACTCTCCTGATTCTCACTTTTCTCAGTTACCTGTAGCTTTTTGTGTAGAGTTGAGACCTTGTGGATTTTTCCCAGTCTACTCTGGCATTTTCAATGGTGTCATCCTTGTCTACCTTATATTTAGGCAGTTATGTTGGTGAGATCTTATTTGTGGAGCTTCTGACAGTACTGGAAGACATACTCTCACAGTAAACTCCTATATTTTAACTATTAAAGAGGTATCAATTATCAACATCTTGTTTTGATCTTAAGAGGAAAGTTTAGAGTCTGTTACCACTTACAATGAGGTAATGGACTACTTTTTTTTTTTTTTTTTGGAAATTCCATGTACTAAATCTAGGAAAATACATTTTCTACTTTCTCTGAAGCTGGTAGCTATTGTATTAAAGCAGTATTTCTCAACCTTCTTAATGCTGTGACCTTTGATACAGTTCATGTTGCAGTGACCCACAACCATAAAATTATTTCAATGCTACTTCATAACTGTAATTTTGCTACTGTTATGAATCATAATGTAAATATCTGATATACAGGATGCCTGATACATAATCCCCCAAAGGGGACATGAGTCACAGGTTGAGACTCACTGTATTAAAGAATAAGGTAGAATTATTAGGGTTTACATGGAGAGAATGTGCTAGGTGTAAAATATCTGATTGTAGTCAAGTTCATTCCACTTGGCTGAACTGATATGAAACCCATATATATTCATATATATATGTGTGTGTGTGTGTGTGTATGTGTGTATGAATGTGTATGTATGTGTATGTGTGTGTATATATATGTATAAGTATAATATATATAAGCATAAGTATATTATATATGTATATGAGTGGAAAGACTATGGGATTAGGAAAGTCATTTGGGGATAAACATGACTGTCCATGAGACCCCTGGCACATACCAGCAGCATAAATCTTTTCTCCCGGTTTTGATGATTTGAGAATGACATCAAATCTGCATGTGCACAGTTCCTGCCTTTGTTCCATTTTTCAAAAACAAACTGTAACTCTCTCATTAATTCAGAGATGACTTCTCTCTCCTCTGTTCCTAAAAAAAATGCACAAATTCAGTTATTAATCTCTTTTCACATATTACTTTATTTTGTCTTAAATCAGAATGCATTCAAATGGGAAGCCAGAGTTTTTGTTAAAATGTACCTAGAAGACCATATTCTCTAAGGTGTCTTCTCAAAATAAAATGACATATGAACCCACAGGAAAGAAAAATACCAACTCTAATTTCCAAAATAGTTAAAATGTGGTTCGTGTGTTCAATGTCAGACTCTTACCTAATAATGAAGAGCAACTCTCTATTTCAATACAGAGCACATTAGCCTATTCAAAGTATGTTTGTTTTGCTAGTTAGCTTTTTTATCAACCTGATAAAACCTGGACACACCTGTGAAGAGGAAATCTCCTTGAAAGAATGGTCTCCATGAGATTGGCCTGTGGGCATGTCCACAGGGCATTTTCTTGACTACTAATTGATTTAGGAGGCCCAGCCCACTGTGGAGGGTAGCCCTGGGCTCTATAAGAAGGGTAGTTGTGCAAAAGAAGTGGGAGAAAGCCATTAAGCAGCCTCTCTGCGTTACTTTCTGCTTTATGTTCATGCATTGAGTTTCTCCCTTGGCTTCCTCCAATGATGGGCTTCTAGCCAAATAAACTCATCCTCCACACACAAACTGGTTTTGGTTTATATTTTATCATAGCCACCAAAGTAAACTGGGGCATGTGAATAGGTTTACCAATGCCTTGAAACTTAATTTCCAGAAACCATATGGAGGTATGCCCAAAATTTGGGGTCACAATGGAAACAAAATACATAAGTAGAGATATGATGGTGGCAGATAAATTAAAATTTAAGCATAAACTTATAAAATATACAGAGATGTTGAAATTTTGTACCACTCTGTATGTAGAGATGTTTTTTTAATGCAGCAAACACCACTGAAGTCAGAAGAAATGCTTTTGATCTTTCTTTCAGGTCCCCAATTAAACAGCACTGCCCTGGTGCAGAGAGCACCTTGGTTGAGATGGCAACAGTAGCAAAACAGATGCAGGAAAGTACCTGTTATATTTTCCTTTCTCCCTTGTAGGAATCCATCTCCCAATAACATTATTCCTGATCAAACGGAGGCAGCAGCCAAGAGTCAAAGGAAAAATGCAGATGTGAGAAGCCAAGATGCTGCATCAGAACATGTGAGGAATATTGGATTTATATATTCAAATACCCCTTCGCTAATACCTGATTGTCAGTAGCATAGTTTAGCTACAGCCCCCAAGAGACAGTGAGTCTTAATCCTATCACTAAGAACAGCTGGTGGCATTCATGAACGCTAAGACAAAAGATCCTTTCCCAAGAAGCCTATAATGCTACAAGCACAGAAATGTCATCGAAAGGTCTAATTCAGTGACTAGAAAACACAGAACTCTACTTTCCAAAGTCAGACTCTACAGTGGCAGAGTAAATAAATAAAAGATTGGGATAGTTGAGGAAGAGGGTTAACAGCAAAATTCCCAACTGTTTTAAGCAGCCAATCTTTTATAACATAAGTCAACAAATGAATGAACTGAGAGTGCTATTTGGGTTGTCACACTTTTTCCTAATAAAAATGTATTGGAGCTCAGTGATCCTCAAATTGTATTTTTATACACTACTGGTATTATGGCAGATTTGAGAAATTGGGAGAAATGTATGGCTTTTTTAAAAAGCAATAAGCGAGTTAGGAATATAATTTGAATAATAGTGTTTGAAGGGAAGTACCCTTCACGTGTAGATAATATTGCTCTCAGAAGCCCTATGTTAGGAAACAAAAACTCCAATGCCAAGTGCACTCTATGGCCGTGTGTATTTCAAGAAGGAGTGCTGTGAAATATTGTATTCAAGATATGACATAACTATTACGCCCATGAACACACAGTAATAGTGGTTAGCTGTGGAACCACCATCACGCCATCATAGATAAGGGGCTCATGATGCCTTAACCATCCCTGAAGAACAACAGGCATCTCTGAAGAACAACGGCTTCTGGGGTGGAGAAAATCCTATTCCTTGGTGCTAATAGTCACTTTTACGTTTATGTTTATCCACCTATGCTCATGCAATTGAAAGCAAATACACCAGGTCACAAAAAAAAAATCCATGAAAATAGAAGAGGGATGTTTTGGTAAGAAGGGTTTTGTAGTTGCAGAAGCAGAATAAGAGTATAAGGGGGGACTTGTGATCAAAGGCCATTACATATTACATGGAAAAGTTGTAAAAGGATCATTTCTGTTGTTTGAGAATGTAATACTCTAAGACAGTCTGTTCTAGAAAATCTTCACTCCATTCACTTTCACCAAATTCCTCCCAAATCATCACCACCACATTTGACTCGAACATTCTATGGCCATTCTTAAACCCACTGAGTCCGCATAGTATAATTTTTAATTAATCTTTATCGTACAATATATATTTTTTGGTCATATTCTTTCCCTACCCCAACTCCTCCCAGATACTGCTCACATCCCTATCTACCAAACTTCATGTTATTTCTCTCTGTTGTTCAATAAATAAATAAATAAATAAAAATACAAGCACACTTAAAAAGAATCTTAGTAGGACAAAAACCATCAAAATAAATCTAAAAGTACACAAAAATCATGAAGTCCCTTTTGTGTTAGCTAACTATGCCTTAGGCAAGAGTATTTGATATATGCAGTGACACACTGTTGGAAAAACTGATTTTTTCTTTCTAAGGAAGTATTAATTATAAATGTGTAATTTTAAAGTAGTGTTTTAAAGTTTGTATTTTTAAAAGATAGGAATAAGTCCTATCTGGTGCACCACTGAAAAGTGTGCCACCTTCTCCAATTTAACATTAATGTGATGAGTGTGTTTCTTAACCGGCCATAAGGATTATTATACCTACTGTAATTTCAGTGACATGATGCAATTTGGTAGTATTCTTCATTAATGAGGAATGAATCTAGGGACTAACACATGCTAGGCAAATGCTCTGCTACTGCATACACCACAGCATTGTGACATTTTTAAAATGCTGCAGAAAAAGAAAAAAACCCTTGTGGGAATAAAGGCTGCTTACAAATAAATGTTTAGAGAGATCTGATACATGAAAGCAGACACTCAAAGGCTCCTGAGTATTGCAGTCCTCTCACCTTAACTCAGAAAACCAAGCACAGGAAAACACTGATGGGTGACTCAGCCTTTTCAGGCTGCTCTCAGCAGGAGCTGCCAGAATCTCTCCCCCACACAAGAAGCAGCAAGCACTTGCATCCTAAAACTAATAAGTCAATTGCCAAACAGAGACTCACACAGACACAATAATATCCTCTGTGTAGGTCTCTAATTGATTCATTGTTAAAAACTTTGCTCCTCTAAGTACATCTGATCCAGTTCTCAGAGCACACAGCCTCATAAGGAGCCTACATAAACACCAACTGGCTGTGTGTTTCCTCCATTAGGGCACTGTGAGTTTAAGTTGGGGGGATCTATGCTATTCCTTCTCAGGGACAGAATCATTATTGAGCTGTCAGTCATATGAGCAGTACCAAGTCAAGATATGAGGCACCACACACAGGAATAAGGTAGTTATATTTATGCTGCGGCCTTTTATGAGACATGATTTTTCAGACACTGTATAAAGTCGGTTTAGGATTGTCGATAGGCTCCTATGGCCCTACAAACTCATTCTTGGGAAGGATTTGCTTCCAACATACTCCCTGATTGGTAGTAAACCGTTATCACCACTGGTAAGCTCCAACTTTGTGCTGATGGTTGACATAGCCTAAACCCAGACTCAAGGATGACAAGGAAATAAAGAATATAGTGTTTGACATCCCCATTGTTCAGTGCCTCAGTGATTACTGGCACAAGTGACTTCTGTTGTTTGTTACCACTGGCCAACCAGAACCTAAACTCCTGGCTAACTTATCAGGGGAAGCCTGGCAGTGGCCTCTCAAACACAGCAGATCAAGTTTGCTCTGTTCACTGCTGGGCTGTGCAGATCCTGGCATAAATCAGTGCAGCAATGGACAGATAAATTGTCATAGCCTGAGTCACAAGATGGAAGCCTCCTTCTCTTGGTGTATTAATTTTATCCTTACAGTGTTAGCACTCAGATAGACATGCGTCTGTGTCCACAAATATATCCGGTGTAGAGTTAAGAACCACATCTCCCAGATTTAAAGAGCAGAGACAATTGTCCTTGTTATTCCTTTCTTGACTATGATGGATAACTTTGTCAGGTTGATTGAATTAAAAGTTGCCTCTGGCATGAGCGAATCACTGGGTGTCTGGAGAATGTTTTGAGAGATGTTTAACTGGGGGTGGGGGTGGGGTGGGACAGGGGATCAACTCCTGAATGTGAAAGGCACCAACTCTTGGATGTAGCCCAAGTCTGAACGATTAGGGAGAAAGTGGCTTGGCCTGATGAAGCATGTGGTAATCCTAAGGATGGGGGAAAGAAAGCAAGGATGGAGGGTTCCTGGCCAGCCTTGGCTACATAGAGACTTTGTTGCCTACCAGGCTGACATGAGATACTTTATCATCCCTACCCATCAAAAACAAGAAAGGAGCAAACATGCCCTGAGTGAATGCTTGGTGGCTCACAGCTGTAACTCCCTCAGTCATCAAGTTGAGGGGAGGATTGTTGTGAGTTCAAGGCTAGCCATGGGTTCATAGTGAGTTCTAGGACAGCCAAGGTTACAGATTAGACCCTGTGTAGTAAAACCAAAATGTACAAAAAAATACAGAGGGAGAAAAAAGAATGTAAGTATAAGGAGAAGGAGGAGGACAAGGAGGAGGGGAAGGGGGAGGAGGAGGGGGAGGAGGAGGAGGGGAAGGAGGGGGAGGAGGAACAGGAGGAGGAGGGGGAGAAGGATGAGGAGGAACAAGAGGAGGAGGAGAAACAAGAGGAGGAGGAGGAGGGGGAGGAGGAAGAGGAGAGAAAAGCCAGCTGTGCACATTTCTTTGTTTCCATGTTGCAACATGGACCTCGCTGCAGCTTCTGCTGAGACCTCATTGCCACAATGTGTAGAATTCTTCTGTACTCTCAGGAAGGAGGAATCTCTTTCCTCCCTTAGGTTAATCTTTTACTCTTGAGATTATAACTTACTAACTATAACTCTCTCTGCCCTTTCCTCCTTACAACCTCCCATGTACCCCTCCCCATTCTCCTCAAATCATGGTCTCTCCTTTCCTTTGGGGGATATCT
>CM052722.1:74774466-74809051 GCA_028551405.1 Uromys caudimaculatus
TGTCTTAGTCAGGGTTTCTATTCCTGCACAAACATCATGACCAAGATGCAAGTTGGGGAGGAAAGGGTTTATTCAGCTTATACTTCCATGCTGCTGTTCATCACAAAAGGAGGTCAGGACTGGAACTCAAGCAGGTCAGGGATCAGGAGCTGATGCAGAGGCCATGGAGGGATGCTGCTTACTGGCTTGCTTCTCCTGGCTTGCTCAGCCTGCTTTCTTATAGACCCCAAGACTACCAGCCCACAGATGGTACCACTCACAAGGGGCTGTTCCCCCTTGATCACTAATTGAGAAAATGCCTTACCTCTGGATCTCATGGAGGCATTTTCTCAACTCAAACTCCTTTCTGTGTGATAACTTCAGCTTGTGTCAAGTTGACACACAAAACTAGCCAGTACACCATATTTTGATACTCTCCACCCAGGTGTTAGTTAACCTGTTCCTAGAAGAAAAAGAAATGCTAACTGTGGAGTTCTCCCTAAATAAGAACATGATTCTTAATAATATTTACATGAAAAATGTTTTTTTCTCAATTTTACCCTGATCTCTAATAGATACTTCAAACTTTTATCTTGAAGCTTCTTGTGATATGACTTGTAAAAATATAAATTCCCCTAAAATTTGTAAAGAAATATATTTTTTTTAATAATAAGAGGACAATTCACAATAGGTTTGAATAATAACATTATTTTGGCAATTTAGGCACCTTACTGATACAGCATGAATACTTGAATTGGCCTTAAGAGGAAAATTTAATAGTTTTTTATATAGATATTTCATGTAAAAGACAAGTTTTAGGTCTCTGAAAATGTTTCAGTTTTATCCCAACAAGCAATAGTCAAATTAGAAGGTGAATCTGAGTACTTACTGTTAAACTAAAGCTAGTCTATGCATTTCTAAATATTTAGTATATCTGATTTCTGAAAGGAGAGAACGTCAATGTTCTTTCTGATTTCAATTACAAATTGTATTCTGTGTCTATCAATTGAATCCAATTGAAAAATGTCACAGCCTAAATAGCTTTCCATGCTCAAATGCCTGGCTATTTTAAGGCACACAAACAAGAGAAATGAATGAGTAACTGGTGACTCAACTACTTCAAGCTTTACCCGTGGGGAGCTAACAGTTTCTCTGAAGCAAAGGAGGTCATCAACACAATTTCTTCAATAAAATATAAACTCTTCAAACACACCCACACACATACATGCAGTCAAAGCAATCGTAGGCTTTCAATAGGACTGCTATAGAAATAAGCACGCTATAGCATTTCCAAGTTATCATGAAACCAGAATGTCAGAATAATAGTCACCTTGACATTAGCATTCATTGCAAACTGCAACATACATATCAATCTTTAGACTGAACACACTCACACATAAATTAGTGTTGAACAGATGACATCAGTAATCCTTAAAAAATAATCATTAGGGGGGTTGTTTTTCTAAAGGTTAGCTAGGCAAGGTGACTCAGTAGGTAAGAGTGATTTGCTGTGCAAACATTGGGATCTGACTTTGGAGTTGCAGAACCCATGTTAAAATGTAGACATGGCGACAAGTATTTGTATCTCAGTATTAGGAAGGTGGGGACAGGATGATCCTCCAGGCTTGCTGGCTATCCAGTTTAGCCAGGTGGAAGGCCCTGAGTTCAGTAGAGACTGTGTTACAAAAACATAAGGTACAGAGTGATCAAGGATGACATCCAAAGCTGAACTCTTAACTTCTCTATGTAGTCATACACACACAAACGTTCATATACACATGTACCTACACACAGGGAGAGAGAGAGATGAGGGGTGGGATATGAATATGATGTGTTAAATAGACGAAAAGGACAATCAATCATTCTTGCACAACTAACAGTCTCTGCCTTTGCTCAAGAACTAGAAAATAATACGTACATGTACCAAAAGGGATCCCAAATTACATACAGCCCCCCCCAAACCCTGTGCTCAATAGCAACAGATGATTTTTTTCTGCAAAACTAACACATTCTTTCCCTGACAACTTAAATGTATCATAAGCTTGCATCATAGATAATTGGCTCACAAGTGACTCACAGTGCTAAAACTAATGAATGGGTAAGTGAGACAGAACAGAATACATTAAGCACTTGGTCTTGGACATGACTCTAATGAGGACATCGAATCTAGGTAGTATGTGAGAACAGTATTGACTTTCTTCTGAGATCTCCTGTTGACTCTTAGAATACCACAGCTGCATAAAATCATCATTCATAAGAGATAATTTTAGCATATACATTGATTAAAATTAATGACATTTCACTGTAATTATAGTCTTATTAAAGTTATATACTCATGAAAATATCACATTCTACCCAATTTTATAACAGTCTGATATCTCAAAGTTATCTCTTGTGCCCACTTTCAATCCCTTTCCCTAGCATTTTTTTCTAACTATGCACACTAGTTACCTCTTAATATTTCTCATAAATCAAAACACAACATATGTAGCTTATCCCCCTATGTGTTATGTGTCTGATGTCATGCAAGGACATATTAACTTTTCAAAGCTGATTCAATATTTCTTGTTCATTAGTAGATGTACATTAGGTTGTTTGATACATGTATTCATAAGTATTTTATTAATTTTGATGTTCTTGTGGGAGAATTGAGTTTTTTTTATCTTTAGTGTTGTTCATGGCTAATGTAAACCCAATTTCTGTCTGAATTCTCTAGGTAAGTCTTAGTGTCCCTCAATGAATCATTATCTGTCCATTCAACCTCCAGGCTTTTAAATTCCTCTAAAATAATTTATCATCAAACAAAAATAAAAGTATATATTTATCATGTATAATATGATACTTTGAAATGGGTATACACTGGCCAAATTGAACTAATTAACATATTAATTAACTTAAAATCTCACTGTTCATTTTGGGAAATCTTAAAATCTACTCTTAGCAATTTCCAGGGATGAAGCATTATTGTTAACTATAGTCATAGTCGTTCTGTTGTACAATAGATTTCTTGAGTATATTCCTCCTGTTTGGCCAGTAATGGCATACTTTTGAATAATCCTTCCCCAAAGTAACCTCTGTTTCCTTCTGTGGTTTCTTTATTCTCTCTCTCTCTCTCTCTCTCTGTGTGTGTGTGTGTGTGTGTGTGTGTGTGTATGTGTGTGTGAATGTGTAGATGCTACGTGCACATGTAGAAGTTAGAGGGCAATATGTGGGAGTTAATATTCTCTTTCCATCACAAGAATCCCAGTGATCAGATTTAAGTTTTCAGACTTGGTGACAAGTGTCTTTACCAACTGAGGCATCTTGCTGACTTCACAATTCTATTTTCTCCTTCTTTGAAGTCATTTGTTTTGAGATTTTTGCTTATTTGGTTTTTTTTAAGATTATACTTTGTTTTTATAGATTCTAATATGATCATACAATATGTGTCTTTTTTCACTACATGGCTTATTTCATGTAATATAATATCTTCCAGATCCATACATTAACACAAATGAAAGGATCTCATCCCACTTCTGCCCAAATAATATTATGTTGTGTTTTTTATTTATTCTCATTAATATTTAGAGTAATGCTGAAACAAAAAATTCTCTAGGTGTTAAATAATATATATGTCTGGTAATATAATACTGAAATGTTTAGAGCACACTCTTAAGATTATTTGGTATATAGGGAAGTAGGAAAATGTCAATAATTCCAACTTGGAAAGGCAAGCAACAGAATTAAACATTGTAATGACACAGTAAACTTAAACAGGCCCATTACAAGTGGTAAGATAAATGCTATTATTAAAAGCCTTCCATCAAAGAAAATCCTAGGACCAGACAGATTCCTTGCTGTATTCTATTAATTTTTGAAGGGATACATGATATCAATTCTTTTTCTGTTTTGGAGTCTTTAGGAATAGTTGGGACATATCTCAAAATAATTAAGGTAATATAAAAAAAAAACTATATCCAACATTATATCAAATGGAGATTAACAGAACAATTCTCTTTAAAATAAAAAATCTCTATTCTCCCCTCTCGTATTCTATACAGTGCACAAAGTTTTAGCTCTTATACCAAATAGAAAATAGAAAAACTTAAAGGGAAGAACAACAGAAAGGGAAGAAGTCAAACTACCCTTATTTGCAGATGACATAATCTTTCCCTTAAAATAACCTATTACATTTGCTAGAAAGCTCTTGTAACTAATACATACCGTAAAGTTGAACTATATTCTTCATATCCAGTTGCCTTCATTTATACTATGTCTAACTCACCAAGAAAGACGTTAGGAAAAATATTCCATTCAGAATAACTCTCTCCCCAAATTAAGTATTTAGGAATATATCTAACCATAGAAGTGAAAGACATCCACTACAATCAAAATTTTAAGTTAGTGAAAAGGGGGATGAGAGAAAAATCTTACATGTGCCTGAACAGACAGAATTAAGATTACAAAAATGCTTAGGCTACCAAAATGTATTTACATAGTTATTGAACTTACTATCAAAATCCCCATACTATATATCACAGGTACTGAGAAAAGCAAATAAACAAGAATTCACCTGATACAAAAAAGATGATGAATAGCCAATCCAATCCTAAAGAGTAAGGACAATGCTGGAGGAATTGTAATTCCAGATAAAGACAGGCTAATATTGGCAGAAAAATAACCAGGTAGACCAATGGAATTGAACAGTGCACCCAGAACTAAAGCAACAAAGCTCTGCCTACTTAATTTTTGGCAAAGGAGGGAAAAATACACATTGGGGACAAAAGATGGACTATTTAAAAAGGTCCACTTGTAGCAGAGTCAGATTAGAGTCACAGCTTTCAGTTTGGTCAAACCCAATTCAAAATGGACCCAAGACCTTATTTTAAACCCTAAAATACTGAAACATTTAGAAAATACACCATGGATATACTTCAAAGATATTGGGCCAGGCAAGAACTTTAAAAACAGAACACTGAGGAACTAACCTCAAGAATCAATGTATGGGACTACATGAAAATAAAGTTTCTGTACAGTGAAGGGGACAATCAGCAGCACTTACAGACAGTCCACAAATGGGAGAAAACCTTTACCAGCTCCACCTCAGACAACAGACACAATCCAGACTCTACAAAGAATTGCAGAAATTAAATACCAAGGAAATAAATGTGACAATCAGCCAATGGGCAAGTGAGCTGAATGGATATTTTTTTAAAAAAAGAAATGCAAATGGCCAATAACTATTTTTTAAAATGTTCAATATCCCTATACATTAAGGAAGTACAAATTAAAATTACTTTCAGGTACTGCACCTTACCACAGTCTGAATGACTAGCATAAAAACAAACAAGACAAAATATATCTAAACAAACAAAAATATCTAAAAGCAAATGTTGGAGAAGATGTGGATTGAAGGGAACCTTTTTTCACTGTTGGTAGGGAAACAAATTAATACCGCCATTGTGGGATCTGTTTGGAAACTTCTAACATTTTAGAGTAGACCTGCCATGTGACTCAGCTATTTCCCTCCTGGGCACATCCATAGACAATTCCTTTTCTTACCATTGAGACAGTTGCATCCCTAGGTTTATTGCTGCTTTATTCACTACAGCAAAGAACTAGAATCAATCTAGTTGTCCACCAACAGATGGATGGATAATTAAAATTTATATATATCATATATATATATATGATATATATATATATATATATATATCATATATATATATATGATTCTAAAGAATAATGAAGCTAAATTTTTTCAGGAAAATGATGGACTTAAAATGTTTAATATTAAGGGAGGTTGTGCAATCTCAGAAAGGAATAAAAAACGACATGTTTTATTTCATATGCAGAATCTAGGCAATAATATATACATCGATGTAAACAAAAGAACATGTGCATACAGCATAACATGAACAAAAGAGAATATGAAAGGTTAAATATAAGGGGGTGAGGAAGGGCTGAATAGAGTTCATGGACACAAGTGATGTAAGAAAAGATAAAGCTAATTGTTTTTCTCGCTCCATTGCTGTCCTGACTTTGGGGGAATTTGGTGGTGGATAAGTGCAGAAATTACATCCAACACTGAAAGAATAAAATTCCACACAAAGCTCCAGATTCCTATTCTGACTGGGTAGAAGTTCATTAAATTTTGCAGACTTTGGTGTGCAGTGCTTTTATTTATTTGCAAGGATATTTTCATAATAAAGTTTATAAAATAAAAAATATTAAAAGATGACACAGTGCTAGACTTAGAAAGAAAAGCCTTTAAAGCAGCTATTATACCCTGGTTCATTATATAATGGCTAGCAATAACAGAAATGAAATACCCCATATAGAGAGAAATGGCTTTCATAAAAACAGATTGATAACAAGGGTTGAGGTAAGGGAAATAATTCAGGTAATAAAATGCCAGACAAGCAAGCATGAGGACCCTAGTTCAATTCACAGCACCCACGCAAAATACAGACATGGCGACACACACTTTTAATCTCAGCACTGTGAGGCAGAGACAGGTTAATCTGTGGGCCTCACTGGCATGGCCTATCAAAATCAGGGATACCAGGTCCCACTGAGAGAAGCTGCCTCAAAAAAAAAAAAATAGTGCACCCCCTAGTTATCTGGGGCTGGTGAGGTCATGAAACGTAGAGGAGAACCTTAGAGGTTATTAAACCAGCATCATTCCTAACAGCGTTCTAAATATTGCTCTCGTACCCATAGGTAAGAATGATTATCATACTTCATCAAAGAAAATTGATTTTGTAACAGTCAAAGACCATAACAGAAAAATCACAACTAGTCAACATGCAAACAACAGATTGTGGAATTCCAGGCCGCGTGTATATATTTACAGCATAGCATCTCTGGCTCAGGGAATATTGTAAAGGAAGGGGCAGAAAGACTGTAAGAGCCAGAATCCCAGGAAGTCTGCTGGGACAGTCTCCCCCTAAAAATGGCTGCATAAACAAGACTGGCACATTGGCAATATCAATAGACATGCTAACACAAAAGGGAGGGGGAATCTCATGGGGTCCCAGCACAAGGAAAAGAACTAAAGGCAACTAACTAATGACTACAAAGAAGGAGAGAATTAGTCTCTCCCAGGAATGAGCCTTCTAATTGGTTGTCCAATAAAACGTGGTTAACTGTGAAATCATATACACACAAACTCAACAGGTTGTATTTAGATATTAATGCATCATATGCATATATACATGTATATGTATATATATACATGTATATAATAACAGACAGATATATGTATATATGTGTAAAAATAAAAAAGAAGTTATCAACTTGAGAATGAGGGAGGACACAAAAGAAGTTGGAGGGGGACATGGTAGAGTGAGGAAAGCAATTGGGAAGTGATGTAATTATATTTTTATATAAAATTGCATATAAAAACTAAAAATAGAATAAATAAAAATAACTACAAACCTTTAGCTAGACTGATAAAGAGGCATGGTTTGACTGTGTTCTCCCAATTTCATGTACTGTGAACATTATCCTCAATGCAGGAGTACTGGGAAGTGAAACCTACTAAGAGTTTATTAGGTCATAAATACTCTGACTTTATGAATGGGCCAATATCACTATTATGGGAGCTGGGGACTTGTAAGAGTGCTTGTTTGGCCATCCTGAGGCACTGGCTTTAGTTAGCAGCACCAAAAACATTAATTGATTAAACAAAAAATGTAAAGGAATATAGTACAATACCTTGACTGACTACATGCCAATAAATAGATAACCTGTGAAATATACACCACAATACTGGCCAGACAAAAGGTACCAGATCAACTCAAAAAGACATAGAAAACCTAAACTGCGCTATAACAAGAGATTGAATTACTGTTAAAAAAACAAAACAAAACAAAAAACTTCTCATAAAGAGTAACCCAGATGGCTTGGCTGCTTATCTCTACAGTGTATTCGGACCATCTTTAATACAAAACCTCCAAAAGTGGTAACAAAAATGCTTCCCAACATACACTCCATTACATTGGTAGCAAACACAGACAAAAATATAACATGAAAAGCAATCCAGATGGAAATCCACTATAAATACAAACACTAAAGTCAAGAGCAAAACATTACCAAAAATAATCTGAGACACTACGGATGATTACACACTATAACAAGAAAAGTAGAATGTCAAGCCTGGAGAGAAAGCTCCACGGTCAATGGCCTATACTACTCTAGCAGAGGACCTTAATTCATTTTCCAGGACTCCTGTCAGGTCACTTGCAACCCTCTGTAGCTCCAGCTCTAAGGGATGCCCTCTTCTGAACTCCTCCTGACACACTCACACATGGGCACATACCCACACACAATGCAGACTTGATAAAAACATAATAAATCTTTTCTAAAAAGTAAAAGAGATGGATTCGTGGATGGAGCGCACGCTCCATAAGCATGACAGCCTAAGATCTATCCAGAGAGGCCCCATGCAAAAGCAAAGTGTGCTTATGTACACCCTTAGCTGCTGCACTGGGAAACTCAGGCCAGTGAGAGACCATGACTCAAATAACAAGGTATATGGCTCCTGAGGAATGTCATCAGATGTATATCTCTGGTCTCCAAAAGCATGCGCGCTCGCGCGCGCACTCGTGTAGGAAAACCCTGTTAATTAAGATCACTGTCTACCATGTCCAGATAACTCCTCTGAGCTTGGCACAAAATAAAGGACTCTCTTTACCATCAGGGCTTCCCCTTCTCTGACCTTGCCTGGGTAGCCGGGCCGCCCACA
Organism: Uromys caudimaculatus; assembly: GCA_028551405.1. Classification (NCBI taxonomy): domain Eukaryota; kingdom Metazoa; phylum Chordata; class Mammalia; order Rodentia; family Muridae; genus Uromys; species Uromys caudimaculatus. The sequence continues at coordinate 74,783,174 of CM052722.1, forward strand.
CCCTCTACCTGGGGAAGGTCATGTAGTCCTTGGTAAACCTATAAGTTCAATTTCCTCTTTCCCAGTAAGAACCTGCCCAGCAAGTCCCTGGGATTACTGGAATGCCTCACCATATAAATGACACATTGTCAGTGCTTTAAACTCCAGCCAATGATTTCATTCACCCTGAAAACTCCTTCCCACTCCTCAAGTTTCATATATAGCCCTTGTCCACCCCAAATAAGGTATATGTGTATAAGCCCACCCCAAATAAAGGTATGCACACAAGCTAAGATCCTCTGAGAGCGGTTCCTTTAAAATCATTGGAGAAGGCCTTACCCCCACCTCCGCCCACCCCACCTCCACCCACCTCCTCCCTCCACCTCCACTGCCCATCCCTTCACCCACACCTCGATCCCCCACCCCTCACCCCACCCCACCCCCAGCCTGTACTCACTCCCAACTGAACCAGGATCCTGCAGACCCCACTTGTTCCAGACTCTGCTTCATCCTTCCAGCCTGCTGTGCATCCAATGCCTGGACGCCTTGAGGGAGGAAACAGAAGATAAGGAACCACAGCTGGGTCCCAACACCATGCATAAAACACACACACACACACACACACACACACACACACACACACACACACACACACACACACACACACCCTCGATCAAGCATGAACACATACAGGCATTCAAGCATGCATCCAGTCACCCACGCAGGCATGCATGCAGGCACACTCACAATAAGTGGTTTTTATCCTAGGAATGTAACATTAGTGATCATGTGAAAATCTGTCAATATAAATTTGTGACAAAACTCATAGACTTATAGTCTGTAGGGCTATACAGAGCAGCATGGAAACGGGCTTTGGGCCTGGAACCTTTCCTTGCCTGGTGATACAGAGTTCTCACAATGTATTCTAGGCTTATGCTCTCATCCCACTGATTTCTTTGTATGTATCAGTTTCTTCTTATGTATCAAGGGCTCTCTAACATGCATTTGGTCCTCAGCATTTCTGACATTACAGGTTAGGATCCTTTGCTGGTAGAATTAGGTACATGCAGACTTTCTGACTGAGGTCCATGCTCAAACACATCTGCTATCCTGGCAAAATTAGCATATCACAAGGAGCTGGATCTTTTGAAGGTGCTCACCCTACTTTTGGTGTATATAAAAACTGAACGGTTAGACAGATGTGGATGTTTCTACTCTCAGAAACCACAGTCTGATCCATGCACCCCTTTTTATTGTATCTTATTTTTTTTCTGATTGTTTTTCCTGGGGCACAGCCTGACCAACAAATGACCAATAAAATACAATGTATGATAGTCATGAATAAAGAAAATCTTTGAGGCCAGCCTGGTCTACAGAGGGAGTTCCAGGACAGCCAGGGCTACACAGAGAAATCCTGTCTCGAAAAACCAAAAAAAAAAAAAGAAAGAAAATCTTCAATAATGAAGGATAGCAAGGTGGCTTAGCCAATATTATTCTTCCCTTGCAAGCATGAAATTTGAAGTTCAGTTCCTAAAATGGACCTTTAAAAAATGTAGGCATGGTGGGACATGCTTGTATTACCGCTGAAGGATAGTCAGAGACTCACTGGGATTCATGGGCCACAGACCCTATCCAATTTTACAAGTTCCAGGCCAGTAAGAGACCCTGGGTGGGAGGAAAGGTAAATGTCCCCTGTCCCCTGTGGAATGATGCTTAAAGTTGTGTAAGGTTGTCTCCCATATGTGTACAACACAGGCGCGTGCGTGTGCGCACGCGCACACAGACACACAGACACACACACTCACACAGAGGCATACACACACATGTGCACAGGTACACACATGCATGCAACATCTCAATATGTATATATGCTCACAATGAACACACACACAAAATCACATAATTATCTCAAAAAATCTAAATAATACAAATCAAACCTCTTTTTAAAATGAACCTACAAAACAGACCAAATGTTGAAGAGCAATAGTCTTAGCTGATAATATTAGGATAATATTTACTGTCATGCTATAGTCCTCTTGAAGTGCCAGGCCATTGTAGTGGATACATCTGCACACTGTTTTGCTCCTTGGACCTGTATAGGCCTGACTTATTTCCAGGCTGAAGCCTACATCTTAGCCAACAGGCAGGTACCTGGGAACCCAGAGTCTTGCTAGATCCAGTGGTTACAAACACTTAGTGCTCAATACAGCACTGTCAGGTTTGTGACCCTGGGCTCTAGGTCAATGCCAGGGGTCGGTTTACAGAGACTCATGCTTCAGGCCCACCCCTAATGCCAGGTTTGTTTCTGTGGCTTCAGACATAAACTTGTATAAACTAATTGACAGTGGGTAAAAGAAGCAATCAAAATAAAATTTAAAAATGCATTGTGAAGAATAAAAAAATACAACGTATTCCCATTTGTGGCAATGAGAAGGAAAGTAATAACTATAAGTAACCACATTTAAAAAGTGAACAACTTAATAATGATTATGCATACAAATGATATGTTATTTGGAGCAATGCGTGAATATATACTCTTGCTCTGCTTTGACAAATTCTATTTTTTAAAATTTACCTCACTTGTGATAACATAATAAATGCATGTATACATTTAAAAAGCCAACAATTCTAGCCTTGAAAGGTATGCATGCCTGTAATTCCAACATTTGGGAGGGAGAAGAAGGAGGAAAGAAGCTGAGCTTAAAACTACCCAAAGGAGAAACAAATACATACCATAATGAAGATAAATAAAATAGACAACAAATTAAGAGCAAACTCAGATGTAGCTCCCTTCAAATATCAAATCTCCTCAGAGATTGTCTGGTAAACAATATTCCAGGATTACCCTGGTGTCAGTATCTCTTCTCTGACCTTTTCCCCCTGGAAGATATGCCAAGCAATTCCAAGTACTGTTTCCTGGCTTTCACTTTATATTATTATTATTATTATTATTATTATTATTATTATTATTATTATTATTATTATTATTTCTTTTACTGAGACAGGGTTTATCTGTGTAGCCTCAGGAGTCCTGGAACTCCCTCTGTAGACCAGGTTGCCCTAGTGCTCAGAGATTCACATGCCTCTGCCTCCTGAGTGTTGGGATTAAAGGCATACACCGCCACCACACTGTTTTTTTCTTAGGTTTGAAATGAAGTACATTAAGTGTTTTCCATTCATACTTTGATCATATTGCTCTTCCTCCCTGACTTTCCACCCCCGAGGTCCCATTTACCTCCTTCTATCCCCTTCCTATTTCTTCACTAGCCCACTTCCTGTTTTCATGTCTTATGGATCTCACTATTTCCCCTATTTAAGATTTTGATACCCACACGAAGGTTGGGGGTAGGGCATGCCTTTAATCCCAACGCTCTGGAGTAAGAGGCAAGCAGGTATGTGTGAGTTCGAGGCACGCTTGGTCTACTGACTTGAGTTCCAGAACAGCCAATGCTGTACTGAGAAACCCCGTTTCAAAAAAGCAAAGCAACAACAAAAAACAAAACAAAACAAAAAAAGATTTTGTCATCCATGGCATGTTTCCCTTTCTGGTTTCATGATTCTCCTGAACACACACACACGCACACACGCTCACAATCTAGACCATGTGTTTGAAAGAAAACATGTGTATATGTACCATATTAAATATAGTACATCATTAATATGTACAGTAAAAACAAACTCTCAAATCTGAGGCCACTTGTGTCCTGGGAGCAAAATAGTCCAAATTATACTTTTGACTTTGGCTTTTTTGGTGTTCTTACTTGAAACTAGACTCCTTGAATGGAGCTCCCTCCAACCAAAGTCAAAAAATAGCATGCGCTGCCCACTGCAATGAGGACAAGCCTTTCTGTTACAGTCCCCTGGAGACTACGTCTATACAGACCTTTGCCACCCCCCTCTCGCGCCTCCTGCAATCCCCTGACCTGTGGGTCTCTCCTGCTGTGTCCACCTACAATTAGGGCTCTACCCTATGTGGCTTGTGTGGCGAAACTGGTGGAGGTGAAGGACGAGACTGGACCACGAATCCGAATTCCTTGCAGCAGCCCTGGTGCCTCTGGAGTAGCAGGCCGTCCTATTCGGCATCATGGAGTTTTGCCGAAAGATAGCCACGAACAGATTTAATACTGTTAATACATGCAAATGGCCATTCTCTTTTGGGTGTGAAGTTTGGAGATTGGTAATAACATACTGCTGTTTTCTCATGTTAAAAACCTGTGTCCCTTTTGTTACAAGTTGTCCCTAGGAGACTAGGCAAAACACGCCGATCTCTGTACCAAAGAATCGGCTGTGCTGTAACACTGCACACGGCACATCAGTTCTGTTGCCATGGGAGAATGAAAAAAACCTGGGACTCCCAAAGACGCTAGATACGTGAAGATCCTAATCACTCATTGGGTGTGTGAGTTCTGCGGATGTTCATTCCTCAGCCAATGAGCTTAATGTTCTCTTGGGGGGTTGTGAGCCTTGGGTAGGAACGTTTTCCAAGTTCCGGCTACAGCTCTAGCTTATCTATCTGTTCCAGAATATGAACCCTTGCACATAAAAAAGTAGTCCAGAGTTCACTCCGCCCTCCCTGCAGCCTCCCCTCCTCCAACCCCCCCCCCCCCGTGCCGAATATAGAAGTCTTCCGGAGGAAGGAAGGAAGACCCCCCCCACCTTTGCTCTCCCAGCATGCATTGTGTCAACGCCACAGCCCTAAACCGGTCAAAGAAGTGAGCCGCTAGCTTGCGACTCTCTTCAGTTATCTTCACTTAGCACAGGTTCCATCTGGTGTCCTTTGTGCCATGTCTGATAACAAGAAGCCAGACAAAGCTCACGGTGGCTCAGGTGATGAAAGTGATGGAAGTAGGTTCTATTTATTGGAGTGGCTGATCTTCATTGTTGCCACAACAGGTTTTCTGGCGTTCCAGTTAATCTTAGACGCCATTTCTGAGGAGCAGGATGAAAGGGATGTGGCCTGGATAGCCAGGCAAAGCAAGTACATGTCCTCTGTCGGTGAGGAGGATGAAGATGATGAGGATGATATGGATGATGACGACGATGACTTCTATGATGATGATGACGACGTGGACGAGGAACTGATGAATCTGATGGATGATGAATCAGAAGAGGATGGGGCAGAAGAGGAAATGAGCGTAGAAATGGGTGCCGGAGCTACCTGCATCTTTGACTTACCAACCTGTACCTGTGAGTTACCCATAGTCCTTACTCTAGATTCTGGTGAAGTATATTCTTTACCCACATCAGTAGTAAAGACCACATCTTAGTTGGGGGTCATTCCTTGGAGCCATTCCTGTCTCTCCTGTCCACACCTATCTATTCCTTCTCTCTAACTTGCTCTTAGCTCCTCTCCTCCCATCCCCCTCCTCCTCCTTGCTGTGCTCCTCCCATTTCCCCGCCCAGCCTCTCTAGCTTCAGTCTACCTGCTCCCTTTCCCCCTTTCTCTCCTTGCTCCCCTCCCCCTCTGCTCAACTTTTCCGCCTTCCGCTCCCTGATGATCCCCTCCCACTTCATGCTTCCCAATTTGTACCTCGCCCTGAAACCATCCCCTTCCTGTTCCCCTTTTCGCACCTTTTCTTTCCCTGTTCCCCTCCCCCCCTGTTTACCTTTTAGAGTCTTTCCTCTCCCTGCCTCCCTCCCTTTCTGCACCTTTTCTTTCTCTGCTCCCCTCCCCCTCCCAGCCTACCTTTTACCACCTTTCCTCTCCCTGCTTCCCTCCCCCTTGCTGCTCCCTCCCCCACCCTATTTCCATTTTCTGGTGCTTCCTCTCCTCCTCCAAGCTGTACCTGCCCTCCCCGCCTTTCATCTCTTTGCTTCTCTCCTTCTGCCTCCTTATTCCCCTTTCTGCATCTTAACTCACCGTGCTCCCCTACCCCAGTCTGCTCCCTTTTTTGCACTTTTCCTTTACAGGATCCCCTCCCTTTCCTGGTTTCCCTTTGTGTACATTTCCTAGCCCTGCTTCCCACTTTTAGCAGTCTTACCACTCCCTGCTCTCTGCCACCTCCCTGTTCCCCCTTTTGGGGCTTTCCTCTTCTGGCTCCCCTCCACCTTCCTGCTCACCTTTTTTGCCCTTTGCCCCCTCCCCTGCCCCCTTACTTTTTTTTTTTTGTTGCACCTTTGTTTTCCAGGATCCCCCTCCACCTTCCAAGTTTCCCTTTGTGTGCCTTTCCTGTCCCTGCTCCCTTCTGTGTGCTAACCTTTTAGTGCCTTTCTTTTGTAGGATCCCCTCTCCCTTGCTGTTTGCCTTTGTGTACCTTTCCTGAGGCTGCTCCCCTCTCCCTCCCTGCTCCCCTCTCTCTTCCCACCTGTCTTCCCCATCCTCCCTTTCTCCAGACTGTCACCTCTCCTTCTCTCAGTTCCTCCCACTCCCTGCTTCCCTTATCCCTTCCTTCTCCCTGTTCATCCCCTGCCTGCTCCACTTCCTCTCCAGCCCCCCAGTTCCCTGCTTCCCTGAGCTCTTTCCTGCCTCTCTCTGTCCATCTCTCCACTTTTCCCTAGTCCCTCTTCCCTTTCACTCTCCCCTATGTGTCCCTCTTCCTATCTCCCCCTTCCTTTCTCACCCCTCTCCTCTCTTCCCTGTCCCCTCTCTTCCCTTTTCTTCCTCCTGCTTCTTAGCCCTGCCTCTCCCATGACCCTCTTATCTTCATGCCCTTTCTCTGTCCCCTCCTTCTCTTCTATCTCCCCTCCCTTTGCTTCCCCCACCTCCTTCCACTCCTCCTTTCTCCTTCCCCTGTACCCTCTACTCTCCTTGATATCCTCTCCTCTCCACTTACTCTTTTCCCCTTCCACCCTGCCCTTTGCCCCCAGGCCCTATGATATCCTGCACACTGGAAAAGGGAGGTTCCCTCAAGGGCGGGGAGGCAAGAAACGGAGTAAAGTCCCAAAATCAGCAGGCGAGGCTAGATGAAGATAAGGCCAGGTTGTGAGGATAGCTGGAATCCAGCCAAATGGCTCTTGTAACCCTAGTTACCAAGGGAGAGAGTGGTACTGAAGTTCTTCATCTTTGCTGCTGCTTTTACATATGTTGGCACATCTTTCTCAAATGCAGGCCATGCCCCATGCTCAGAGCTTGCCCAACATGGTTAAGTAATGGGAGGATCTGAAAACTAGGGGCCAGTGGTTTGTTTTGGGGACAAATTAGCACTTAGTGATATTCCCCCTAAAAATTATAACAAACAGACTCTGGATTTTGAGACTCTTGGTCTCAAATGAGGTAAGAAGTGGAAAAATTGTCATTGTGAGGTTCTTTTTAGGCTGAAGACACTTGGAACCATAGAAACATTGCTAAAAGATGGTTTCTTTTGTTGAAATGCAATTTCTCACATATTCATATTCTCCAGGTGTTCCTGGACATCATTTAAGGAAGGATGAAGTGAAGTGTAAGCTGGTTTATTTCTTCCACCACCCTAATTTCCTGGTGTCTATACCAGTATACTCTAAGGAACCAATGGACTTTGGGTGTGAAAATGCTGATGAAGACGTTGCAATGGAAGAGGAGGAGGAAGAGGAGGAGGAGGAAGATGAAATGGGAAACCTGGATGAAGAGTATAATAAGAACCTCGACTCTGCAAATGGCCCCTCACCTTAGGGATGCAGGTACTGGCTTCACTAACTAATCATTCCTAACATATCCCTGTAGCTAAGAGCATCTTTTTAAGAATATTATTGGTAAACAGTTGTTAATTTTTTATATTATTAAATTAATAAACAGTTTAACAACCATAAGTTAAGCAGGAGTCAATGATGTCTAGATGCCTGTCTTTAGATTGTAGTGAGATTACTTACTACAGGTGAGAAGTTGTTAGACTTGGTAGTAGAGACCAATAAAAGATCATGCAGTGAAATGTGACCATGGAAATCACATATTGTTCTTATAGTGCCTTTGAGACAACTGATAACAGCTGGCAAAAATAAGTGTTTGAAGAAAGATCACATGGCCGTGGTTCATATGTAAATTTTCAGCCTAGTTTTAATTTTAATATTTTAAATGGCATTAAACTAAAATAAAAGATTTTGTTTATACTGAATTTGGAATCAACCATTATATCTGCTGAGTTCATTTTTCTCTCGTTTTTGTCTTTCTGAATTTTTCCATTTCTAGACCTATGATTTTTGAAGAGATAAAAATCTCTTAAAATTTTCTTCATCTTTAATTTCCTTAACTTTAGTTTTTCATTTAAAATTAAATTAAAAATTTTAATTCAATTTTAATTTTTAAATTTCTTAACATTTTTTGATACTTTATTTACATTTCAAATGTTTCCCCCTTTCCAGATCTCCCCTTTGGAAGCCCCTATCCCCTCCCTCCTCCCCCTCTGAGGGTATTCCCCCACCCACCCACTCTTATCTTCCCTCCTTGGCATTCCCCTATACTGGGACATCTAACATCCTCAGGCCCAAGGGCCTCTCCTCTCCCTGATGGTTAAAAAGACCCTCCTCTGCCGCATATGTGGACAGCACCATGGGTCCTTCCATGTGTATTCTTTGGTTGGTTGGTGGTCCAGTCTCCGGGAGCATCAGGGGATTCAGGCCAGTTGACAGTGTTGTTCCCTCCATGTTGCTGCAAACTCCCTCAGCTCCTTCAGTCCCTTCTTCAGCTCCTCCATCTGGGACCTCACCCTCAGCCCAATGGTTGCTGTGAAGTGAATCTTGGGTATTCTGAACTTTTCAGCTAATAACCACGTATCAGTGAGTACATACCATGTTCATTAATTTGTGACTGAGTTACCTCACTCAGGATGATATTTTCAAGTTCATCCATTTGCCTGCGAATTTCATGAAGTCATTGTTTTTAATAGCTGAGTAGTACTCCATTGTGTAAATGTACCACATTTTCTGTATCCATTCCTCTACTGAGGGACATCTGGGTGGTTTCCAGTTTCTGGCTATTATAAATATGGCTGCTATGAACATAGTGGAGCATGTGTCCATATTACATGTTGGAGCATCTTCTGGGTATATGCCCAGGAGTGGAATAACTGGGTCCTCAGGTAGCATTATGTTCATTTTTCTGAGGGCCCGCCAAACTGATTTCCAGAGTGGTTGAATCAGCTTGCAATTCCACCAACAATGGAGTAGTGTTCCTCTTTCTCCACATCCTCGACAGCATCTGCTGTCACCTGAGTTTTTGATCTTAGCCATTCTGACTGGTGTGAGGTGGAATCTCAGACTTGTTTTGATTTGCATTTCCTTGATGAATAAGGATGTTGAACATTTCTTTAGGTGCTTCTCAGCCCTATGAGTTTCCTCAATTGAAAATTCTCTGTTCAGCTCTGTTCCCCATTTTTTGATGGGGTTATTTGGTTTTTTGGAGTCTAACTTCTTGAGTTCTTTTTGTATATTGGCTATTAGCCCTCTATCGGACATAGGATTGGTAAAGACCTTTTCCCAATCTGTTGGTTGCCATTTTGTCCTATTTACAGTCCTTTGCCTTACAGAAGCTTTGTAATTTCATGAGGTCCCATTTGTCCATTCTTGATCTTAGAGCATAAGCCCCTGGTGTTCTGTTCAGGAACTTTTCCCCTGTACCCATGTGTTCGAGACTTTTCCCCACTTTCTCTTCTATTAGATTCAGTGAATCTGGTTTTATGTGGAGGTCCTTGATCCACTTGGACTTGAGCTTTGTACAGGGAGATAGGAATGGATCAATTTGCATTCTTCTACATGTAGACTGCCAGTTGAACCAGCACCATTTGTTGAAAATGCTGTCTTTTTTCCACTGGATGGTTTTAGCTCCTTTGTCAAAGATCAAGTGACTGTAAGTGTGTGGGTTCATTTCTGGGTCTTCAATTCTATTCCACTGATCTACCTGCCTGTCGCTGTACCAATACCATGAAGTTTTTATCACTACTGCTCTGTAGTACAGCTTGAGGTCAGGGATGCTGATTCCCCCAGAAGTCCTTTTATTGTTGAGAATAGCTTTTGCTATCCTGGGTTTTTTCTTATTCCATATGAATTTGAGACTTGCTCTTTCTAAGTCTATGAAGAATTGAGTTGGAATTTTGATGGAGATTGCATTGAATCTGTAGATTGCTTTTGTCAGGTTGGCCATTTTAACTATATTAATCCTGCCAATCCATGAGCATGGGAGATCTTTCCATCTTTTGAGGTCCCCTTCGATTCCTTTCTTCATATACTTGAAGTTCTTGTCGTACAGATCTTTCACTTGCTTGGTTAGAGTCACATCAAGATACTTTATATTGTTTGTGACAATTGTGAAGGGTATCATTTCCCTAATTTCTTTCTCAGCCTGTTTATCCTTCGAGTATAGGAAGGCTACTGATTTGCTTGAGTTAATTTTGTATCCAGCCACTTTGCTGAAGTTTTTCAGTTTTTCATTTAAAATTAGATTAAAAATTTTAATTCAACTTTAATTTTTAAATTTCTTAAAATTTTTAAAAAAGATAAAAATCTCATTTTGAAGACATGAAAGCAGAGCAGCTGGAAGGTTTAGGGAATCTATAGGGCTGGTATATAACCATAAGGAGTTTTGTTCTCTGAGAAGCAGTCAGAAAGGAAAAGCAGGCCTTTGCAAGTGGTTGCCAGTAGGACAGTGAGGTCGATATGTTGAGATTATGGAAGCTATCAAAGTCATAAATACTCTAATACCTAAGGATCTGTTAGGGAAACTCAACAGGAAAATATTTTAGTTTCTCCTTGAGAGACAATGGTAATACATAGAATTGGCAAGAAAGTCAGGAGTGCATTCTAAGGAAATACAAATGTCTTTTATCTCTTATATCCTTCTACAGTTGCAAAGCCCAGAAGAAAGCAATGGATGCAAGAAGAGGAGGAGGAGGAGAAGAAGTGATTTTTTCCATTAATTTTCTAACTTTTAGTAATCTAGACAATTTTGTTCTAAAGTTCATTATAGAAAGATGTCACCAACAGACATCTGACTACATGGTGAACTTTTATATGACTATATAAGATTACATTTGTCCATGTGAAAAATAAAAGTTTGACTTGCATACACTACAGTGGTTTCATGTTAAAATCAATCCGCCCTTTTTAAATCTTTTTGATTTTACCTCATCTTGAAAAAGAAAAACACTTAGCTTACCAGGACACTGAACAAATGCTGATGGGCGTGAACCAGCAGCTGCTGGAGATTTGCTAGAAGTGTATATTCTCAGACTACTCCAGACCTACTGAGTCAGAGATCAGGAGAGATTTCCTAAGTGCTCCGAACACTTGAACACCATGGGTCTGCAGCAACAGGGGGAAAGGCTATGTAGAGCCAGCCTTCATTAACTTGGTAGGTGCTATGTTTGTGATTCGAGTATCAGCCAAGAGCTGAGATGTTGAGGTTTGTTGCACAGTTGGGAGGTGATGGAACCGATAGTGAGTGGGGCATGATTGGAAAGATGTCAGGGCATTGGGGATGAGCCCTCGAAGGAGATATCAGAACCCTGACCAATTCTTGTTCTTTTGCTTCCTTGCTGCCATAAGCCAAGGCAGTTCAATGCACCACATCTTCCTTCCCTGGTGCAATGGCTTGTCACCAACAAACACAGACCTGCTGAAAGGATGTGCTTATTTCCCAGGGTAGCCGTAACAAAATCATGAGCTGGGTAGCTTCAAATGATAGATGTTCATTCATTTGCTCATAGTTCTGAAAGTTGTAAATCTGCAATTATGTTGTTAGCAGAGTTGAATCTTTCTAGAAGTGGTGAAAGGAAATCTTGTCTTTCCCTCTATGCTGACTCCTAGAGGTTGACACCAATTTTTGGCAACAGTTGGGTTGCAAATGTATCATTCTAATCTTTCTCTCCGTCCTCACATAGTGTTTTTCTTTGGATCTCTGTCTCTAGGATTTTTCTTTATTGGGGTGCCAGTTAGTGAATGAAGGATCCACCTTTATCCCCTATTAATTCATTTTAATGTTATATATGTAAATGGTCTTTGATCACACTAGGGAGTCTAATAGTTGCCCCTATAGCATATATCTGATAAACTGTTAAACTCATTAAGGTGTTAAGGGGAGCCCCCAGAGATGACTATGAAGAAATGGTTTACAGACACTTGGAAGTCTTAATTCTAGGCAGCAGGGGTTACACTCCGGTAGATATTCAGGGACCCAAGTGTAGCCACAAGCATTTAGAGCAAGAGGCTTTTAAAGACAAAAGCCCTATCCTCAGTATCTCCTTATGTAGTTGCAGGGAAAGTTGATGCACAAGCTAGCAGTTTAACAACAGCTAAGATAAACAGTTAGCAGGCAGTTTAACAGAAGCTAAGTTAGCTGGGGTGTCTTGACCTCGGGTTCCTAGAACACAGTTGGATGTTTTCCCCCAGACTTCTCCATCGAGGAGATAAAATTCTAGTTAAAACTGAAGTAATCTCAACAAGATTACAAGATGGAGAAACTTCTGTACTGATTGGAGGAACTTCTGCGCTGTCTTGCAAAGGTACAAAGGTACAAAAATTGGGTGATGACCATGAAATACAGAGAAAGGAAAACCTGGGAAAACTGTATAACAATCTCTTACATTTGTAATGAAAGGCATAGACACACTCAAACACACACATACTTGTCTGTGTCCTTTATATAGTGTTTATCTTTTTCATAATGCCTTCTGAGTGCTGTTTGTTTCATTTTATATGTGCATAAATATGTATGCGTTTATGAACAAATATGTGTGTATATTACAAACATTCAGAAAGAATTATGAAAAGGATAAAACACCATATGAAAGACAGTGGTTAACATTTGTGGAACAAAGGGTAGAATTCACCTAGGGACATGCACAGTGAATTCTAATTCTCCTTATAAGTGTGATGTTAGGGTGGATAATGAGCTCAGGGTTATAATATTCCCCATACCATTTTACAGGCTCAGAATTCTTTCTGAATTAAAGAAGAAATGTAAAAGAAGAAATCTGCTTAAGAAGCCTGCCTAAGGAAAACCAACAACATAGTTGATCAGAGTAAAGGATTAGAGAAGGTAAGGATCATGTATTTAAAAAGAAATCTAGCTTCTCCATGTAGTTAAGGCTGCCTAGACTCCTGCTTATTAGCTTCAAGAGCATTTCACATGTTACATAGTACATTTCATATCTTAGTTTATATTACTTTTATATATGATTATCTTTTCACCCCATGAAAGGTGAATTTCTAAAGGGCTCAGATTATACATGAATGTATTCGTATCTTCTACTCCAGCTGCACCTCATTTTTTTAGGATGTGTTTGAAGGGCTTGATAAGGTCTGATTTTTTGTATAGCTGTTCCTTAACTTTAGCATCCTTTGGTGTCTGTAGAGACTGGACCTTTTAGAATCCCTGACATCTTTCTCCTTTTTGATTAAGCTAAAAATCCATCTTATAGTAACCAGAAAAATTTAAATCTAGGCAGTATAAGGAAGGGAGCAGAGAATCTGCCAAACCAACCAATCCATGGTCAGGGAGGTTTTTATTATAGATACGAGACAGAGAATAGCCAGAGGCTTTGGGGGAAGTACAAAGCAGCTCTGGCTTGGTCTGTGGGGCAGAGGAGAGGGGCACACTGGCAAGGGCAGAGAAGCAGCAGGAGTGGGAAAAAAAAAACTTCCCTAGGTTCAAAAAAAAAAAAAAAAACCACTGGCAAGGTAAGAGGAGGGAATCCTGTGAACTGGAATAGCCTGGAATTGTAGGGTAGTGGGGGAGGGGCTTACAGCCCAGAGGCTTTCTTATGATGTGGTCAATAAGGAAGTGGCTCTTCCTGGCAGATAGAATCCTTTTTTACAGATTCCTGAGGAATGATAAGAGTTAACAACAGCAGTCCTGTAATGCAGCCTGAACTAAGCACAAGACTGTCTTTTTGAGGTTCCCTTTAGACACGACAGGCAGCACTTCCTTTGTAATGCTATTGAATTCATAACTGCATTTTCCATTCTGTCGCTATAATTTGGATCTGAAATGTATACCAGAGATCTGTGTGTTTAAGGTTTAATCCTTAGTCTTTAATATTTGGGGGGAAATGATAAAATTTTTAAGAAGTTGTCCCTATTGGCAGGTTTTAGATTATTAGCTCTGGGAAATATAGGAGCTGGATCTCTTTGCCTTGATATTATGTGTTGTTTTCTCAGTACCTTAATGATCACATAGGTCCAATCTCTTAAATAACGGACCATATTCTTGAAGGTTACTATCTTAGTTAGCATTTGGACCAAATCAATGAAGAGAATCCTAAATACCTATTGGACCCTGGGGCTTTGGGCTACTAGGGCAGCATACATAGGCCCCAGATACAGAGACTACATTTGAGTGCAGGAATCTCTATGTATATCTTCTTAACAGTCACCCTTTTAAATTCCATAATGTTTGAAGCTGGAGAAATGGCTCAACATTTAAAAGTACTTGCTTCTCCTGCAAAGGACCTGGGTTCACTACCCACGAACCATGTAGTATTTCACAACCTTCTATAATCTAGTTTCAGGGGATCCAGTGTTTTGTCTTTCTCCTCTGCAGTCACCAGGCACACACATGGTACACATAACACACAATAAGGCAAACTCTCATTGCACTGGACTTGGTACCAGGAATTGAACTCAGGTCCTCTGGAAGGACTTTACCAAGTGCTCTGAACCACTGAGCCATTTCTCCAGCATAAAATAAAATAAAATAAATCTTCAAAAAGCCCTTCCTAGCCGGGCAGTGGTGGCGCATGCCTTTAATCCCAGCACTTGGGAGGCAGAGACAGGCGGATTTCTGAGTTCGAGGCCAGCCTGGTCTACAGAGTGAGCTCCAGGACAGCCAGGGCTATACAGAGAAACCCTGTCTTGAAAAACCAAAAAAAAAAAAAAGCCCTTCCTTAGTAAAGGAGATCCTGTTACATATGCTGAGCAATGCCGGCATACCTAGGAAAGACATTAAAGTTGTCAACAGGCAAAAGACAGGAAGGAAAGAGCTCTTACGTTAAGAATTTCACCCGAGATTTTTACAAGAAAAGCAGCAGATGGAGGTTGATAAGTTCTGGGTTGTTTATTTTCAGTGGTTTTGCATTTATCTGGTACCTGGCTCTGGGATGACTAGGGCAGAGGAGTATTTCCTCCTAGGATGTAAGACAAAGAAAAGAAGAGAGAACTCACTGCTTGGTTAATTTATGTATTAAAAGGCATGCTTTGGTTGGGCCTTTATTAACTTTGAGAATTGGCTACCCCAGGGAGGGACCATTTTGTATCTTCCAGGCAGTGAGGTGTATGACTTTAGTTTTTTTCACTTGTCAAAACATTAGTGGTTTAAAAAAGAAAAAAACTGAAAATGCATATAATAAAATGTATCCTCTCATGCTTGGCACCATGACTGAGAGTAGGGCATAAGTTTCACTAGGATTCCAAATATTTTGTTATGGGAATTTTTAAAAAGGCAACATAAGTAAAAGGAGTCTCTGCAGGCCAATTCTCAATCACAGTCTCCGGTTTTACCGTTAGCAAAGTAAAATAGGTCGTCAGCTTCTGTAATATCTTGGTAGAAGTGTAGGGTGTGTTAGAAAGTAATCAGACAAAGAGGCCAGAAAGTACGTGATGTTTATGGATATTGTTGGAGTTATAAAATGAGATGCACGGTGGAAATCTAGGAGAGAGAATCAAGGACTGAGTGATCCTCTGTGGCAGGAGATGGCTTGGCTGATGTAAGACAGGTGCAGTCTAGGAAGAGCAATTTTTTTAACAGTCCAGAAATTTGAACCTAAGGCTTCATTCATGCCAGGCATTTGCTCTTCCATTGAGCTTCATCAGGGTCTCACTGTTTCCACACTGGCCTGGAACTCGCTCGAGCCAGCTGGCCTAAAAACGTACCATCCTCCAGCCTCAGCCATCTGAGTAGCGGTGATTAGACTTATACCACCAGGTCCAGCAGAGGTACAGGTTGTAACAAATTGAACAGATTTGCCTTTATGCATAGGAGCTGTAGGGAAGGAAATATGTCCCAACAGACATTAGTTTCATGGCTGACAGACACACTCACAACAAGTAGATTATCGAAATAAAAGTATACCGATTAGTGTAAATTTTATATGGTGTAAGAATCTCCAGAAATCAAGACTCAAAGCATCAGTGAAACTTGTGTAATTTTGCACTTACATTTTATCAAGAGTGGACAGTAATTTAGAAGAATAATCAGACAGAAGGAGCTTGATCCAGAGATAATAAGCCCAGGGAAATTTAGCAATTTTTTTTCTGATTAAACTAAGAGCCTTACACTTGTCAGATAAATGTTCTGCCACTGAGCCTGTATTTTTTTCATTTTGAGACAAAGTTTTGTTAAGTTGGTTTGGCTGCCCATGAGCTCACTTTGAAGACCAGACAACTCTTAAATGAGTGATTGTCTTGCCTCAGCCTCCAGAAGAGCCAGGAAGACAGAATTGTGCCGCTACACCTGATACGCCTTGACTTCTAGTTATAATTCATAACTACTTGTTTGATCTTCCTAAATTTGCAGACTTTTTAATTTTACAGCTTCAGCAAAACTATATTTCATAAAATGAGCCAGAAGCCCTTTGATACATAGAAACATTTTATGAAATTATGTTTTAGTAATTTAGTAAATATTCCTATTACTGTGTTTGCACGTTTCGGGAGAATTTTAGCAGTAGTTGTTTTACACACACTTTAAAAGAAATCTATTGATTTTTATGTGTATGAGGGTTTTGTCTGCATATATGTTTGTGCACCACAGGCCTGCTCAGTGAGTGTGGGGTTCAGAAGTGGTCATTAGATCCCCTGGTACTGGAGTTAGAGAAGGTTGGTTGGGATCCCACTTATGGGTGCTGGAAATCCAGCCTGTGTTCCCTGCAAGACAAGTGTGTGTTCTTAACTGCTCAGCCATTTCTCCTGCCCCCAACTGACTTTGTAACATGCTTTCAGGACTGGGAGTGAATTTGTATCTTTAGTATGTTTTATCCTGTTTCACTTGCATATATTTCTTCCTAAAGGTTATTTCTCATTTAGGTTAGATCATTTTATAGATAATATTGCTTATATATAGATGATATAGTTATTTGAAACTGAAAATTCATGAAATTAATCTCATACTTCTACCAGCAATAAATAAATTAGACTTGATTTTTGCTACCCAAACTCTGTTATCTGTACACATATTTTTCAAATTACCACATTGAAGCAGCACTGAAATATATATGTACATATATATACATATATGTGTGTGTGCATATATATACATATGTGTGTACATATATATATACATATATATGTGTGCACATATATATATACATATATATATATATACATATATATATATATGTATATATATATATATATATATATATTTGAACCATAAAACCAGTAAAAATAGCTATCCTCCTTAAAAGGGACATATGAACATTTGAGAAAAAGAACACAGTGCCTCCCTGAACTCCAAAGTGAGACAAGGTCTCAGAGCAAATGAAACAAAACCAAGCAGTGTTTTCTCATGAAAATATTATGCTCCCTGCAAATCCCCATTTCTTTCACAAAATCAAAAATCCAGGTTGCTCCTCAAGCAGAGTGGGCCATTTTTTTTCAAAAGTTCTCTTAGAACTCTCCAATGCAAAGTACAATATAGATTTAAATATATTAACATAATTTTGTTTGTTTTATTTTCCTTTTCTTATTTATTTATTTATAATTTATTTATTATAAGTACACTGTACCTGCCTTCAGACACACCAGAAGAGGGCATCAGACCTATATGGGCAGAGCATAGTGTCCCTCCTGTGAGGCTCCTAAGTAAAACAACAAATAAAATAAATGAAGAAATCAAGCCCTCCTGGCCCCCAGAAGCAACCGAGTAGGGAATTTCAGGCAGCTGGAAGTCTGGCTCAGCTTTTGCTTCCTGACTGAAGCTCAACTCATTTTCCCCACCCCGCTGCAGGCACTCTCCCATCACAGGATAACTAATAGTAACACCTGTGGGAAATAGTTTGCTCTTCTCAGAGGCATGGTGTCTTCACACTTAGGCTGTCCTGCTCTTCTCTCTCTTCCTTGTCACAGACTTAGAGGCGCCCGGCCAGCCCATCTCCAGACACCAGGCTTCAGAAGACATTTGACATAAACATGCTTGGGGATAGCCACAGTCCACCCTCGGGGCCAGTATCTCAATGAGGTCAAACATTAACACTTGACCACTATAACGTAGCGGGCTGGCCTTAAGGTTGAGACAGTTCTGTCTTAGCCTCCTAGATTCTCCAAACTGGAATTTTTGAGTTGTGGTTTTTATTTTAATAGTCCTTCGAGATTTGCTTCTGTATACCTTGTGCACAGACTGGAGGTAAACAAGAGACTATTGCTTTTCTTTCTGCGTGTTGCAAAAGGTAGAACCTTTCTGGGGGAAGGCGTTGGCAAGTTCAGCACAGTAGCAGAGTCCGTGCACATTTCCTCATGTGATTGTGACAGTCAATTCGGGCTGAGTTCTCTTCGATCCTGTAGATATCATTTCCATTTTAAAGAAGAGGCCTCTACTGCTCATCTAAATGAATGGGGAGCTCTCCCATGACTTGGGCTGGAATAGGAGTATCAGTCCACAGGGCCATTGGCTCTTCCCCAGGTAAGAACTTCAGTTGTAATAAGTGATGTGTTTATAAAAGGGGTGGAGCTTAGACAGAATGCTAACAATAAGGGCCCAACATGTCTCCCAAGGTGGGTTACCCTAGAAAAAAAGTGTCATCTGGCTGAATCTGAGGGTTGTTTACACGGAAGTGTGTGCATGAGACTGTCTACTTGTCCATTTGGTTCAGAGGATCCAGGCAGGCAGCCTTGGACTTGTAGAACTGACTGTTGCTGGGGTATTTATTACTAGGATAGTCAAAGTGAGAGCTAGATTAGTTTATCTGCAGCAGTTCTCAACATGTGGGTCACAACCCCTTTGGGGTTTGCATATCAGATATTTAAATTCCAATGCATAACAGTAACAAAATTACAGTTACGAAGTAGCTATGAAAATAATTTTATATTGGGGGGTCACCACAGCTGTATTAAAGGATCTTATCATTAGGAGGGTTGGGAACCAGTGAGCTAGTGACTTTTTGTTTTGTTTTGTTTTTCGTTTTTTGAGACAGGGTTTCTCTGTGTAGCCCTGGCTGTCCTGGAACTCACTCTGTAGACCAGGCTGGCCTCGAACTCAGAAATCCACCTGCCTCTGCCTCCCAAGTGCTAGGATTAAAGGCGTGCGCCACCACTGCCTGGCAAGAGCTAGTGACTCTTGTTGCTCTGGTACCCATGGAAAAGCAGAAGACATGGGCAACCCAGTATATAGGGCCAATAAAGATTAGAGGTGAATAAGGTGTTTATTGTTGCAGGCCATGTTTGTAGAATTAACCAGAAGCCTTTGATTTGATTGGTCTTTCATAAGTCTACTAAAACCAGGGCACTGTGATTTCTTGAATTGTTTTAGTATTAGGCATCACTGCCAGTAAGAAGGGATTATAGCCCGGAGAAACAACTGAGTGGACTCAGCTCAATTCAGCATTCTCCATACTTGCCAATTTACCATGATGTATAGAATCTATTGACTAATACGCCCATTCCAATATCCCAGCTGATGGGAAGCTAACATTTTCCATTGTCTATCTTTCTGAGAGCTGTTAGGAGGCCTAACATAGGATGTGAACCATGCTTAGCCATAAAAATTCACATCAACAAGTGTGTGTGTGTGTGTGTGTGTGTGTGTGTGTGTGTGTGTGTGTGTGTGTGTATGAATGTGTGTGTATGTATATATGAGGTGTGAGGGTGTGTGTGTGTATGTATACATGAGGGGTGTGTATGTATATATGAGGTGTGAGGTATGTATGTAAGTATACATACACACACACACATATACATATGAGGGGTGTGTGTGTGTGTCAGTGCCTCAGTGTCCAAATCCTCTTACTCCTACTTTCCCTATTGTGTGGAATCTTTTAGGAATGACTTCATTTTTCCGTGTCCTATGATAGCTTTTATAAAAGTGATGAAATGGTCGGATACGTGCGGCGTTATAATCGGCGGGGGATGGTTGCACGGTTCCAGAAACCACACCAAGCCAAACAGTTCCACGTTGGGGGTTTACTGGAAGAGGGGGGGCTAGCGGCAAGAAGAGAAAGGGAAAGAGAGAGAAAAAAGAGAAAGATCAGAGTGGTCTTCCGTTTATATAGAGAGAGTGACGTCGTCGCAGGTAAAGGTGGGCGGTCGGCCAAGTGGATTCTGGGAATATGGTGGCTGTTGCCTTGGCAACAGGTGGGCGGGTCGCACTGTCGCCTGGATGTGACGTCACCGGTCTGGCGATCCCGATGCCAACAATAGCAACGCATCATTCTATTTTAGTCTCTGTTAGGTGAAGCGTGCATCTCAACAGGTACCTTCCATATAGCTGGTTAGCCAGGAAGTTCATCAGGGACTGGAGCTAGGTCCTTAAGGACAGACTTGGTCTCAGCGAAAGAAAGAAAACATATTTCCTCCTCCACTCAAGATATGGTCTCACATTCTTGGCTGTTCACTTTGTCATGTTCTGTTTAAGTGGTCCAAGAAAGTAGAGGGCAAATTGTCCTCATCCATACCATAGTGATACTTACTGCCCTTGCTTCTGAAGGGCATCAGAGTCCTTTCCACTGTCTTAACACCTTCAGGCTCTTGGACTCCTACCTCCTCTCTGGCAACACTTTAGTTACATGCCACACTGAGCAGAGGCCAGAATGGGGCTGGTGGTTTAGAGCACCTATTCAGTAGGATAAACCACTTAATTCGGAAGGTTGGGAAGAACAGAAATAAAAACCTTCTTTTATTTAGTCACTGGCTTATCCCGAGGATTTGCGGAAGGATACCCTTTGAAGGATGATTTAGAACGATGCCTTCTTGCCACAGCAAATCCCAATTAGACAGCAACAAGGTGACACCAATCGTTTATACAAACCTCTCTCCAAACTATGATTAAGAGAGAAAGAGAAGCCTTGGCCTGACAAGCCACCTTTTTGTCTTATTTACATGCCACAGCAATCCCTAGGAACAAATATCCAGGGAGTCAGGAATAACCCACTGTCAGTTCAGGGTTTCATAGCCCTTCTTTTCTCTATTTGGGCCCACAGGGCAGGCTGACATTCTCATGAAGCTCCTTGTCTCCGGCTCCCAATCAGTTGCAGTAGCATTGCTTCACTAAAATGCCAGTGCTGCTGCCTCATTAGGCTAATGAGGCACAGGAGGAGACCATAACAAATACAAAGTTGCTAGCGTGGAGCGATGCTGTGCTGACCTGGAAGCATTCCAAATTTTGATTCCCAACCATATAGCACTGCCTAAGAGAAATCGGTGAATTGATTGTTCTGCTGGCTGATTAGTTTCCTGATTAACACCAAAGTTCTCTCCTTTCTTCATCGCCGATTGTGCTGATTTTAAGGGATTTAGGACTGACTGAAGCAAAAGGTAGGATCTCCAAGGTGGCAATAGCACACAAGGAGATTTACTTAGAGTACACTTTGACAGGTTTACATGAGGTGGATACCCCACATAATCAAAGACCTTCCAGGAAAAGAAAAAGTCCAAGAGGAGATCATAGAGTGAACCTATATGTCTCCTCGATGGAATTTGGCACTAGGATGAGAAGTCTCTGGGTCAAGGAATGCAGAAGACAGCAGTGTAATTGGGGGCTTTTATAACCATAGGCTTTAACTTATCTGTGGGTAACAGCTGTCGGGTGCAGTTTTGTGAGGAATGCAAATCAGGCAGTTGGTGGCTGCTTATTTTGAATATATTTCAAACAACTGAGTGTGTAAAATTTGAGTTTGGTGCCAGCCAGCTTTTGCACTAATGCTTTCTAGCTTGCTGTGATAAAGAAAAAGACGTAGAATAGGTATGCAGAAGTCCTTCATATCTTTTATACACCAATGTCCATGTTGTAAATAAGTGGGTCTGTTCCAGTGTGAGTGAGTGTAGTTGTGTGATTATGTAGGTATGCATATTCATGTATATGAGTGAATATATAAATATATATTTGGCATGTTTTGTATGTTAATATGTGAGCATGTTTGAGTCAATGCATGTGCATGTGTGAGTCAGTTTCTAATCATGTGTACTGATCCTAGTATGTGCTTATTTGTGGATAAATGTGTAAGCTGGTCCATGTGCAAATATATTAGTAACTAAATTTAAGCACATAATATGTGTATGTTTGTGAATATATGAGCATAACTTTGTATATTCTCATATGACTATAAATGTATATTTGTATGAAAATAACAGCAGAAAGATGTCTGGTTATATGCAAGGGGAAAGGAATAAGCATAGAAGTGATGTAAATATGTTTATGGATAAATAATTATGTGAATGAAGCCTACTGTGTGTTAATATGCAATCAGGATCATGTTTCTGAGTGAATGTGCATTGTTCTGTGTCTGAAAATTCCAGTGTGTATATGTGTGTAGTTATAAACATAAAAACTTGTGTATATGAAAACTTTCATACACAAATTATCCTGTGCATGTAAATATGTTCTTGATTTGGATAGAATTGTGGTGGCAAATAGAGATGTGTGTGGTTGAGAGTAAATAGTAAATATTGGGTAGGTACATGTCCAAATTACTGATACTTTATATGTTAACCAGCTTACATGTGTGTGAAGGAGTACACAAAAATGTATCAGTGTAAGTCTGATAATATGTGTTAGCATTCTGTCTAAACTCCACCCCACAGTTGCCTGGCAACAGCCAGGTGGGCCTAGCCCACTATAAAAGGGGCTGCTTGCCCCTCCTTTCTCTCTTATCTTTTTCTCTTGCCTCTCTCTTATCTCTTACCTCTCCCCATGCCCTAAATAAACTCTATTTCTACTCTATACCCTCGAGTGTGTCTGGTCCCTCTGGGGGAAGGGATGTCTTGGCATGGGCCTCCTGAGGCACACCCTTCCCCCACACCTTCCTCCCCATAACCCATATAACATATATCTCTATATATTTTTATAAACACATCAATATGTGCATGAAAATGCAGACGAGTGCTTCATTATGAGATTGCATGAGGATTTTCTTGTGCCTTCTATATTAATATTAATATGTTTATGTGTTGGTGATCAGTTTTGTGTGAGTACAAGCATGTATGAATAAAAATATGAGCATTCACGGTTTGCTTATGTAACGTGTGTTTCTGTAAGTTTACTTGTAAGCATAATTATATGGGTGATTATATGCGTGTGTTCATCTCTGACATGCATATATATTCTAAGTGTATCTGTGTGTGTTGATGTAGAAACAAGCTCAACGCTGGAGAGTTGGGTCAGTGGTTAAAGGAACTTGTTGCCTTTGCAGATATATGCCTTGGGTTCAATTCCTGGCATTCACATGGTAGCCCATGGTCACCTGTAATTCTAGTTCCAATGCCTCCTTTCTGACCTCTGTAGGCACTCTATACATGTGGTACACAGACATACATTTTTAAAAAACCCATACACATAAAATAAAAATAAGTCAAGGACTTTCAAAACTATATACAGCTCATGTGTGTGAGTGTGATAATGCACAATTTTAAGTGAAATGAAGGTACTGGAAGAGTGTGTATTGGTGTGAGTCAATCTGCAAACATGTAAGTACGTTATGCCTTCATGTGCAAGTGAGCGTCTTCAGTGTTTTATGTGTGTGAATGAATAAATTAGGTATTTGTATGGGCATTTTCACACAACTGTAATTTTGTGTGCATGTTTAATTCAAATATATTGAGCAAATATCTATGCCTATAGAAAATAAGCTTGTTAGTATATGTATCTTGATGTGTATATGTTCATATATTTAAACTAAAATGAGCACATTCATTTGAAAATCAATGTGGAATGACGTGCAAGTTTGTGAGTTTATGTGTTCATATGTAAATGAATCTATGATTATTGTTTCTGTGTGTTGTAGTTTCAATGTGCGGGTGTGACTGAATATCTAGGAATGGAATCTGAGTGATTGTTCCTCTTCAAGTTGTTCTTCCAGCCTCTGTGTTATTGCCTTTCAGTGACAGGACTCAAAATATAACCACAGATTTTTTTTAAATGCATAAAGCCATAAAGCGAATTCACAGTGCGTGTTTATTATTTTTTGACAGTTCAAAGTGGCTATCACTAGGTCTAAAGCCAAGCCATTCTTCAGTGTGCATTACATCATACTGCTGCTATGGAAATATGCGTGACCCTCATCATTCTGCCTGCTGCCTTCACTATAGGCTGACTGCCCAGAAGCTGAGCTACAGAAACAAATGGGTTATTTCAAGTACAGTGCTTCAGAAAGCAAGTGCAATTGGACATGTCTGAATGACTCCTGTGAAGTAAATGCTTCTCTATGTGAGGGAAAACCAGATTTCAGTATTCAGGGTTATTGTGAACAAATGCTTGAGAAGTGCTATCTAGTTACAAGGGTTTCCAGCAGCACAGTTCTTGATAATAACTTTTGAGGCCCCTTACATGGCTTTACAGAATTGTACCTGTGTTTGGAGTTAGTGAGACTAAATTGCCAGCTCTGTCCTCCCAATCCCAAGGTCAGACTTCTTATCATAGATCATTTTGTGTCATTTAAGAAAAAAATCTGTGGTCCCTTTTGGTGGAGCTCTGGGTGACCTTAAAGTTCAAACACAGAGCCCTGGCTAAGGGCTCTCAGATGAAGGAGCAAATGGAAGCTGAAATGACATGCACTTCTCCAGACCTCCAGACCCTGTGAATGTAGGCCATAAAGATATTTCCTTAACAAGAGTGGACACCTTCTGTGCTAGCTAATAACTAAAGTATTCCCACATCTCTAATGGGATAATTGAATGGAAGCCTCCAGATAAATTACTTAAATGTCATCTTTGGAAGGTGGGCTTCAGCCTAATAGAACAGTCCTCCCCAAGGAACTTAAGAGGGCAATACAAGAACAATTTCTTCCCTACCAACCATCAAAGTGCCAGTGCTGAAAGAGTAGGTGCGTGAAGCATCCCTCATCTACAACATTGGAGAATTTCTGTCATACCAAGAACTAGAAATAAGCCTAGGGGAGCTGCTTGTCAGAGCATTATGACAACTCAGTTCTACTTATTCCTGCTCCTCTTCCTCCTCCTACTCCCTGTTCCTCCACCCACTGGTCCAGCCCCTCTTCTCAAGAAAATAATGAACCTCCTATTTGAAAATGACAAGGACAGAGTCACCAAGAATTTGTCTGTGGACTCCAAGCAAAGTGAAAAGAATTCTGGGCAGGAATTCAATACAGAAACCTGGTGGCAGGAGCTGATACAGAAGCCATGGGGAAATGCTTCTCACTGGCTTGTTCCCCATAACTTGCTCATCCAGCATCCAGAACCACCATCCCAGGGATGGCATCACACACAGACAACTGAGTCCCACATCAATCAAGACAGTACACTACAGGCTAATCTGGTGGGAACATTTTCTCAATTGAGGTGCTCTATTTCAAAATGACTCAAGCATGTGGCAAGTCAACAAAAACTAGCCAGGACAATTAATCCATTGACATATTTCAACTTGACATACAACTACATTTCTATTTAGCTGTGAACACTCCTTTCTTGATCACCCCTAAAATCTCACAGTAATATAATAATATCACAATATGAAACATTCCAACTTTTAAAAGTGCTACAGTCTTTACAAATTTGAACAGGTTAAAAGTTCAATCTCTTTAAAGCGTCCAGAGTCATCTCTTTCAAAGTTTGCCTCGCTAAAATAGCCGAAGTATCTTTAAAAAAATATCCATAGTCTCTCCAAAATTCCAAAGTCTTTTATTGTGGTCTCTTGTAAAACCAAAATAAAAATAAATGCTTTCTTATTCCAAGGGGAAATTGAATGAAATGAAGACAAGACTGCCCCTGGGTATGGTTGAAGAGGTTTTTATTGTCAGTGAGTAAGAATGCGACCAGAGGCATATGGAAGATTCCAGAGCAAGGAGAGAGGAATAGACTAAACATGTCCAGTAGACTGAACCAGGCCATGGGGGG
>CM052722.1:74809151-74850275 GCA_028551405.1 Uromys caudimaculatus
AGGAACCATAGGTACAGAGCGAGCCTTGTATGCTAATAGGCACCATAGTTAGCCATCTGTCCCCAGTTTCTTTTTGATCTGACAAATAACCAGGGCACAATCCTTGTTATTGGGGAGCCCACCAGAGTTGACCACTTAGATACAGTTTACAGTCAATTGAAAGTCTTTATTCCAGCTGGTTGGGACTTCACTAAGATACTCAGAACCTAAGTATAACCCAGAATGTCCAAAGCATGGGGATTTTTGAAGGCAAAAAGCACATCTTGGCATCTAGCTAGGCAGCTGCAAGGGGGGTTCACAGAAGCAAACAGTTTAACAGAAGCTAAGATAAGCAGTTAGCAGGAGGGGGTTCCAGGCAGGCAGTTCAACAAGCTAAAATATGCAGTCCCCTGGAGAGGGTAAGTTAACAGAAGCTAAGTTAGCTATGGCACCTTGACCTTGGGTTCCTAGAATACAGTTGGGTAATTTTCCATGGGATTTTCTGTTAAACCTGAAATGGCTTCAGCAAGAATACAAGATGGAGAAACTTCTGCATTGTCTTGCCCTGTCAAATCATAATCAAAGCAAAACTAAAGCCCAACAGTATTAAAAACAACTCAATGTCAGACATCCAGGATTTCACTTATGAATTCTGGGCTCCAAATGACTTACACCTCACACTCACATTGTCTCCTAGACTCAGGCTAGCTCCCTCTGCAGCTGCTACTAACCTTGGTGGTTATTCCATGGCACTGGCCTATGTGCTGTTGCGTTTGAGAAAATAAAAGCAGCAAATAACACCTGCAACTGGGTCACACCTTCACCACTAACTTCTCCTGGGCTTTCTTTGGGGACTGTGAACTTGCAGCTTGATACCAGGGCTCAGCCTGCCTGCCTCCTCCCCCCACCCCTCTCTGACCCCTTCAATTCTGGGACTTTCACTACTATGGAGGCTTTACCTTCCAGGTCTCAGCTGCTCTCCATGACCCCTTTATGCCTTCAAAAGCAATACCACCTGGGAGACTTACATATTATGAACTTTGGCTGCCACCATGAGATGCAGCCTAGCCACCCCCACACACCCCTCCACACATACAAATTCTATGTGCTGACACTCTGGAAATCCTTCAATAGACTATTGCAGCCCCCAATGATGCTAGCCTCTTTAACCACTGGTAATTCTTCAGCTTAAGCTAACTAGCATTGATTGACTCTATAAAACCAAGGTTTCACTTTAATGGATCTGGTCTCTTGTTGACCACAGTGAATTCTTAAGCCCTGTTTGACCTGAAACACAGATTCTTAATGCTCATCAGACATACCTGATAGTATTTAAGAAACTCTTACCCTTCCCTCTGAAACTTCACAAATCTTGCATCCATCATCTGTACTACCTTAGCATTATCTTCTAAGATCCCGCCAAATAGCAGTAATTAAGCATTGAGCAGTCAGAAGTTTTTCTAGGGTCTAAAGATTGTGTGCCCAAGTGCCTGTCCTATAGCACATAACAAGTGTAGAAGAACCTTTAGCTTAAGAATAGTACCCTACATATCTAGGTCTGCATGTTATGTTCCTTTTACACACGAGCTTTTGGCTTAGTACCTTCACAAGGAGTAGAGAAACTACCAAAGACCTGTACATACGAAACAGAGGTATGGGTGAAGCCTAGAGACTGGAGGTCTGGCTGTGCTCCACTCTCTCTGCAGGTGCGAGTGCAGAGCTGCCTAGGGAGTGCGGCTGGTCAGGTTATTGAGTGAAATGTTTTACTGTGTCAGCTCAATGACCTCAAAAGTCTCTGGCTGATAGAAGACTTGAAATCTGCTCTCAGATGGAAACCGTATCCTGTAAGCACCTGCCTAAACCTCGTGAAGCACAGCCTGCTTTGCAGCCTTGCTTTTACTTTAACATGGGAGTCACCAGTCATAAGGAAATGCTTTACTACTGCTCAGAAAATAGCAACATCTCAAGCGGCAGACAACATCTCAAAGGGCTGACAACTTCTCAAGCATCAACTTCCAGAGGCCTCCTCCTGCAGACATGTGGACCATCCCAGTCAGTCATAAGCATGTACACTCTTTTTTTACCTCTCCCTTCCATTGCAGAAGCAGCCAGAAGCAGCAGCAGTCAGGCAGAATTGGTGTTCCCACACATGCCTTTTTCCAGAGGATGGAAGAGAGTGATTTGGTGCATATTACCAGACAGGATGTGGTGTTGAGGGACACACATTTTAAAAAGTAAAAAGGGAGGAAGCAGCCAGGTGGGAGCCTCAAAGAATCACATTGTTTCAACTCCCTAAAGAGCACAACAATGAAGTCAAAAGGAACAAATTCTCCAGATTGGTGGGATATTCGCTCCAGGGGGACCTGATTCATTCAAGAAAAGTAGCCTATTTACAGTGACCTTCTGAGCTGATTCATACTGTTTATGTTCTCTGCTCAAAACCACATTGCCCTAGCCTTATTTTGACTATATGAGGTGTCAATTCCATCTATAGCTTGTTTTTGTACATCTGTTCCCAGGGCTGAATATGTGGCATAAGATACAGAAAGAGCATCTTGCTCACGTAGCAGAAATGGATGATGTTTATTCAGTAAAACGATTTCAGATTCTTAAGGTTCAGGGCTGTCTTCACAAAGACATGTTTTCAGTGAATTAGCATTTACTAATCAATGGTTTCTAGCCTGGAAATGTCGTAGATAATGTCATATGTGCATACTCAGGGATAGTGCCAGGGAGCTGGCTTTTTCTGAGTTCTCTGAGTTATGCACTCCAAATATCCAAGATTATTATGAGTGCCGTTTTCTTCCAAAGAGCAGCTAATGAATGAGAATAGGTCCTGAGAATTACTAGGAGGCACAATTTATTTAATATGCTGACCAAGGTGTCTCTCTGTCTGTCTCAGTCTCTGTGTGTTGTGTGTGTGTGTGTGTGTGTGTGAGAGAGAGAGAGAGAGAGAGGGAGAGAGAGAGAGAGAGATAGGGGGAGGAGAGGGAGAGAGATCACTGTCTCCTATATAGCTGCAGACACTGTATGAAAATCTGCTGTAACCTTGTCCAACTACCTATTTTGTTCTTGGTCCATGTTCACTTTGGGTGTGTCTTATATGAACATGTTCTTCATTATCTTTGACATAAAATTTTATTTTTAATTATTCCAAAGTAAGGAGGATGGGAAGATGGCTCAATGGGTAAAAGGACTTATGGTTCCAAATGTGAAGACCTGAGTATGAAACCCCATCATGCATGTAAAATCCAGGCATGGTTATACATGCCTATAATCCCAGTGTTGGGATGTTGAAGCCAAGTGAATCTGAGAGATTGCTGGCCAGCTAGCTTGGCCAAATCCATAAACCAAATGTGTCAAGAAATAGAACAGAGGATGATTAGACAGGACACCTAACATTCTCTTCTGGTCTCCACACACAGGTGGGAACATGCCGGCACACATGCATACACATTAGCATCACACACACAAATACTCCAAAGTGAGTACATGAGCACCACACACACACACACACCCAAAAAATATTCTAAAGTGAGTACTTGAAGGCTTTGGTTTGGTATCCTCTTGCTATTATAAAATACTTGCCTGGGCTGTCGGGAAACCCCTTCGCAGAATACTGTGACTGGAAAACGTCTCAGCTTTTCATAAAACGGAGGACTCCCTTTTCCAGCAGAGCTTCCCCTTCTCTGACTTCCCTTTTCTAGCAGAGTTTTGCTTGTCTGGGGACCCTGACTCCCCACAGCCTCTACCTGGAGCTGCCTACAATCGACCTACAAACTGGCCCCTCCCCCATAAGAACCCACCCAGCAGGTACCTGGGATTCCTGGAATGCCTCTCCATACAAATGAGACAATTCCCAGAACTTGAAACTCTGGCCAATGATTTTCATTTACCCTGAGAACTCCTTTCCACTGTCCAAAGTCAATATATAGCCCTGGTTCACCCCAAATACAATATATCCGTACAAGCCCACCCCAGATACAGGTATGCACACACGAAGGTCTAAGGGAGCTGTTTCACTGACGACCATGGCAGAAGGCATTCCTCCTCCACTACCTCCACTCCCCTCTCCCCACACTCACTCCCCAGCTGGCCTGGAGCCCTGCAGAACTCTACCCATTCCAGACTCCACTTCACCCTTCCAGCTCTGTGTGCAGTGGCCTCTGGAAACCCTGAGAGAGAGAGAGGAAATGGAAGAGAGGAACCACAGCTGGACCCCCCAAAAGCATACCACACTGATAAAAGCAATTAAAGAGAGAAAAGCTATATTTGGTTCACAATTTCAAGGTCCAGTCCATCAAGGTGGAGAAGTCAAGATGGTAAGAACTTGAAACAGCAAGTCAGATTATAGCCAAAGTCAAAGCAGAGAGCACTGAGATAGTGAGTCTGTTCGTGCTCTACTCTCTTATCTTCTCAAGAGCCCAGCCTAGGAACTGGTACCTCTCCAATTAAGGGCTAAAGTCCAAATTCAAACATGTGTCTCCTCCTGCCTGTGTTTTGTGCCTTGCTCATCATACGGCACTACTCTGATCTCTGATCGCTTCCTATTTGATGTCCAGTACAGGGCAAACAAAACCAACAGCACCTTCAGCCCTGGAGAGTACCACACCGAGACATATGATGTACTCAGGAACACAGTGAGCAATCCACCTCCGCAGGGGAAAAGCACACTTTATGATTTCAAGAAAATGAGGTACCATACTTCTTGGAGAAAAAAAAAGCCAGGATTACTCTAAATTACTTATATAAGAAAGACTACAGGCTGGAATTTCATTCAAGATAAGCAGAAACTATTCTTATACTTGGTCTACTTAATAAGGAGGCATCAAAGGGCCTGGGACAGCATAGCTGGAAGGTCCTCTCCTCAGTACAAACCTGATCTCTAACCCCCATGGGCTGGATAGGAGATGATTAGAGCCGCACAGGCACAAAACACGCAGGAGACACCTGTTCGAGTTTGGACTTTGGCCACTTTCCATGGTTTTTGTTAGTGATTTTATTTTACTACTTGAAATTCTCCATATGCATAGTGATAGTTGTTAGGTTATTTCTCCACCATCCGTGAAATGAGCCAATTTAAGCCAGATTAGATTATATTAAAGGCAGGTTTATTGGGAAGCTACACTCCAGAGGGTTCACTGGCTCTAAGGACTAAGGCCAGAGAAGTCGCCATGGGAAAGGGGAGGCAGATAGGTGAGGGAGAGAGAAAGAGAGAAAGGGGCATGCATGCAGAGAGAGAGAAGAGGAGAGAGAGAGAGAGAGAGAGAGAGAGAGAGAGAGAGAGAGAGAGAGAGAGAGAGAGAGAGAACGCAAAATGTTTGGATTATATATGAAGGAGCCTCTGGGGGAAGGGCAGCCCAGACTCTGGGCTAGAAAGGTCAGGGTTGGAGGCAGGCAAGGTATGACAGATAGGGACTGAGGGATGCTGGGAGAACCTGGAAGCCAGGTTTTCTTTGGGATGTAAAATATGTACCTCAGTCCCTTGTCATGGGTCTGAAACCAAACAATAATATTCTGTCTAGTACTATGAATACATCCTCATGTAGACAATGTCTCAGGCATGTTAAAATGCTGTTACCCATAAGTTTGATGACAATAAAACAACAGTGTATGACAACGAACTGTAAGTAAATCAATACTGTATGTTTTTGAAATACTTATTAGAATTTACACATGTTAGTATGAGTGTCTGCCATATGTGTGCAGGTGCCTGAAAGGCTCAAAAAGTGTCAGATCCCCTGGAGTTGGAGTTTCAGGCAATCGTAAGCTATCCTATATAGGTGCTGGTATCTGAAGTCCTCTGGAAGAGTAACAAGTGTTTTCTTTATTATAAAAACCACTGAACCATCTCTCCAGCCCCATGAAAGCACATTTTTGTTGTTTTGCATTGTTGTTTTTGTTGAGACAGGGTTTCTTTCTCTGTGTAGACCAGGCTGGCCTCGAACTCATGTAGATCTGCCTGCCTCTGCCTCCCAAGTGCTGGGACTAAAGTCGTGTGCCACCACTGCAATAAAACACATTTTAAAAGGTATTTTATAAAGAAACAAACATACAAGAAAGTTGCCTACAGATGATTGATTAAAATGTTGTGACAAGATTTTAACCCACATCTTGGTAAATAGTTTAAAATGCATTAGTTCAGGACACAGGAACCCTTTAGAAGACAAAAATACCATACATATTCTACTACCCAAGTACAGATATCTGTTATGTGACACATTCATATATAGACTGTCATTGTTACTATACAACATAAGGCAGAGAAGAATAAATTCCTCTATTGGAAGCCCACTGTCAATTAGCAGTCATGGGTGGCCCAGAAATCCCAGGGGTCATGGACAAAGGACACCCAAGTTTCTATCAGCGAATACTATCTTGAATATATTAATAGAAGCATCTACTCATTTTGATTAGGATATATCTGAGATAAATTTTGCTGAAGGGGGACCCACTGAAGATGTGTCAATTTGTAATGGTAAAGCCAGTGAGGTTAAAAATAGTTAATGAGGACTATATTGCCATCAGAACCTCAGAAGCAAAAGGTGTTGATTTGTATTTACATGATGGGTGGTAAGAAGGTCAAGATCTGGTTTTCTACAGTACAGTATGCAACACCCCCTGCTTTATTTACTAGGTTAGTTTAAGGAGTTTAACAGTGGTGGCAAGACCCTACATTATGTTCAGGGCAATGATAAACACTTTCTCTCTGAGAATACTTAATGAGTAGGTCAGACAAATCTCTTTGGAGAAGGATGACATTCACACCATTTCATAACACCCCTAGAGGAGATTGGATACAGTTATGATTGTGCCTAGCAAAGACTGTTTGCAATGGGAGGACCACTGAGATAACCCATGGGTAGTCATGATATGTGGCTAGCATTTCCATTCGGAGGTAAAGACAACCTATAGCTGCAAGACTGCTAATATAGAAAATGAACAGAATATACTAGCCAAATAGATAACGGGAAGATATTTCAATGTGATTGTTGAATGGACCCAATAATCTATATAATATTGGATTGAAGGATTTTAAGGGATGGAACCCTAAGATTTAAGGTTGCTACAATAAACCATGAGACACAATTCATTTATTTTAGGATTAAGAACAGAATGAACCGCACTATTAAATGGACTCTGTGGGGGCTAATCACTTCTTTGCTCTCATTGGGTCTTATAAAACAGGTTTCAATCCTTGAAGGTGTTGGTTTCAATTTACTTTTGGCCATATTAAACTGTTTTAATTGGGAGTTCATGGGGCCTTGTTAAGCAATTTGTCAAGGCCTAATTTTAATTTATTATTGATTGAGAACAAGTGTCTACCCACTATGGGATATTTTAAGATAATATGTGTTATAGACACAAGGATTTTAGGCAAAAGTTCTGATGGTTAAGGAAAAGTATATCTATTTTCCCTGTAAATTATGTTTAGTAGCTTGCATAATATTATAGAGAAGGATCATGTTTAAATTTAGAGAGATCCCCCCATACAATAGTTAATTTAGATTCAATGTTGATTAAAGGCGGTTGATGTATCTTACCAGATGTTAATTGATGAAACCATGTTGTAGAAGAACAAAAGACAATGTGCTTTTATCATTTTGTTGCACATATTTTTAAAAAATGTATGTTTTGTTTTATTTCAGCAAATTTGGGGTTCCCAGTTAGGTAAAATCTTGAAGTTTGGTGTTTATTGCAAAGTTGTTTGTTTCCTCATAGATTCTGGTTTGTTACTTTCTTTCATTTCTTCTTGGTTGTTACTTATTGGATAGCTATCCTTCACAGGGTGGACAGCTTCTTCACCCTGCCTATTATTATACATTTCCTCATCCACAGGCTGCACATCAGTATCTTCAGGATTAGAAGCCTTCTCTACATTGGGGCTCTGAGAGGTTTAAGGGCTTGATTTAATCTGGGCATGAATTAACCACATTGCTGTGCCAGGGGGATGCTATGGATGCTTTCTCTAGAACTAGGATTGTTGTTGTAAGAGGAGCCAGGCAGTGGAGTGCCACAGAGAAACTTTTCTGGGTCTGTACAACTCAGGTCAATGAACTGAAGCTACCTCCTTCTAGGGCCATGCTATGAAAAATTAAGTAAAAACTCCTCCATGATATTTTATAATATGGTATTTCTAGTCAAGAGATTTGTGGCTTTGGGGCTTATCTCCAACAAATAACATCTAGTACAGACTCTCTGGGTAGTTGTAGAACAAGTAGTATTAGGTTTGTAATAGTCTACTTTCAGTAACTATATCCTTCATGGAGTGACAACTAACTTTTCCAAGGTAGAGTCCATGTCTAGACAGATCATTTATCTGTGGCTTATGTTGGGTCCATTAAGCTGTTTTCAAGATTAACCCTTTCATTTGCTAGTAAGTCACAAAAACACAGACAGCTAAAGCGCACTGAACAGAATTGGTTTTCACTGGAAGAGAACTTCATTACCAAATGTGTTTTTCTCTGTTCTTTTCTTATCAGCACCTGGATCACAGGTCATCTTGGATGAGAACTTCAATAGCCTGGTACCAGGAGAGTGTGGGTAACAGTGACCACGGAAGCAGAAGCGCAGGAGATGGGAAGAGTCATTACTTTTACCTGAACAACTATTAGAAAACCAAAATGCTATGGTTAGTTCTCCCTGAAGTAGTATCTTCTTCTTTTACAGAAACCTAACAAAAGGCAATCAGCAGTGGTCCTAAGGTTAGACACAGTGGATACCTACTGAGGATCAGGAGTCAAACCACAGTAATCAGGATTCAAGTAATGGCAGGCAAAGAAATGTATTGCCTGGGGATTAGAGAGATGGCTAGCCAGTTAAAGAGCCTATACTGCTCTAGGAAAGGATCCTGCTGAGTAGCTCACAACTGCCTGCAACTCCAATTCTATAAGTCCCAACAATCTCTTTTGGTCTTTGTGAGTACATGCACTCATGTGCATAGATCCACACACAGACATGCGTATACGCATAATTCAAAATAAATATGTTTGAAAAACAAAGGAATAGAGCTGGAGAGGTGGCTCAGAGATTAAGAGCACTTGCTACTCTGCAGAGAACCTGGGTCTGATTCCCACACTCACATGGCAGCTTACAACATCTGTAACTCTGGTTCCAAGAGACCCAGTGCCTTCTGGCATCTGTGGGTACTAGGTACATGCATAACGCAAGTAAAACATCCACATACATAAAATAAATTAATAAAAATCATTTTTAAAAGAAACAGGAAAAAAAGGAATGTGTTGTCTATGCTTTTACAGGTAAGAGCCTCAAAGATCACATGTCAAATTTAGGCCAAACATGATGTCATGTCATGGTAGGGTATAATTAATTAATTTCAATTCAGTATACAATAAAGACAAGAGAGTATCACATCATAAGTCAAAACATGTGCCCACCAACAGTTGGTAATTTCATTTCAGGTAACCTCATCTATTATGAAACCATTTAGTTAGCAATGGAGCAGTTACATAAAGCTGCCAGATTTCATGATCATCATGCATTATATTATATAGCCATCATATCTTAGTTAGGGTTTCTATTGCTTTGAAAAGACACCATGACCACAGCAACTCTTATAAAGAAAGACATTTAATTGGGGCTGGCTTACAGTTCAGGATCTGGTTATTTGCTTGAACAATTCTGTAGGGTGCCAGAGCACTGAAACCAAAACTAAGATAAAAGAAGAAAATATACCTGGTCCATTTGATAAGGAAGATTCCTTAGCTAGGGGAAACGTATCCAGGAGCAGAGCTAGAAGGGAACTTTGTGGTTATGACATTTGATAGTTTCAAACCCCAGATGTCTACATAGCACATGATAACCCTAAACATCATATTACAACCCCTTCATACACATTCAGAGGCCAGAATAAGAAACTAGAAAACTCTAGCACTTTGGTCCCAAGGGATGGATCCTGGGACCCTGCAGTAAAACATGCCAGTCATAGTGCAGTGATAATTGTGCTGAAGCCTAGGACGGTCTGAAATTGACACTAGTATTCTCACTCCAGACCCCTCTGGGGACTGACAGATGGGAAGTATAAAACTCTCAGACAGTTCCTCCCAAGCTTCCAAGTTGTTGCTAGTCCTCCCTGCACAAGACATCCTGGTTGGTCTGCCTACTAATAGAAGTCTTGAAAAGGTGGATTTTCCAAAGAAGTGAAGATCTATATTAGTCAGGGTTCTCGAGAGCAGTGGTTCTCAACTTGGTAGTCACATATCAGCCTGAATATCATATATTTACATTATGATATTCATAACAGTAGCAAAATTGCAGTAATGAAGTAGCAATGAAATAATTTTATGGTTGGGAGTCACCACAACATGAGGAACTGTATTAAAGGGTCACAGTAGTAGCAAGGTTGACAACCACTGCTCTAGAGGAACAAAATTTATATGGGAAAGAAAAGTTGTTCAGTCCACAGGACTGGGTATCTCAGCTGGTCTTTAATCTATGCTGGAATCCCAAAGAAGTAGGCTCCAATGCCAGCGAAGGAATGGACTTGCCAGTGAGTGAGGGCAAGCAGGCAAAGGTGTGGTCCTGATTAAAGGTGTATTACCCCACCTTAAAGATCTGGATTGGAAGTAAGTCTTCCAACTTCTAATAATTTAATTAAGGAAAAGTCCTTCATGGGTATTCCTAACCATTTGAGTTTTAGTTAATTGCAGGTGTACTGAAGGTGACAACCAAGAATAGCCATAATAAGGCCAAAGAGGAAATTAGAGGTTGGAGTAGGG
Organism: Uromys caudimaculatus; assembly: GCA_028551405.1. Lineage (NCBI taxonomy): Eukaryota > Metazoa > Chordata > Mammalia > Rodentia > Muridae > Uromys > Uromys caudimaculatus. The sequence continues at coordinate 74,819,870 of CM052722.1, forward strand.
TTTACCTTGTTCAAAATGAGTCAGGTCTAAAGATGTCGTCGAACACATCTCTAAGCATGCCTCAGATGCCTAGGGCCTCAGGGTCTAATGGGACATATGGCTTGATAACCTAGGACTGTGAACAACATGGAAAGAACCATATGTAGCTAGCATCAAGTGCAAGGGATCTAGGTGGGAAACAATAGTCACTCCGCAGTCACCTGTAAGCAAAGGGCACTGAGAGAATGACTTGGGACATCTGGGTATCTCAAAGAGCCTGTGTGCAGCAAGAAGCAATCCAGGAGCTATACTGCACAAACTAACCCCAGGACATGTCAACTTGGTGAAAGTGCACCTGGTCTCCCCAGCCCCTTCAAGTGGCAACTAGGTACACAACGACAAGGACCAGTGGCTGGCTTTACTCAACCTGAATCCAAACAGACTAACCTGTTTGGTGGATATCCTGAAACCATAGAAAGTGGTAGATGGCACATACATACTGCCTAGCTGTATGTGTACGGTGCTGCTCTCTTCTCCTTTAGATTTCTGTATTTGTCACAAAGCTCCAGCCCATTGCCCACTAGAAGGCTGGGATGGGGATAAGCTACTAAGGGTACCCCTGTGCTGTTCTGCAGAATTATAAAATGCTTTTCTGTTGGAACAGCATGTGCCCTTGCCATTTGTTTCTTGTGCTTAAAAGAAGTGCAATTACTTCAAAATCATGTCTCCATTTACTTTCTGAAATCCTGAGGACTTTGTGAGGCCAGGAAATATGCCTCTTATAGCCAGTCCCAGCTCCCGGGGGCTCCAGCAAATTCAAGCATTTTGCCTCCGCAGGGGTTGGGAAGAAGTTTAGGGAAACTTACTAATGGCGTTTATGGCAAGGATCTGACTCAGCAGGAATTCTCCATCTGGACAGAAATTGGGCTCTAAAAGCCCAAGAGTCATCTGAAATTTAAAATTCCTCATAGTGCCTTTTCACCCCTAGTGTACATCCCCAAGACAAAGCTTGGAGAACTCTGGAGTAACTTCAGTGATTATGGTCACCCCCAGATGAAACCTTATCTTTTATCCAGGAGGGGCAAAATTGAAGTGAAAGTTCTTTACTAACACTGTAGAGGTTGTGGGGGAAGGCCAAGGTCAATAGATGTTTCTTCAAGAAAGTACCTAGCAACAAGGCATTCCAATGTCCTGCTACTATAGCTCCATCATGTGGAAAGGCCTGGCATTTTTATCTGTCACTGTGAAAACACTGAAAAAAAACCCAACAGTTTATTATGAACCGACACAAAAGACTATATGCTCTAGGAACACAAACTCATGTTAACAACATGAGCTCCAGATAAACATGGTTTCCTCTATAAATGGATTGTGTAAGTCTTTTATAGACCTAAGAAGGAAGGAGATGAAGTCATCAGGGAGATAAACTACAAAACTGTGAGAACATACTTCCCAAGGTTCAGGTAGCCTCTCCTTCCCAGTTGTTGGGGGAGGAAGGATCATTCTTTATGTAGGATGTGGCTATTGGTAAGTTTCCTGTACTCCAGTGGATGGCCCCACACCCATGCACACATGGGCAGCACTAGCTAGACTGTATTATTAAAAAAATGAAAGCACTCTTGTTGAGGGTATATGGAAGTAGTTGGAGGGGAGCAGGAGTATATATGATCATATTCTAGTGGCTACCTGTATGAACATCTCAAAAATAATTTTTTAAAGATTTAAATGCAGGTCATAGGTCATTGAGCCTAACATATATTGTAAATTCCAGAGTGAAGTCACATAGAAAATCAGGCAGACACGGAGGCCAATGAGAACTGGCTTACAAAGGGGCCTAAAGAGTCCAAGACAATTCAGGTTTCTGTGTTTATAACACTCCCTTCCTTGGGGGCTCTCATTCAGGAAATGTAAACAGTTAGGAAGCACACCACATGGTATCTTTGGAAGAATTACAGTTCACAAACTAGAAGGCTCTTTCTTGCCACTACCATGAAAACTGCCCTCATGGAACAGAGGATGAAGAAATCTCTCCACTCAATTCTGTAATCTGTTTTTTTTTTCCCATCGCAAAGCTATTCAGAAAGGGGCCTTTTCACAGAGCCTTGCATAAAATGAATGATGAACAACATAGACCAACAGTGCTCACTATTGTTAGACCTCCTAAGGCATGTTTGTAAGGCTTGAAATCCAAGCGGACTTAAAGTTCGTTTGATTTTTGGTGTATTTATTTATTTATTTATTTATTTATTTATTTATTTATTTATTTATTTATTTATTTATTTATTTATTGTTAGCTCAACTGTTCAAACAGAAACATGTTCCCCTCTCCTTTTTTGCTCAGTAGTAGGTGAAAGTATTTAGGCTTGACTGTGCCCTGCTTTGATGGCCAATTTTAATTGTCAATTTATTTAGATCAAGAAATGCCTAGGAGGGGAGGTAACATGGTTCACTGGTCAAGAGCACATACTGCTCTTCCGGGGGACTTGAGTAAGGTTCTCAGTAACGGTGTTAGATAGCTCACAACCACCTATAAACCCCAGCCCTAGGGTGATCCTATACCTCTGGTCTTTGGAGATAGCTGCATTCATGTGCTTATTATATGCCCATACACACAGAATTTAAAAAATTAAATATGTCATACACACAAATGGCCAGGAGTGTTCATTAAGCGCACTTTGAATTAATTTCTAGAGAGGCTTCTTAACTGATGTGGAAAGACCTCCCAAGAATGTGACGGACAGGATCCCTTGGCCTGGAGTTCCAGAGAAGGAAATGAATAGAACACCAGCATCCCCCTTTGTTTGATTCCTGGTTCCCCCAGATGTCAGTGGACAGCCTTATGCTTCCGCAGCTACGGCCACAAGCTACTCCCACTATGATGGACTATATCCTCAGACCATGAGCCCACCTAGATTCTTCCTTTAAGCTGCTTCTTATCATGTATTTAGACAGAACAATGAGACTATTAAGCAAACTATCTACAACTGCAAATTCTCATTGACTAGGAGCTATCTGAGCTGGCCGTTTTACACAGCTAGGAATTTTAACTGTAAAGGAGCCATTTTTAAGCAGCTCAACTTTTGTAAACAATTGCTGCATGCCTTCCTGCCTTTAAAAAGGCAGTGAATGGCTTTATACTTTCTTCTTCCTCCTTCCCTTTTTTCTTGCAGCAAATGCTTCTCTGCTACTTAAATGCAAGAGAAGAAAAAGAAGTCAGGGGAGCCCATATGCCACTGGCCATAGAGAGTCCCATCCACACAAGAATGAATTAGGCAACCCCATCTCTAATGTCCGTGGTTCCTGGTCACCCAGGCAGCACTGAACACAGAAGACTTAGCTGTCACAAATGGACACGTTTTTACATCATTTTCCCAAGGACCTGAGTTATACACGTGGAGAAAACTGAGGCCTAGAGAAGGAAGAAAAAAGGATTGACTCGAGATTTCTAAGCAGCAGAAGTCAAAATTAGTGTCTTGTAATATGTCTAGGTTTGCCTACTTCAGTCACATCTTTGGCTAGTATTTCAGGGAGCCACCAGCAGGTGGGGGTAGATTTGTTTCAAATCAGGCCGTTCCAAGCATCCTGAAATCACATTCCATAATCAGACCCACATTTATTAGACAAAACATAGCTGAAGCCCAATTTTTTTTTTTTACTCTTAGGTACCCTTGTAACTATGAAGATTGCCCCAAAGTAGATGACAATGATAAATTCAATTCCAAAACTTTGTAGCCCAAATTCACATAGCAAATGGCCCAAAACAAAGAAAAATACAAACATGCTGGTATAATTTGTAGGGGTTCAACTTTTGTCTAGTTAATTTATTAGGTTATCCAAATTGAATAGACTTAAATCTGAGCCTTGATTTATGTTATAAAAGAAAGAGGAGTGGTATAGGAGTTTGTCTGGGTTTTGACCTCATTCTTTTTTTATTTTTTTAAAAAGATTTATTTATTCTATATACGTGAGTACACTACACTGTCATTGTCTTCTGACACACCAGAAAACAGCGTTGACTTACATTACAGATGATAGTGAGCCACTCAGGAAGTGCAATCAGTGCTTTTAAGTGCTGAGTCATCTCTCCAGCCCCTCTGACCTCAACCTTACACAGACAATGAGCACTAGAATTTGATGAGCAGTTAGATAAGTTGGAAGTTAAGACAGACAACGAATACAAATCATTCAGAGGCAAGACAGGAAACACTATCTGACCTAGCCAGAGTCACACAGTCCGTACACAGTAAATGCTTATTCTGTGAACCGATAAAGGAGGAAAGGGAGTCTGTGGTCCAACCACCCAAACTGAAGAATTTGATTTCCATTCTAAAGCTAATAGCAAACTTTTAAAGATTTCTACTTGTCTCTTGAAAATGACATTATCTAAGTGGTATCTTTTTTTTAAAAGGATCTATTTACTTATTTTATGTAGGCAAATACACTTTCCTTCTTTTCAGATATGAGCCACCACGTGGTTGCTGGGACTTGAACTCGGGACCTCTGGAAGAGCAGTCAGTGCTCTAAGCCACTGAACCATCTTTCCAGCCCCTCTAAGTAGTATCTCAGAAAGAGACTTTGGCTGCTTTGTGGAGAAGCAACTGGAAGAAGAGATACTTCAGAAAAGGACAGGAGTTAGCAGAACAGCACACAAATTGCCTTAGAGAAGTCTAGCGAATCTGGATAAACTGTTGCAATAAATATAACTGAAAAGTAGACAAAATATAAAAGAAATGTATTAAGAACTAAGAAGTGGTTAAATGGAACTAAACAAGAGGCAGAAAGCTCCAGTACTGAAACCTTCTTTTCCCTAAGGGCATTTGCTGATTCCAGAAAAAAAACGAGTTCAGGAACTGGGCTGTAATTTCTGTGACCTTCTGCGCAAAAGGGACAGAAGTTGTAGCTCCAGGCCCAGATGAGTGTCATATCTATTAGATCAGCAGCTGCTTTCAGCTCTGACTCTGGGTAGCTTCCTCCTTGGAAAAATGGTGAGCCAACCTTTGTACGATTCCTCTTTCTTTTATAACATAAATCAAGGCTCAGATTTAAGTCTATTCAATTTGGATATCCTAATAAATTAACTAGACAAAAGTTGAACCCCTACAAATTATACCGGCATGTTTGTATTTTTCTCTGTGTTTTGGGCCATTTGCTATGTGAATTTGGGCTACAAAGTTTTGTTTATTGGCTAGCTGCCCCATTAGCAAGGAAGTCCAAGGAAACTCAAGTCCTGAGCGCATCATTTAGATGGTAGAATCCCCAGGGGCTCCTTTCTTTGGCTCAGTGGGTAAAGGAACATGCTTAGACACACACACACACACACACACACACACACACACACACACACACACACACACACACCCTAAGCTGTCCTCAAACTTGTGACTGTCTTAGCCCAACCTTCCAAGTGCTTACACTATGGTTGTATGTCACCACGCCCAGCTGATGCTTAATCTTTACATGATTTCTTTTTGTTCTGCTTACCACCCATCTTAAAGTCTGGTCCTAAGATATATATATATAATGGTTTCCATGCTGTCTTACTACTTTACAACTTTTCAACTTCAGTCTTGACCATGTGTACGCACTTTCCTGGGCTCTCTACACTCAGCTGATGTCTAGTTCCCACAGAGTTTTATATTTAGATAAGAAGCTAAAAATGCAATAGTCTCGCTTGAGAGAGGGAGCTCTTTACTATGGAGAGGTGTTCATAGAAACACTCAATGCCACTTCAGAATGGCCACTCTGCTCCATGACATTTGTTATTTTGTGGGCTCTTTAATCCCCTGAATCTCAAATTTTCAGATAGTGATCTAAGCTGAAAGCAGCTCTCTTTGATTTTCCAAAGAGAATTTCAAGGTGTTTTTTTTTTTTCTCGAAATATATCAGGCATTCATCTGTTTTAAAAGACAATTATTTTCGGTAGCTGTAAAAAAAATAACCCCAGCCATAGAACCGCCATAGCAAGCTGTGTTCAAGACAACTGATGTCACCGAATTGTGCTCTGACCTTCACGCACGTTGCTGTGTCACACACACACCACACACACACATGCACACAGAGACACACCGTATGCACACACAAATATTTTTGTTTAATATTAGATGAAAGCTGTCTCAAGAAAAGATATTGAGAAGACAGAATCTCTCTCTCTCTCTCTCTCTCTCTCTCTCTCTCTCTCTCTCTCTCTCTCTGTGTGTGTGTGTGTGTGTGTGTGTGTGTGTGTGTGTGTGTGGTGACTGAGAACAAGCCAGCCAGAAGGTTGGCTAACAATGAAAGTGTTACGCGGTTTTTTGAGTGAAAAATAACTAAATAAATAGGGAAGGGCATGACTGCTCCTGGGTATGGTGGAGAGGAGAGTTTGCTGTAGATTAAAAAGAAAGCATAGCCAGAGACAGGGACATCTGGGGGAGGCCATAGTGGACATGGCCACACTGAGCTGGGCGATGTGAGGAGTTGGGAGAGGGGAGAGAGGCCGCTGTCCAAGAGGGTAAAGGGGAGACCAAAAGCACCAGGTTACCAAAATGGCTGGATTATATAGGGAAGGGCAACCGAGGCCCAGGACTGGAGTTTAGGGTAGGGGTAGGGAGTGGGATATGCCAGCCATACCCTGTAACAGTTGGTAGGGACTGAGGGACTCTGGGAGAACCTCAAGGCCAGAATCTGCTTTGATATGTATTTAACACATACTTCAGCCATTAACCCGGGTTTAAGACCTAACCATTTTCATCTGTTTCACTATGTTGCTAACATTTTCAAAAGCTAATTGTCTCTGAAGGAAGAGATGCTGACTCTTTTCCCAGTGCTTCTCTTCATTTTGTCAGGGATTCACCATTTTTATAGGTCACAGTTCTCTCCCAGAGCCCACAAAAATCGACCATTTCACATTTGCACCATGTTCTAGAAGTATCTTCCTCCCTTGCCATGGAAAGGCTAGAGCTAAGAAAATGTTCTAGTAAGTCTAAGGTTTGTGTTATAGGAACTTGTGTATCACAGAGAGCATTTGACCACAAATCTGAAGAGCTAGCGCCACAGTGTCTGAATATCAGCTTTAACACATGAAATATGAATGTGATAATAGCGTCTCTTTTAATAGAACAACTCTGACAGAAGGGGGTATTTATCTGACTCAAGTTTCTGGTTGTGAGACCAACCTACCTCCTTCTCTATCAGGTTTCTTTCTAAAAGATCTCATTTGGAAAGGCTGCTGTTACCATATATATCCACCAGAGGTCCTCAGCGGTCCTGATTTAATTATAAAAGACCTCTCCCGAATCTACAGTAATATTTTCCCTGAATGCAGGCAAGGTGGGCTCATATTTACAGAAGGAATCTTTCTCAGAAGCTCGATGAGACAGAGGGGTACAAGCATAGGGAGTAGAGCCCCTTTTAAGAAAGGAGATTTTTAATGCATAGATTACCTACAATGGCTGTTCTCAGATCTTAGCGGCTAAGAGAACTAGGACTTTCAGCAGGGTACTGATGCCTGGTGTTTGGGCACTCCCGGACTCTGGTGTTATTCCCAAAAAGCAAAAAAAAAGGGTTTTCATAAATTGTAAATAGTAGCTCCTGGAAGTTTGCAGGACATACCCTGTAGGGCAACTTATGGCGCCCCTAGTCAAATTCAATTTTAAATATACATAAGCACATAATTACGTACATATTTATTGGGCACTCTGTGTTATGAAGACACACATATACATTATACGCTTAACTTAGGTTAAGTGTATCTGTCTCCCCAAACAATTACTGTTCCTTATTATGTGTATGGGGGGGTGTGTGCACGTATGCACAAATATATTCAAAGGCCAGAAGGGGGTGTGAGATTCCCTGGAGCTGGATTTACACATGGGTGTGAGCTGTCCTGTGTGGGTACTGAGACCAAATTACAAGAGCACTATGTACTCTTAACTGCTGGGACATGTATCCAGCACCACACTTAACATCCTTAAGGCACGGCATTTATTCTTCTGAATGACAATGGCAATTTCCCCAGCAAAATTGAAAATATTGCAATTTTCTTATATCACCTTGTGGATATTTAGATTTATTGATGCTAGTCATTGATATGACTCCTCTTTCTTTTTGTGTCTTCTTGGTTCATTGTGGAACATTACCTGATTGGAGATTGACTACTATCATGTGTAATTTTTCAATTGGTCCATGTTACTGTTTTAATCTCAACATCAGGCATATTTTGAAGAGGGGGACTATCATGGCTCTTGTTCCACCATTTTTATTCAAAATGTCTTTGACTGGTGCATAATTTTTGTTGCTGTTGGTTAGAGCTTTATACAAATTTTAGAGTCATTCTTGCTGACCCAAGTAACTGGTATTTTGTGGGGATGATCGGGAATTCATAGCTATCACAGACGTTATGGACATTTTAACAGAATTGATTTTTCCTGTATGTGAACATGCTGTGCTTTTCTATTTTACTTTGTGAATGTTCTCATCAATTTCTTTTATCCACAGTTTATAATCTTTATTACTGACATTACATATCTCTCAGGCTAAAATTATTTCTAGATCTTTTGATACTGTTGGAAATAGAAATTTTTTGGTTTCTATTTCAGAATGTTAACTAGTAGCATTGTTATTAGTCAGATTTCAACTGCTATGAAAAATATTTAAGATGAACAACTTAAATGTAGAAAGAGGCTTATTTTGACTCTCTTTTTTTTTTTTTTTTGAGACAGGATCTCTCTAAATAGCGCTGGGTATCTTGAAACTCACTATGTAGATCATTCTGTATGTAGATCAGGCTGGCCTCCAACTCTACAGAGTCTCCTGCCTCTGCCTCCTGAGTGCTGGGATTAAAGGAGTGTGCCACTATACCTGGCTCAAGATTTAAAGATTTCTACCTACAGTCACTCAGCCCCATCCCCATTGCAGTAAGGACACATGGTGTCTGATGATTGATATTTATGGGATGACGAGTCACTTAATTCAAACCTCTTGCCACGTCTGTGAAGGAGTCGCTAGAAATGGGTTTATTGACGTAGGAATAGTCACCTTAAATGTACACAGCAGCATTCCATGGATGGGGGTCCAGACTGAACAAAAAGAAGAAAGGGAACCGAGCATGAGAATTCATCATGAGAATGGTGGAGCTTCACTGAAGTGTGCTAAGAAATGGGAAGGAAGTTATGATGGTTGTCCTTAATCATAAGTAACATGAAAAGTTAGTGAATTTCCTTATTCAAAGATATAGAACCCCGTTCCCGGTTCTGAAAGACTTTTTTTGGGCTAGAGAGATGGTCCTTTGGTTAAGGGTGTTGGTTGCTTTTGCAGAGGACTAGAGTTCGGTTCCCAGCACCTACACAAGGCTGCATACAACCATCTCTAATATCAGACTTGGAAGATCTCACACCCTCTTCTGACTTCTTTGGGCAACTGCACACTTGTGCTTGTCCATACACATCAATTTTTAAAATACATTTTTGATTTTATAAAGACTTCTTTTATCCTTAGTATAGTCAGTAGAATGTGAGGTTTTATTATAGACCAGAAACCCGTTGAAGTAGAAAAGAGGATGAAGTTCTTGCAGTAAAGCTGAAAACGATTTCCTCAAATAATAAGCACAAGCTTGTATACTCAGTAAAGGAGAGCATTGGCTCTGAGAATACACAGCTACTATAGAGCCTGTGAGTTTTATCTGTAACACCACGCCTCCATCACTTTACATCTATATAAGCAAAACAGATGCACTGTGGTCTGTCTTTCATTAGCCTCAAAACCAGGAATTGCACCCTGAGATCTTCATCATTGCCAATGCAGAAGGGAGCAAAGATTTCCAAATCCACACTCACTACTAAAGCCCAGAAATTCTAGAAATTATGGACTCCCCCTCATTCATTCATACCAATGTCATGATTTTTTTTTCACTTTTCAAAGCTAAAGTGTGTATTGAATTAAGCCATGAAGGCATTTGGGGAAAACAGTCTAGCTTTTTAACCTCTCTCATAGAACAAAGCTTGTGACAACTAAGGGTTAAATAGAGTCAAAACAACTGATCTATATTGACCACAAGAGTATATTCCAGAAACGAGGAGGCTGTTTAGGAGAGTGTTTTCATAGTCTATCTCAGAAACAATGGTGACCTTGGGTGGGGGGTGGGGGATAGAGAGAAAGAAGCAAACATACTGAAAAGTAGTTGGACATCTACTTTACTCTGAAAATAGGACTTGCTTCCTATAGGTTTTCTTAGAGTTGAGGAAAAATGCGAAAGTGTCAAGATTCACACCTATTTCCAGCCCTACCCAGCCATCCAATTTTCTTGTGAGCCTGGTTTAGGAGCCCCTCTTGTGTCTCTAACAGCAGCACACTGAACTCGTTCTGCTGCTTTCATCATCTCTACTTGTGCTAAATTATCACATCCCCAGGGCAGAGTATGTGGCTAGCTGTGCATGGCAACCTGCCTGGCAAATGGTGTTCTGTTAATAAATATTGCTGATAAGACTAGATGGCGGAACACTAGGTCCTGCTCGGTCCGCCCTCTCAGAAGGCTGGGGATTGCCGTGTACTAGAAGACCCTTAGGACACTTTGCTTCTCACAAATGAGGATGGGGATACATCTCCCATTGTGTATTGTGAAGCCCCCTTTTTCATATTTTAATTTACTCTTCGATAATTTCCCACATGTGAATAATGCATTTTGATAAGATTCGCCCCGTTACACTCAGACCCTACTTCTTGTTCCCACTCCTTCTGAAACCTTCTCCCAAGCAAGCCCCTATTATTTCATGTAGTTCTTGGTAGTTAGGGTTGCTTATGCAAACATAGGTCAGGCATTGTGTACTGGAACATGGGAAACTTCTCAATCATTTATACCACTGAAGAAAATGCTCTTTCCCCCCAGAATCCAGTACCTATAGCTAGTTTCTCAGCTAGGGGTGGAGCTTTGTGAGCTCCCCCCACCCATGGTTGAACTTTGAGTAGGCCCCATCTTGTACAGGTAAGCAGAGCTGCTGTGAATTTATGAGTGTGACAGCCAAGCCATGTCCAGAAGACAGCAGCAACACTCATTTTGTATTCAGGATCCAACTATCAAGAACAGACATACATACAATTAAGGTTTATTCAAGCTAATATGCTGTGTTCAATAAATTTGTCATCTGCTTCCCAAGGAACAATTGTTCCAAGAGTAGTTATCCCTCACTTTAGCAAATTAGAAACATGGAGCGCTCCTGGATTTTGCCTTGGGCTCTACTTTGAATGAGTTAGCCACATAAATCTATGAAACAAAATTGTTAATGTGAAGGTATGAATGCACAGAAGATAACTACTGCTATCCACTGTCTCTGAGTAAGACCTAACCGTAAAGGGAAGGCATTATTAGTTTGTATGGTGTGGGCTGAGGGCTCTGAACGAAATACTTATATTTGAAACATTTAAATTTAGAGATGGCAATAAGACACCAAATTCAATCAGAAGGTACAAAGTAAGATGACAGGGTGGCCCCTTGTAACTCAGGTTTCTCTCTGTTACTAGCTCCACTGGTGACTACGCTTTATAACTGCCAGGATAAAACTATAAGAAGTTGGTTGTTTTGTAAACAAGTACTTCTATGCTAAGAGAGCAAACAGTCGTATTAAAATGAATTGATTTTGATTGAGCTTAGTGCTTTGCTCACTTCTTGGGGTTCTAAGTTCTCCTTTTCTGTGTAAAAATGGCCTTTTCCCTCAATTTACTGATCTCCATGACATCCCACCAGGGACAAATGTCTTTGAGACATATCCCAGCACTCATTCTCCCTAAACTGCATTTTCTAACCCTTCTATATATGTATTCAGTCCCTGTCCTTGTTCCCAACCAGAGTCACCCAACTCATCCCAGAGATCAAGCCATGCTCCAGCCAGCCCTTCCTGTTCTCACTCTGCTACTGCATAGAAAGAGATGGCCCCAGAACTTTCTGCATTCTTACCATCAACTGTGTGTTCGGGAGTAGATTTAGGTGTATTCACATACAAATGTATTTTACCATGTAAGGAAGTCCTATTATCTGACTGTGGAAATGAAGCAAGTGAGGCACAGAGAAGTCAGGTAACTTGCTTTAGATCACACAATTAGTGAGTAACAAGGAGAAGGGCTGGGATTCAAATTCAAGCACTTCAGACCCCTGGGCCTAATCTTTGACCTTTGCTATAGCACTTCTCTTTATTACTGAATAAAGAAATAGCTTATATTTGTTTTTCAAAGCTGCTTTGAAGATTGAATTATTTTTAGATGCCAGGATAGGATGATCGTTTGACGATCAGTGAGAAAGTAGAAAAAGGACATTTTGCAATTCAGGTTCCAGACAGGTCCTCAAGCTGTGACAAGCATTTTCAATTATTTCAATAGACACAAAGTGAAGCTATGCATACACAGAGTGAAAAAATAATGCATTTCAGTGAAAAGAATCTCTTTTAATGAGCTTGTGCTTAATCGAATGAACATAAGATGGTCCAATCTGATTTCATTTCCATTGCTGACACCTAAATAGAATTTATAAGTTTACAGCAAACCTTTCCTGGATGCAGTGCAGTTTTTAATAGGTTCATGAACTTGAATACTTGGGCATGCTGTACTTTGTTCCATGTTAGTCAGGTTAGTATTATTAAACATAGCCTCGGTTGCTGTCAGCCCACTAAAGCATATTGACACCTCATGTTCTGCTTTAACCCAATATATAACATGTAGGGGAACCAATTAATTGTAAGGAACAACGTTCTCCCAAACAATATCAAGAAAAGAAATAGCAACTATCAGAAGAGCTTGGTGAGTTTCTATCAACTAGTTTGTGAAACTGAGCCCCACCTAAACAAACCCTACACTCACCATTCCAAACCAGCATAGCCTGTAAACTCAAGGGATTAAATGGGCCCACATTCTAAAGAGCATACTGTTTGTATTGTTCATTTCCTCAAATTTACAAAGTTTCCAAGAGCAAGCCAAGGTTAACTCTGCTAAACCCACAAACTACAGCATGAGTCAAGTAAGAGGTTCAAGCAACTTTGAACCTGACATTTTAAAAACATCAATAAGGCAATCTCCTTATATACTGTACTCCTTATATAAGAATATAAGAATAGATGGAACTGAATAACTATATTTTCATCTTTTTTTCCTGTGATTTGTTTTAAGCTGTCAAGTGTCAATATTAGTTTGCAACAAAGGCCAAACACAGCCACCTCGTGTTTCTTTAGTTATTAAAACAAAGGGTAGAGATTCAGGAGCTAAATCACACTTGGAAAAACAGTTTGCTTTAAAAAGTCTAACCTGGGATTTTTGTTCCTGTTTGTAATTCTGGCACTAGGGAGGCTAAGACAGGAAGATTGTTACAAGAATAAAATGAGAGAAAGAGAGAGAGAGAGAGAGAGAGAGAGAGAGAGAGAGAGAGAGAGAGAGAGAAGAGAGAGAGAGAATTGAAAAGGCTGTAGCTACTGATGAAAGAACTACTAAAGCTTTCAGACTCTTTGGGAAATGAGACATAAGCACACAGAATTCTAGTAAAAGCCACTATGCAGTGTGAGTACAGGAAGAGCCATACATTGAAAAAATTACAGCTCTTACAAGTGACCTTGGGAGAAAAGACCACCGTTTTTGCTTTGAAAAGATGAGATTCTGGTAGAGGGATTCCTGAATATCTATATTCTAGGGTTGCACATGAAAAGTCCAATGGCCCCATGAAGTTGGATCTATGGTGAGTCTGACAGGAAGGACAGAAAGGAGAGAGCTGGACTATAGATCAGTAATGGAAGCTTGAACTGGAGTAGAAAAGTAGATCGGGCAGTGGGAAGAAGCATTGTGGTGATAAACTTGGATAAACTTAGGGGACAGGCTGAAAATGATATCTGTAAACGATGCTTACAAGCCTGGATAATCAAGACCCATTGTGAACTTCGGAAGTCTTCTCCCCAAATGAAAGCAAATTGTTATGAAACCACAAAAGGACAAGAGATCAATCAGCATTGGAAGGCCCCAAGTGACTGTATTAAGGAATACAATTAAGATGCAGGGACTTTGGCTCCTTTGACTCGGAGAAGAGTGTGCACAGCCAAGGCAGGATTCAGGGAGTAGAGTGGACAACGCATTCTCAAGTCGGAGATGCCACTATGCACTGTCCCCATAGTCGCTCAGGTGGTATGTACTCTATCTACCTTTAGCAGAATAGCTCCAAAAAGCCCTTATTAGGAATTTAGGCCTCTACTATTTATACTGTGATCTCAAGCAACAGTTGTTGTTTCTGCATTTTCTACTGCTTGGGATTCATAGAATTACAGAACTAAAGATTGGAAAGGCCTTCAGTGTTAAGCGCACAAAATCATTGTGATCTCTCCATAAAATTCTCACTACAAATTCATGCACTCTCATGTCCAGCAAGTTTGACCTCATTTCTCTTGGGCCTATATATTTTTTAAAATTGTATTTGGCCCTTCATTGCAAATGCAGGTTTTTTAAAATTGGATATTTACTTTATTTACATTTCAAATGTTTTTCCAATTCCAGGTCTCCCCTTTTGAAACCCCCTTTGCCATCCCCCTCCCCTGCCTCTATGAGGGTGCTCACCCACCCACCCACCCACCCACTCACGTCTTCCCGCCCTGGCATTCCCCTACACTGGGGCTTCGAACACCCTCAGACCCAAGGGCCTCTCCTGCCCCTGATGTCCAACAAGGCCCTCCTCTGCCACATATGTGGCCAGCACCATGGGTCCCTCCATGTGTATTCTTTGGTTGGTGGTCCAGTCCCCGGGGGGTCTGGGGGGCTCTGGCCGGTTGACACTGTTGCTCCCCCATTGGGCGTGTACCAAATACAGCTTTTCGCCATTCCTTGTCTGTCAGTAACTATTCTAGGTACGTTACTAACTTGATCTCCTATCAAATTTTACAAATCATAGAACTACAGAACAAAGAAAAATGAATAGTATAACATTGCACATCTAGTGAAGGGTAGTTGGGATTTAGGTTCTCTTGATTAGAGTCTTTGTAAAATTCTGTCTGCCTGTAAATTCTGTCACTGGTTAGAGCTGTAACATCACTTCAGGGACAGGAGGTGGTCTCTTTGAATTACACTTAAAGATATAGATCTTCTGTATCATTTTCATAACATAAAAGAAACTTGAGATGTACTTGAGAATTTGATACATAAGATGTTCAAAATCAAGGCCAAACAAAGCAAAGTAGCAAATATCTTAGGATGTAATAGTTTTGTGCTTTCAATTTTCACCAAAGAGCCTTCTAAGTAGTAAATTTGATGAGCCCTATACTTTCTTGTGTATGAAAACTAGGTCTCTGGTGGGAAGCACTGTTTTTATTTTTAGGATTTGAGGGGTGTATGTGAGGGTTAGGATCTTACTTTTTGGGCTAGGGTGGCCTAGGAATCACTCACTATACAGCACAGGCTGGCAGGAATTCCGAGAGATTCTCCTGTCTTAGTTATGGTCAAACCTGTGAAATAAAGTAAGAAAACACTGGTTTCTCAAATTCCTAGGGTTTCTCCTTCTTCCTTTGGGTACCCACATCACAGACCTGGATGGAATACCTACATCTGAGAAGCTTGTTGTTTTTCTTATTGCTGAAGCTAATAGTAACTAACAAATAGTAACGTGGCCGACAATAGTAATTAAAGGACGTTATCTGGGCTCACACTGTAAGACGGGATACAGTTCACCATGATGGAGAAGACATTGTAATTGGAACACAAGATCACTGCATTCGTTATCAGCAACCACAGAAACATGAATGCTGGTGCTCAGCTCTGGTTCCCTTTTTAATTTAGTTTTAGATCCCAGTCCATGGGATGGTGCCAAGTATTCAGGGCAGGCCTTGACACCTCAGCTAAACATCTTAGGAAACGCTCTCACAGGGACACTAGTGCTGTCTTCTAGTGGCTCTGAATCTGATCAAGTGGACAATGAAGATTAGCAACCACAATGAATGGAAGCTAGCAAACATTAGATTCTAGAAGCTAACGATGCCTGGGATCAACAACAAAGGACACTTACTTCTAAGCTCAGAGGGTTTGGAGAGAGTGACCGGAAGTCAGGGAGCTATTTTGGATGCTGTTCTAGTTAACTTTTCTGTTGCTGCGATGAACATAACTAAAAGCAACTTGGGGGTGGAAAGAATTTATTTCAGTTTACAGTATATAGTCCATCACAGATGGAAGTCTGGACAGGAACTCAAGGCAGTAACCTAACCTGGAAGCAGGAATAAAAGCAGAGACCTTGGATGAACACTGGTTACTGGCTTGCTTCCCATAGCTTCCTCACCCTGCTTTCTTATATAACCCAGGACCACCTGGATGGCACTGTCCCCAGTGTGATGAACCCTTTCACAATAATCATGAATCTAGAAAATTCCCCACAAACTTGACTACAGGCCAATCTGATAGAGGCAAATTCCAGATGACTTTAGCTTATGTCAAACAGAAAATAAAACTTAATCAGACATTTGATGCTATGTATATACCATTTATAATGGTGCTGGGCACATGATAGTTGCTCATCAAAATAAACAGTTATTGAATGACTTAAAACATGGATACACAGATGAACAAGCAAATAAGACAGAGTAAGCATTTAGCAATAATGATGACCTGATGAATCTGATGTTTAAGCTCATGCCTATAATCTCAACACTAAGGTCCCCGTACTGTTATTCTATAGCTCCCCCTCCCCACCTTGTGACTGCTTATGTGACCGTAAGTTTGACTTCCGTACCATTTTCTCTTTTTTTATTTCCTTTATTCTTGTTCTCCAGACAGCTGCTGAGATGTACAGCTCGCCTGTCCTTGGTTCTTCTCTTTTAAACTCGATTAATGCTGTCCTTGATTGTCTATTCGAGTCTATTCTTCAATTAATTTACCTCTGAGACTAAGAACCCTAAGATGGAAGCTTGTTTCCCCTGCCTCATCCAGAAGCAAGTTTATCTGAGAAGCAGCCCTCCAAAGGGATAGTTTAGAGATTACTTTGCTATAAGGACTTTACATTGTAAAAACTTGTTAATCAGTCTCTGTAAAGCTGGTATTGGATCTTTAAAATCCACAGGTCACACAACATTGAAAGGAAAATTAATTTAAGTTGGGGAAGAACATGACAAGATGAGATTCTTAAACACCTTCAACATGAACTGGACCCTTTTCCACTATAACTATGTTATTGATCATCCTTGAGTATTTGGAAGTCAGTTTAGGTCTTTTTCTATGTGAATTAAGTGTGTATGCTGCTTAGAAATTCAAAATCTACATTCTCATCCGGAGGAAGATGGGGTGATCCTAGAACTGATTACTTCTTATAGCAACATCCGCTAAGAGATACATGACAAATTTTGTGAGCTACAAAATGACCATCTTCTCCTGCCAAATGAAATTGTGGGAAACATATTTTGGCTAAGCCATTTTTACACATTACAAAAACCACGTGCTATCCTATGTGGAGACATTTGTGGAAAATGCCATTTTTTACTAGAAGGCAGAAGGGGTCTCATGAAGAGGAGGATGGTGGCCTGAGGGTCTCAGTGTGACATGTGGCTTTCTTTGATATTTCAGACACTTGGGCTCAAGTAGGGCCCCTGGAACTTTATCCTCCTAAGATTTTCTTTTTTACTTAACTCTGGTTATGTATGAACATGAAATAGGTATATAAATAAAATACTGTTAATAAATCAAGAGATCATTTTATTTTAAAACAATTCTTTGATACAATTACAATTTTATCCTTTATCAAAGATGAAAGCGAAGGGAGATGAAGGCAAATGTTGATGCTTATGAACTGGACATGGTTGTTTATTTTTACAGAAAGAAATGAATCTTGGCTGAATGATACAGCAGAACTTACAGCATCTTCAAAGTTTTTTTCAGAATTGATCTATATTTTGATTTTACAATTGTCTGTGGTAAGAGGCTATTTCAGGTGAATACATTATGTAAAGTGGCAGAAATATGTATAAGGTCATTTCAGACATTGTTGGGAATTCTCTGGTCATGCCAGACAAAATTTCACTTAACTTTTTAAAAAATGAAACTCAAAGTAGCAACTGAAACAAGTTTTAAAAACATATATGCTAATAGAATGCAATCCAAAGATATACTACTTTGATAATTGCTTGTTAAGAAACACGGCAGGGAAATATTAAGACTTTAGTCTTTGTAATCCAACTCTTACATTTTTATAAAAGCAAAAATATTGTGTATGCTGTAAAAAAAAAAAAAAAAAAAAAAAAAAAAAAAAAAAAAAAAAAAAAACCACTGCAATTTGTGGCACCATACTCTGGAATCTAAGTTGTAGTGTTTCAGGAAGCATTTGCTGTTGTGTGGGGAGACTGGCATTCACAGTGCCAAGTGTGCATGATGTGTATTCAAAGGAGATCTGGTACATTCAGGCTGGTATGCCTGTAGATATATGGTGTGTATTCAGAACCAAGACTTAGGGATAAAAAACATGGGTGAGGGCTGCCAGAAACAAGCTAGATTCATTACAGATGATTTTGAATTTATTTTTGTCTTTGCAGATCCAAAAGCCTTTCACAGTTGCCAAATTTTAGGTTATATCTACATTCAGTTTAAGAACCGTAAGCTACATAATAGGCAGGTATAAAGCTGCTCCTCTACAGCTTGTGGAGATCACATAAGAAGGGGTGAAAAGAATGGAAGTCTGAAGATGGGGGTATGGATGGGGAAATGCTTATCTTCTGGGCACAACCCAGCCATTGCCATCAGGAACTCCCTGAAGTCACAGTTGTTTGCACTGGGCCTATATAAGACTGAACATGTTAATGGCCAACCATGGATTGGAGAGGGGTTCGTGAGGCTCTCTCTGCTCAACTATTAGCTACTGATGGCTTCTAGAGGAAGAGGAGTCATTATCTTCCCTTCCCACTGTAGGCAGGTGGCCCTGAGATGGCAGCTGTGAAAGGCTCAGCAATCAGCTGAGAGATCCCTCACTCTAGCTGTATAGAAATTCTGAGTAGGTAAGAAACCCTTCAAATGCTGGTCTCTAGCAACTTTTCTTTCTCTCAGTGCTTGACAGCAGCGATAGGTCAAAGGGGCAAGTTGCAATTCAGGTGCAGGGCTTGGGGACTGGGTCATTTGGTTCTTCATAGCCTCCAGTGTGACAGTTCTCAACCCAGGGGTCTGGGACTCTTTACCCCAAAGACTCTGACAACATTTTGGAACTCTATTGGTGAACATGCCTGCAGATTCTCTTATGTGGCTTCTTAAAGCCTTTTATTTGTTCTCTGCTCTGTGTCCCCCCCCTCCCGCCATCCTGCTCCACTTCCTGCCCAGAACTATGTAAGTACACCTTCGGTTGCCAGATTTCACTGCATGGACTCCAGGTACTTGCATGTTTCATGAAAGCAATTTGAAGCCTGGGTGAAGCTGGAGCACCTGGGGACATTTTCCAGGAACTGAGTGCTGAGTACCACTGGGATCACTCAACCACAGGGATCCCTATCTGTTGGTGGTGGGATGCTGCTGGGTAGATAGGATTTCTGAGGAGACTGGCTAAAGTTGGTATCACACAGGCAGCTGCGGGGCAGATCCCAGCCTGTGGGCACTAGTGGTTAGGTCTGAAACCTCTGTGGGCTGCCACTTCTTCCACTGTCCCTTGTTGACTAGTACCACTTGGCTCTGAGAAGCCTGGCAACCAGAAACCAGGTGGTACTGAATCATTGCACGATGCCAGTCAGTGTCCCATGCCTGCATAAAACTGTCAAACCATGGAATGGCTCATTAGGTGCCTGTGCTATTGAATTTTTGTGACATCCATGGGATCAAGCCACTGCCCAAAGCTGCCCAGAGGTTTGTTTGGTTGTTAAGCCACTGGGTAGTATGCAAGGTACTTATACAATTGGGTGTGTGCTGGGTAGTTGCAACCTCATCAGCTGTTCAGGTGCAGCTTTAGGTTGGTTCTTTTCCAGCAGTCAAGCCATTTCATATCGGCCAACATCACTGTCTAAAGCCAGCCTGCTATTAAGCCATCCTCTTTGTGGCTGCCCTTGTAGTTACCAGCTCAACTTGTGCTACTGAAAAGCAAGCAAAGACCACTGGAGAGAGGTCTTTACTAGATCTGATGGTGCCACACCACAGGGGTGACACAAGCACATGTTCCCATAGACAGAATGAACCTGAGTAGCCTCCTTATATGGCCCAAGAAGATTGGGCTTGGAACAATCACAGCAATTTATTTGGCCAGTCACAGCCAATTATTTTGTGCCAATAGCAATCATTGTGGCTTGTGCTTTGTAGAAGCTACAACATTGTCACAACATACGGAAGTTCCTTCACAAGGGAAGTAAGTAATGCCACTTTGGCCAAGGTGGAAAAGGTTCATCAAGACATGTGATTGAAAAAAACAAACAAACAAATATAATAGAAACTGTCCTGCATATGTCTGTTTCCAGGACCCTGGGCAATCAGCTCTAATTGTTTGACTATTGTCTCGAAGCAGCTTTGGAGTGTTCGGGATGGCTGGTACTGGGAGAAGGGTGGTATGGCTAGCTGTTAGATTCAGAGGCTTTTTGCTGAACGTGGCTCAGGGCAGCACAGGAGAGCCAAATGGCTGCTAAATAGGAAGTGAGAATACGCCATCTTTGTCTATTTACGGGGAAATGAACATCAGAAGGAGTTCTTACAATACAAATCTTCTGTTAACAGCAACAGCGATTGTTTTTGTAAATGGGGCTTTAACTGTATGGCTAAAAGCATCTGGCAGATGTCAAGAGCTATGCTCAAGAAATAAGTTATTGTAGTTATTGGAAATCACTCTTTACTGGCCTGAGTAATGGTATGGATGCCATAGTACTTAATAAGTAGTTACCGATTCTTTCTGCTGCTAAAATTGGTTTGTTTGTTTGTTTTTTTACTTCCAGAGAAAAATATTAACTAGGAAAAGAGGCTGCTTGAGTTTCGGTGTGAAACAGAGGTAGCAGAGTGGCTGTCTGTGAAGGAATCTGGCAAAATAGAGTAAGCTCCTTAGAAGACATCACTCCTCACCAGCTCGGGCAGATAGACAGTTTTGCTTTACCCACTTCGGTCTTCAACTGAGTTTCTCTAAGAGCGCATTCCCAGACGCCTCTCCATTGTCCTTTGCCTTTAAACTATTATGTTATCATAGTTGATTTATTACCCAAATCTCTCCTTAGTCTCTGAATCACCACCACCACCACCACCACACACCCACACACTTTTAAAACCAATTCTCTCTGCTGAAAGGCTCCAGAAGTCTGCCAGCCAGTGTTGCTAAGCAACACATTATCACGTGGCCATTGCAGCAATTTCTCTCTGCTCCTCAGACTCAACACTATAGCTAAGATTGAGCATAGCTGAGGAAAGAATGAGTGTGATTGCTTCACTTATCGTTGGTCAAAGGTGTCAGCTTCACGCCAGGATAGCTAAGTTACAGGAAATCAAGTTAGGGCAAAAGCTAAGGAAATAAAAACTGTGGCAGGATGCCATGTATTCCCCAGGTACTGCTGTCTGTTGTGTGGGGTTCTTAACATGACATGTATGGAGCTCCTACAGGTACACACTATGGAGAAGCCACAGGGGAGGAAACTACCATACAAAGTTATATGAAAGTCACTTCTTTATATTTTGTCCTATTTTTGTTGTTGTTGTTCTTGTTGTTGTTGTTGTTGCTTTGAGGACTGCAGCTTTTATCAAATTCACAACAGGACTAAACTTTTCTGGGAACTTCTAATGTGTATATTCAACCCTTAAGCAGGGTATGTGTGCTGAATGGCTTCCACAGCCCCTTCCACATTACCATTTCTCTGCTCTGAGCCAGCCTCTATGGACTGCTTTAATGTGCCCCCTCATCCAATGCTTCCAACCAATCTTGAGATTAGGGGGATGGGTCAGAAGGAACTGAGAATAGAGTGCTTTTCCCCCTGGCTACTTGCCTGCAGTTTTCCAAAGATTCGTGGTACTCGTCTACTGATTGTCCTGACTTCTGTCTAGAAGCTACCATTTTCCTTTAGAGTCTAGTAATTTTCCTCCTAGTAGTGTTGCATTAAAACCCCCAGTCTAAGGGACAGCTATTTGCATAGGCTCATTCCTCATAGCCTAATTGATTTAGATTGGAATGAAAGAATTTGGCCAACTCATCCATGTTTCATGAAGTGTTAGTGAATTCTTTGATATATTGAGCCATGTTTTTTGTAACTACTAAGCTATTTTCTAGACAGTGTACTTAAACAATTTTTCCCATTTAGCTCTTCAACTGTAGTTAGACAATTATTATAAGCAAACTATATGTGAGAAACCAGGTATACAGAGATTAAATATTTGCTTTAATTTTTACCATCTGGTAGGACATAGAGCTGTGGGCAAGCATGGTGGTACACATCCTTAAATTCAGCACTTGGGAGGCAGAGGAAAGTGGATGGTTTCAAGTTTGAGGATAGTCTGGTCCACATAGTGAGTTCCAGGCCAATCAAGGATATGTAGAGAGACCCTGTCTCCAAAACAAAGCAAAACAAAACAAAACAAAAAATCCTCAGAAAAATCCTCAGATCAAGATGTAGAGCTGAACTTCAAATCCAAGAGGGCTGTTCTCAGAACCCACATTCTCAACAGGAATACCTAGGTTTTGCTGAGTGCGCAAAGACATAACTGTATGTGCCCTGCCCAGAATCTGTTACATCCATATACACCCCACCCACCCTAAGAATATACGATTATTACCAGGAGAATTAAAGTGCATGTGAATGCTCCTAGTTGACTTCTTCCCCTCTCTCCATAAGTTTTAATCATTTCCTAAATAAGATATTGATCTTTTTCACAAACATTTTCTAAATGCTACATTTGTACTATTTCATGTATATATGCCTTTCATTATAAATATATAGTGATGTATGGTGATTCACTATGCATACATAGAAATGCTGATTGCTTTGCCTGCTTGGAAATTTTATATGCAAGCATCTGATAGGGGCACATCAAAAGGAACACTGCATATTCTACATCATAAAAGCACATTTGTACTCTGTTCAATAGAAAGCAAGCATCTCAGAATGTATACACTGCTAACAGTGTGTTTGTTCCACAGATATCTGGAGTACTCAGGAAACCTGAATGAAGGTCTGCCTTAAGGATCTCTGATTCAGAAGGTCTGGAATAGAGCCCAAATTCTATCAAATTTCCAGCTGCTGCTGTTAGTGGTCCACACCAACTCATTATTAGATCACTTTGTGTCCTGGTAAGTTAGGTGCTTTTTGTTGTTCAATGAAATGCACTGAGAACTAGACTTTCATTTCTCACTGTCAAGAGTGGAAAACAATTCATTTTAGTGTCAGCCAGGTGAGGCAAAACTAGAAAGAAGAGATATTAAAAATAAATTTGACTTGGTGTTATTCACATAAAAACTCTAGAGCTTATGCAATGCAAACAAACTTTTTTTTTATTTTTTAACATGAGCAAATGTAGCCATCTGCATCTCTGAAAAGCTAGTGTAAATTCAGATGTCAGCTTACAGCATTCTTCTGCCATGAACTATAGAACAATGCCAATTTTCTGGGCTACCAAACTCCAGATAATTAATGAAGAATATTTTTTTCTCTTCATCCACACATTTCTGTCTTCCAGGCTTTGTGACTGTAGGAAGATATAAGATACAAATAATATTTTTATATCATCAAAAGACACTACTGATTTTCTAAATCTGATCAGTTCTGGTATAACTATCGTCACTCAGTAAGGAGAAATATTTCCTTCTTGTGAAACAGACCCTTACCTATCAGAGTGCTTAAGACTTGGATGGCTTTACAAAACCATCTTGGAAAGAAAAGGGACTAATCCTGGAAGGGGGAAGGGTTGACAAAGGAAGGGATGGTGGACTACGTGTGGAATGTATTCCATGTACCCTGAATCCCTGCATGAAATTATATAACCTTATAGAATACAAGAAGAAAAGAAAGCATTTGAGGACATCAGTTGCATCAACTTCATTGCCCTTCTGTTTACCATTATAAATGCTCATTTATTTCTCTTAGAGCCCACTCTGAATAAAGCTTTCTGCCTGTGATCTGTACACAAACCCTATACATTCCCTCAAACTCCCAGGACCTCAGTTTCAGTATAAATGGATAAAAATACAGCTGCTATCAGACATTAAGAAACTTTAAAATTGAGCAAGTCGGACAGCGGGGATATAAGATTCAGTAGTAAATAAAAAAACAAAAAAAACAACCTAATTTAATTTGACTATTCCATGAACTATAAAAACTCACCTAAACTAATATGCATTCATCATGAACTGCAGTCTCACCTGAAACACTAAACTTTTCAGTATTTTGTGAATAATCAGACCTTCCCAGATACTGTTAGTATGAAAGACTACATTTCTATGGACAAGAAACAAAGGCCAAGCTTCCCTTAATGATCTTTCTCTATTGGTCTTCCTTACTAGGGCTAATCAGCTCCCACCTAGTAGGTGTATAGCTGTAAGTTAAAGGACTGGCAGCTGAGAATGAAATCCGTATAAAATATATTGACTTCTGTGTATAAATACATTAACTTCAAACTGTTATTAAACTATAACATAATACTTTAAAATACCACTCTCCAAATAACAGGGGTATGTCCAAAGTGGTTAATTAATACTAAGAGCTTTAAGCCTATACCTGCATTCCTCAGGGAAGTAGCATTCTGCAGTCCTATCCTCGTAGTCCCAGTCATTGTTCCTTCCCCATAGCTCCTCATCTGCAATTCCTTCAAAGGCTTCATCTGAGGTTTCATATGCAATTGGTTCATCAGCGACCAGTAAATGTGAATCCAGAACGTCAAGGCCACGAAAGAAGTAAGACAGCTTATACTTAACTTCCTCACTCAGGAATCTATTAACAGCAAAACCTGCAGAATAGAAATGTGAGGGAAAAATGAAAAGCTGCCTGGATCCTTCTTAACAGCTGCTGCAATATTTCTATTGCTCTCACATTTTCAGGCAAGTTTTCACGGTGACAATTTCACCCTCTTTCCCAGCACTAAGATTGTTGTTATTCCTGGACCATAGAATGAAAGAGGGTCAGAATCAAATTGTCTGATTCTGTTTTGTATGCTCTTAGCAGAGCCTCATGGAAAAAGTATACATCGGAGGCTGAGGCATGAGGATTGCCATGAGTTCAAGGCTAGATGGGGCAACATAACAAGAAACTCTTTCAATAGAATGAAAAAGGCTGGGAAGATAGATTCCCAATAAAGTATCTGCCTTGTAAGCATGAAGAACTAACTGATCCACCCTTTCAACTCACTACAGAAAAAAGGGGGTGCCTGGTGCTGTCACTGGTAATCCTAAGGTCAGGGAGGTACAGAAGGTTGGATCACAGGGGATGGATGGCTGCCCAGCCATCTGGGTCTAATCTGCAAGTTCAAAGTCAGTGAGAGACACTGTCACAAACACAGGAAAAGGTGGATGGTAATTGAGAGTCCACATTCTAGATTGTCCTCTGGCCTCTTATGTGTGTACATATGTAAGCTACTAAAAAGCAAAAATTAAAAAGTCTGAAGATGTACCTCAGTGGTAGCATATGTGCCAAGCAATGTGAGGCTCTGAAATATAAATGAGAAAGAAAGGAAGGACTGAAGGAAGGAAGGAAGGAGGAGGAAGAGGAGAGATAGAAAAGAGGAGGGAGGAAGAAAGAGTTCATTTGCTGTATAGTTAAAAAAGAAAGAAAGAAATAATCCACCTTAAATTTGCAGTTTCTCAATTCTTGAAGATTTAGTACTCTAGATTTTCATGGCTTTACCTCAGTGCTTAGTCAGAGGACGTACTTTTTCTCCACATTACAGGGTCTTTATTAAATTGAGCTTCTACTTGGGCACACTAGGCCCCAAAGTTTCCAGGGTCTGGACCGTCACTTGTTCCGGATTAGCAAGGTCTGAGCATGGGTTTTATGTGAGCCAGAAGTGTCACAAGCGGGAGCAAAGGTACTCTGAAAGCCACTCTGACCCTGCAGCTGCATAAATCTGGGTTAGCTGGATTCCAGCCTTCTGCAGAAGTCTCCCCCCACCCCCTTCAGACAACGCTGCCTGCCCAGTGTTCTGCCTTCTCTGATGCTGCCCTGTCTGTGGGGTCCTACCTGGGAGCCTGGGATTCCCTCTACTGTGAGTCAGCATCCCATTCCCATCCCATAAGCAAGGCTTTACATCCTAGAGTAGTGCTTGCCTACCACGAGATAGTTGTGGTGCTCGACCATAATAAAAATAAGTTCCTTCTATCAGATAACAGTAAAGAACAAATTATATTAATTTAGAACGGGAACCAAAACATCACCATAACTCACAGACACTTGCAGAGTTGTCGTCGTCGTCATAGTCATCATCTTCCTTGTCCTCCTCCTCCTTGCTGTCCTCTTCGGTCAAGTACTGCATGGCGTCAAACTTCTTATGGAAGTCCTCATCGAAATTGAACTCAAATCTGACATCTTCTGCATAGTCATGCAATTCATTTCTCTCAGCTTCCTGATGCAGATTTTCATTGATGGGTGGGGGCTTCTGCAACACGGCAAGGTCATCCACCTCCTTCCCTTCCTCTTTTTTCCAAATGTTTTGCAAGACTAATTGGCATGTCAGGAAGCCTAGAATTCCTACAAAGACAAGCCATTCAAGAGACAACAGAACTACTATGAAGTATTCTTCCCTCAGATTCAAGTCTCCATTGCTACTAGCTCCACTGCACATGCCATCTATAGCCGAGTCTTGATTGCTGGTGTAGGTATAGGCCATCTCACAAAGTACAGAGTCAGCTGGTGGTGCAGCAGGGATTGTGCTAAGTTGCACTAACGCTGAAGCCAACAGCAGTGGCAGCAGGTCACGGAAGAGCAGCACCCTTCTCTAACCCAGCGCGGAGGATTGTGGGGCGCAGTGTTGGCCCAGGGTATGCTGGGAAGGGCAGAGGTGGGGCCTCGTGTCTGAAGGAAGTTTTCTGAGCAACAGAATCTGCTCAGGGAGTACAAAAAGAACTTCTGAGACAACGCCCTCACCTGGAGGTGGAGAAGATGAGAAAAACACCGGATATGCTGTGATAGTTGGCGGAAACTGCAAGTTACCAAAGGTGGGCTCAAGAACTCTAAGCTCATTGGTTGAAAAATAGTCATGCGCAAGCCACACACTCAATGAGTGACAAATATTCTCAGGCCGTAGTGAAGTTCTTTGGAAAGCCACATGGTCTTTTGATTCTCTAATTGCAATGAATCTGCTGTAAAGTGTTTCAATATGGGGACTAGCTCGCTTAACCCAAGTCTCCTAGGGAGAACTTGAAGCAGGAGGGGCACAGGCTTTTAACATGAGAAAACATAGTGCAATACTAGCAACCCCCCAAACTTCACATCCGAAAGAGAATGGCCATTTGCATGTATTAACAGTATTAAATCTGTTCGTGGCTATCTTTCGGCAAAACTCCATGATGCCGAATAGGACGGCCTGCTACTCCAGAGGTACCAGGGCTGCTGCAAGGAATTCGGATTCGTGGTCCAGTCTCGTCCTTCACCTCCACCAGTTTCGCCACACAAGCCACATAGTGTAGAGCCCTAATTGTAGGTGGACACAGCAGGAGAGACCCACAGGTCAGGGGATTGCAGGAGGCGCGAGAGGGGGGTGGCAAAGGTCTGTATAGACGTAGTCTCCAGGGGACTGTAACAGGAAGGCTTGTCCTCATTGCAGTGGGCAGCGCATGCTATTTTTTGACTTTGGTTGGAGGGAGCTCCATTCAAGGAGTCTAGTTTCAAGTAAGAACACCAAAAAAGCCAAAGTCAAAAGTATAATTTGGACTATTTTGCTCCCAGGACACAAGTGGCCTCAGATTTGAGAGTTTGTTTTTACATTGTTGGTAAAAGACAAATAGCTATTTTTCTGTCTAAAAAAAATGTACTCTCACCAGGCAGTGGTGGCACACGCCTTTAATTCCAGCACTTGGGAGGCAGAGGCAGGTGGATTTCTGAGTTAGAGGCCAGCCTGGTCTACAGAGTGAGTTCCAGGACAGCCAGGGCTACACAGAGAAACCCTGTCTCGAAAAACCAAAAAAAAAAAAAAAAAAAAAAAGTAGTCTCACCTTTCATAAAAGGATAAAAGCTGTATACATCTTAATGAGGTACTATATGTAGTATGATAGACATATGTTACATAATAATTCAGTCATGATAAACATGTCTAATTCTTAAAGAATTTCTCATTTGTTTCTAGTGAAACCTTAAATATACTTAATTTTTAAAATAGGCAGTATCTTGCTGTTATCCATAGTCGCCCTAGAGTGCAGCAGCACAAGAGACCTTTCGGTCTCCCCGACATCCATTGATCATTATTAGTTAGCAATGGATTACCCAGAAGAATGGGCTTTCCTAGTTTATGTTGCTGATAATCACCCCCTTTGTGCTCTCTGTTCTCCTCTCCACTTCCTTTGTCCCTCTCCTCTCTCTGAAGTGGAAACTTAAGGATTCTACACTAATTGGTCTGCCTTACATTGCAGTAGTTGAGCTGCATTTGCCAGGACTCCATAGAGAGAAACACACCCAAAAACTTCTGGTGGTGTGCTGCAGTTTCTTGCTGCTTCCTTGGACTTAGGCTGATCGGCAGAGTAATGTCAGCTGAGACAGACGCACATGCTGAGGCATGGCACTGCTGAGCAGACCTCGAAACACTTAAAGTTACATCTCTTTGCTTTCATAGTGCAACTGTGCTTGTGTGCATGGAGAACATACAATGTTTAGAGGGAGTATAGATAGGACTTGACAGACAGCAACAGAGCCTGAGCTAGGCTTTCTTATAGAGCTAGCTGTGCAAAACACTTTGTTGGTCTAGCATCTTCAATGATCTTTCTTCCCTGAGAGAGGCACAGCTGAGAACTTCTCCTGGAGTTCCTCTAGATTGCCCCTGCTGACTTGTGCTGAGACTTGTGCCTGGCTGTCTCTGCTAGGTAGTGCTACCTCTGCTGATTCCTGTTTGTTATCCTGACTCTACCGAACTGGACTGGGAGAATATCCATGAAGTTTTTGTAAATGGATCGAGCTGCCACTGCTGACTCCTGTGAACTGAACTGCTAATTTCCTGATAATACAGATAGGATTTTTCTCAAAAAAAAAAAAAAAGTTCTAAATAGGTCCAGTTGCCCCATATCCTTTCTTTTCTGCTGCCTCTGGTAGGTTAGAAGGGAGGTTAAGTCATGTAAGGACCATCATTAAAAGCAGACCTTGAAAAATTTAAAGTTACATCTCTCTGCTTTCATGGTGCAACATGGTACTTTCACGTGCACACACAGAAAAATCTCAACTACCCATACACTTAGCACAAATATATTTCCAATATGTGAAAAACCGTGTTGGTTCTTAATTTGCTCTCTCATTATCCTCTGCTGCTTTCTTCAATTTGGTTTCCTATCACCCTCCAAATAGCCCCCCCTACTTTCATGACTTATTAATATTATGTTGTAATTAAGATTCTGCCTATGAGAGAATATATGACTGTCTTTTGAGACAATCTTAATTTCCTAAAGTGATTATCTTGCCTCACCCAATTCCCAGCTAAAGATCTAATTTTCTTCCTCTTTTTTTTTTGATACTTTATTTAAATTTCAAATGTTTCCCCATTTCCAGGTCTCCCCTTTGGAACCCGCTCTACCCCCACCCCCCGCCTCTATGAGGGTATTTCACCTTCCACCCACCCGCACACCCACTCCTATCTTCCCACCTTGACATTCCCCTGTACTGGGGCCTCTAACACCCTCAGGCCCAAGGGCCTCTCCTCTCCCTGATGGCCAACAAGACCCTCCTCTGCCGCATATGTGGCCAGCACCATGGGTCTTTCCATGTGTACTCTTTGGTTGGTGGTCAAAACTCCAGGAGGACCAGGGGGGTCAGGCCAGTTGACACTGTTGCTCCCTCCATGGGGCTGCAAACTCCCTCAGCTCCTTCAGTCCCTTCTCCAACTCCTCCATCTGGGACCTCACGCACAGCCCATTGGTTTCTGTGAAGTGAATATTGGGTATTCCGAGCCTTTGGGCTAATAAACACTTATCAGTGAGTACATACCATGTTCCTTCTTTTATGACTAAGTTACCTTGCTCAGGATGATATTTTCAAGTTCCATCCATTTGCCTTCAAATTTCATTAAGTCATTGTTTTTAATAGCTGAGTAGTACTCCATTGTGTAGATGTACCACATTTTCTGTATCCATTCCTCTGATGAGGGACATCTGGGTTGTTTCCAGCTTCTGGCTATTATAAATATGGCTGCTATGAACATAGTGGAGCATGTGTCTTTATTACATGTTGGAGCATCTTTTGGGTATATGCCCAGGAGAGGTATAGCTGGGTCCTCAGGTAGTATTACGTCCATTTTTCTGAGGGTCCGCCAAACTGATTTCCAGAGAGGTTGTACCAGTTTGCAATCCCACCAACAATGGAGTAGTGTTCCTCTTTCTCCACATCCTCACCAACATCTGCTGTCACCT
>CM052722.1:74850775-74866069 GCA_028551405.1 Uromys caudimaculatus
TCATACCCATTTTGATAATTAATTTAAAACAAATGAAGTAAACTACACATATACTGTATGGACCTATTTCTAGGCATTTTCTAATTTGTCATGCCAGCATATTAACCCAAAATTCCCATGGAGTCCATGTTCAAATCATATGAGATATCTTGCAGGACTTTATTATGCCAATCTTTAAAATTCTGTCCTATGATTACCTGCTTGTAGGAAGCAGGCAGCTTTTACTGTCTGGCATTTTTCCTCTGGGCAATCATCTTGTCTTTGTTCACAGCAGGGGACCACAGAGTCAAGCTTGAGCCCTTATGACTCCTCCTCCTGCTGAGCAACAACCGGTCCCCACCTTTTTTTTTCCTAACTTTTTCCATGTTTAACTGGATGAATCTGTCCAATGTCCAAAAACAAACAAACAAATAAACAAAAAACCCGTCGTCAGTCAGTTTCAGTCTTAAGAGCACAGAACACAAAACAGAACAGAAGACAGCAGTTTATCTCAGCTCACCCCTGCCATGGGCGGCCAGCGCATACAACCAATAACCAATACACAGCTTGTCCCTGCCATGGACGCAGAACAGATTTGTCCCTTCTTTGGACGTAGAACACTTTCCCAGCCAGCTGCAGCTGCACTGGGTTACAAACAACTCAGATCCTGCCACCCCTGCCACAGGTGGAGTGTGTAACCAAAGAGTTTGTCCCTTCCACAGACTCAGAAACCAGATGGCCCTGCTGCATCGGCAGAAGCCAGATACTCAGGCAAACTGAGGGTCCAAGGCGGCCCTCGGTCCCTCCGTGGCCACAGCATTCAGGTATGTCTACTGCCATGAACACCACTAGACAGGCGGCACAAAAAGTGCCCAGACAGATGGCACCAAAGTGCCCAGAGAGATGGCACCAAAGTGCCCAGACAGGTGGCCCAGAGGCCTACAGGTGGCACCGAAGTGCCCAGAGGCTTGCAAGCAAAACCATAAGTAGGCGCCACAAAAGAGGAGGAGAACAGAAAACAGACAAAGAGGGAGACAAACAATACCCGCTTGAGCGTAAAGTCAAACTTAGGGGAGTAGATATCGTCTATCCCATTGTCAAAGTCACAAACAAGACAAAACAGATACTGAAAATACACAGACAAAGACTGACAAGGGCCCGTTTCCACTGAGACAAGCAAAACCAATTCAGAAAACCAGCGGCACCCCGACGGGAATCTCCCAGGCATCCCTGGGGTCCCTCCAGACCTCCTGGGACGTCTCCCAGGGCAACAGTCTGTAATCCCCTAGCCCGTCGGCTGAACACGCCCCCAGCCTCTACCCGAGACTGGGAGATCATCGTCCCCTTACAGAGGCGCAAGCGACTGTAAACCAGACTGCGCGCGCAAACCGAAAATACAGATTCAGACTTCAGCTGGCACAGACGAACAAGAACACAAACAGAATCTCACCTCCAAGTAGGTTTTCGGAGATGAGGGTGGTCGAAAATCCCAGGACGAGCCCCCAAATGAAAGACCCCGAGCTGGGGAGACCCTCACTCAAGTCTCGGATGGCGGGGACCCCCAAGAACTCACGAAAGACCGTCCTTGCTGCCATCACACGAGGTTTATTTGGGGGACCAGTGCACTGGGGTCGAGCTCATAACCTATGCAGAGGTAGAGGAGTTCGACCCTGAGCAGCTGAAGTCAGGGGTATTTAAAGGAAAAAACCACAAGAACGGAAAGAATTTGCGTTATGGGGAAGTACAGAATGTTCTAAATTAGTCACAAGGCAGTTGCACAAACATTTTTGTGGTTAGCTAGTTCCTGAAACATTGTGCCTCTGGCCCTGGGGCCAGACCAAAGTCACCCGTTTCTTAGGGGAAAGAATGAAGCCAGGTGGGGATTGGCCAAGCATGCAATTTCAGTCCCTTCTCTGTTTCTGGCTCCAAGTGTGCTAGGGGTCCAATTTTCCTCATAAGGGGGTCAGGTCTTTCACAAGCAGCTGAGTCAGATGCAGATATTAGCACCCAACCAATGGACAGAAGCTGCTGACCCCTGTGGTTGAATTGGGGAAAAGCTGGAAGAAGCTGAGGAGGAGAGCAACCCTATAAGAAGACCTCAACTGACCTGGACTCCCGAGATCTCTCAGACACTGAGCCACCAACCAGGTAGCATACACCAGCTGATACGAGGCCCCCAACACATATACAGCAGAGGACTGCCTGGTCTGGCCTCGGTGAGAGAAGATGCAGCACCTAACCCTGGAGAGACTTGAGGCCCCAGGGAGTGGGGAGGCCTGGTGGGGTGGGGGTGGGGACGTTCTCTTGGATGCAGGGGGGAGGAGGTATGGGATGGGGAGCAGTTGGGTACAGACTGGGAGGGGGATGAAGTCTGGAATGTAGAAAAAAAGGATTAAAGGATTAAAAAATGCAGCCTCAATGGCAGTTGAAGGCCCAGGACTGAAGGGGTCATTCAGAGAATTTGAGGTTGGCACCAGGAACAATGCCTATTACAGGCTATTGGTAAAAGTGCAACCCAATTGCAGCAGAAGGCCTCAGCATGTTGAAGATGCTAGTACCATAAACAGCAGCAGCAGTGGAGTGGAGCCTGCCTGGGCCTGTAAGACAATCTGCAGAGGACACAGCTGGAGAAGTGACCTAAGATCTTGAGTGAATCCCAGACATTGGACGTTGAATTATTGCTTTTAGACTGTGACTATACCCTGGTTCTTCCCTCTTGAAGTGAAAAGGCATTTAATTTAATTTAAAATTTTACAGGAGCCCATCGCTAAAAGGCTTTGAACTTATAAATGAGATTTTAGATTTTTAAATAGATTAGACATTATAAAGAGACTAAAATTTTAATGTGTTTGAATTTGTTATGACTGTGGGATTTTCAAATCTATTTATCATTTATATTGCGATATTAATACTAACTTACCATCTTGAGGATAGATGAGAAAGGAAAGATTCTAATTGGAAAATGATGTGTTTTTGTGTCTAGTTGACAAGGGGGTCAGTGGTACTGGCTAGATTTATGTCAACTTGACACAAGCCAGAGTCATCAGAGAGGAGGGAGCCTCAATTGAGAAAATACCTCCAAAAATTGGGCTATAGGCAAGCCTGTAAGGCATTTTCTTAATTAGCAATGATTGATCGGGGAGGGCCCAGTCCATTATGGGTGGTGCCATCCTTGGGTTGATGGTCCTGGGTTCTGTTAGAAAGCAGGCTGAGCAAGCCAGTAGTAAGGGACACCACTCCATGGCCTCTATATCAGCTCCTGCCTCCAGATTCTTGGCCTGTTTGAATTCCTGTCCTGTCTACCTCTGTTGATTAATAATGATATGGAAGTGTAAGCCAAATAAACCCTTTCCTCTCCATGTTGCTTTGGTCTTGCTGTTTCATCACATCAATAGTGACCTTAATAAGAAATAATATAATTACGTTTTCTCTTCTCTTTCTCCCTTCCAAACCCACATTCTCCTCCCCCACTCTACTTCAAATTTATCATCTTTTTTCGCTGTTATTACATGCATATTTGCATATGCACATCCATATATATTTCTAAATATAACCTGTTTAGTTCATATAATGTTACTTGCTTGTATCACTTCAGGGCTATTTACCACTGAGCAACCAGTTGGTGTGCTTTTCCCTGGGGACTACCACCTACCGCTCCCATACACTTAGGCATGTTCATCGGTGTCATCCTTATTCATCTCACATCTGGGCAGCCACATTGGTGAGACTTTATGCATGTGGCTTCTGATGGTACTAGGAGGCACAATCTCACAGCAAACTCCCTGATGCTCTGGCTCTTACAGTCCTTCTGCCCCCTCTTCTGCAATGTTCCCTGAGCCTTCGTTGTGAGGGTGTTTTGTAGATGTGTCCATTGAGACTGAAAGCCACAGCTCTGCATTTTCATTGCTTTAAACCTTCCTGTCTCCTCTCTAAGACATCCTTTCTATGTATGTGGTTATGCTTGGGTCTCATCCTATATGTCTCTGGCTCAATTCATTTTTTGTTTGTTCTAGTGTGTTCTGTATAGTAGTAATAGTGTATAGTTCAGATTAGTACACAGAGCAATGGCTTTCACCTGAGGCTCCTCACAAATACTTATTTATTTATTTATTTAGCTTGTTTGTGACACAGTGTGTGTGGTTCTGCCTGGTCTGGAACTTTTTCCAACTTTTTCCTGGGATTATAGGTGTCAGAAACAATCTGGGATATCTTTATTCTTTTTGTTTTTCTCTTTTGCCCTTCAGTCTGGATATCAATGGATCAACCTTTGTGCTGGTGGTTTCATGCCAACTTGACCCTAGGTAGAGTCATCAAAGATGGTGGAGTTTCAATTGAGAAAATGTCTCCATAAAATCAGGCTATAGGCAAGCTTTTAGGGCATACTCTTAATTAGTGATTGATGGGGGAAGGCCTACCCCATTGTGGAGGGAACTCCCCTGGACAGGTGGTTCTGGGTTCTATAAGAAAGCATGCTGAGCAAGCCATGAGACACAAGCCAATAAGCAGCATCTCTCCATGGCCTGGCCTTCACACCAGTTCCTGCCTCCAGGTTCCTGCCCTGTTCCTCATAAACAGCAATGTGAAATATAAGTCTAATACATCCTTTCTTCCCCACATTTTCAGTCATGGTGTTTCATCACAGCAATAGTAACCCTTTGACAACCTTCAAATTCAAAATTCTCTCTTTTTTGTTATTTATTTATTTATTTATTTATTTATTTATTTATTTATTTTACACTCCAGATTTTATTCCCCCTCTCTCGTCCATCCTCTGACTGTTCCACATCCCATCCCTCCTCCCCAGCCCCCTGTCCCCACGAGGATGTCCCCATCCCCCCACCCCCCACCCCACCAGATCTCTGAATTCCCTGGGGCCTCCAGTCTCTTGAGGGTTAGTTGCATCATCTCTGACTGAACCCAGACCCAGCAGTCCTCTGCTGTATATGTGTTGGGGGCCTCACATCAGCTGGTGTATGCTGCCTGGTTGGTGGTCCAGTGTCTGAGAGATCTCAGGGGTCCAGATTAATTGAGACTGCTGATCCTCCTGCAGGGTCGCCCTCCTCAGCTTCTTCCAGCTTTTCCCTAATTCAACCACAGGGGTCAGCAGCTTCTGTCCATTGGTTGGGTGCAAATATCTGCATCTGACTCTTTCAGCTGCTTGTTGGGTATTTCAGAGGGCAGTCATGATAGGTCCCTTTTGTGAGCGCTCTATAGCCTCAGTAATAGTGTCAGGTCTTGGGGCCTCCTCTTGAGCTGGATCCTACTCTCTTACTAAGTAAAATTTTCTACCGAGCTGCAATGGGCATGTTTTCATTTTTGTTACTGTGCTTTTCAATTCCAAAAGTTCTGTTTTCCTTCACTGTCTTTATTGAGACAGGTTTCGCCTTGATGGCCTCCAAATCTGGTTCCCCTGCTTAAGGTCTTTAAGTAATGAGACAATTGATGTATTCATCCCAACCAAAGTATTTTGTTTGCTTTTTTATGAATTTATTTCTTTTGTTGTGCTTTCTTAAATTATGTCCCTTTCTTGGTACTGCTTGTTTGGAGAGAGATTTTTCCCACATTTAACACAAATTCTTTCAGTACTTTGAACTTTTGTAAAATAGTTGATTTGAATGCCTGGGATCCAGTGTCTGGCTTGAGCAGAAACACTTCCTGTTGTTTTTTGTGAGTCATACTTATTTTGGGGCTATTTGTGCTTGCTGTGGTTTTGTTTTTGTTAAACTTTTAAATAATGCAACAGTAGACATAAACTTGTTAAACTTTTAAATAATGCAATAGTAGACATAAGCTTCCTTTGGATCCATTGTTCTGGCTTATGCTCCTGTCATTTGCTAAAATGATTCCCGTTACTACTATCTCATTGTCTGTGCCATTGAAGCCTCTTCTGCAATACTGGCCAGCTAATAATTGGAAGCATTTCTTTCAATGTTCTATACCAATAAGTATGCCAGCTCTTACCCAGGTGCTTGATCTGTGAGTATATATTGAAATGCTTTCTGTGATCAGTCAGGCAGTTTTCAGCCCTTAGTTTCTTTTCCTGAAGAACACTGGTACCAGGTCAAAGCTAAAGCTTAGGCCTTTCTCAGGTACTTCTTGGACACACACACTTAGGCACACACGGCCTTCCAGGTCTCATTTATTTTGGAATTCTTCAAAGAATCCTTTGGAAGTCCTCCCCCCCAGTTTCTCCATTTAAATTTGTGTGTGTGTGTGTGTGTGTGTGTGTGTGTGTGTGTGTGTGTGTGCATGCAGCTTCTACTTAAGTTTAGGTGGTATCTCCATCTCTCTAAGTTGCAACATTAACAGATGATGCCAAATGTGTTCTTTTGATTTTTTTTTCCTCTAGACACCCTGAGAACAGGTGACTTCACACAGCACCAACTCTAAAGAAGACCAAATGATGTCATATCAAAATAAATAAATAAATAAGAGTACTGCACAAAGCTGTCAGACACGTGACATGATGATCATTATCTGGGGATAAGGTGATGCTGGGATTTTGATTTGGTTGTTTTTCATCTCCACATTTACATTGATTCAGGCTCCATGCTCCCAGGTCACACAATTGCAAAGCAGGTATTCACCATTTCCCTTGATCTGGGGTACAAGGGATCACAGTGCAGCAAATTACAATACAGCACAGATCACTGCCCATGCAGTTGCCACTGGCCTTCAACAAACGTTGTTTGGATGATTGAAAACCTGTCATTAATTTCCGGAGGTTTGGGTTGTGCTTTGGATGTTGTTGCTCTGAGCTCCTGGAAGTAGTTCCTTCACCAGTTCCTTCACTCCAGTGAGCATATTTTTTACGTGTACCATTTCCACCTGGATTTATTTATTTCCCATTCACCGACTATCTACTTTGTTTTATTGATTGTCACGTTAAGTGTTTCTGGTGGGTGTGCCCCTTAAATTATAATGAAATACTCCTCTAAGTTCACTTGAAAGCAATTTGTAATGAATTTCATTATTTCCTGTATAGTCTTGACGTTATTTGTATGGTTACTGTTCAATAGGCAGAATCTCTATTTCTCCTTAGACATCTTAGTTACATATTTTAATCATAAAAATATTATCATAACATTTTAAGTTACGAGAGGAATTAAAAGACATTTTTCTTTCCTCAGTGTAAGGGGCATAAAAATAATTATTTGAAAGCTTGGCATATCTGTCCTGTTCCCATGATGCAGCAGCATTCCTCAGGTTGAGATGGAAATTGGGATCATTTTGTCGCAAGGGCATGTAGACTCATTTCTGTGACCAATCATCCTCTACTATGAGGAAATTGAAGTCACTGGGTAGTAACTGCAGCTTCAAGCTTAGTATAAACTAGCACCTGTCGCTTAATGGAAGCACCCCCCCCCCCCACGACCCAAAGCATGTAATATCTGAGGCCTAAAGTTTCAGGCCTGTGACAAAGATGTTCTTGTGAGTGTGTTATAGAGACTGGGAGCAAAGGGAATCATTGCAGTCAGTCTCCAAGGAACGAATGGGCTTGGCACCACCTAAAATTTGGCTCAGGTGTCAAGCCTCTGACATCATACAAATAGCAAAATTATTTAATACATTTTTCATGGAAGAGAAGGGTGGCTTCCCAAACTGATCTGAAAAGCAGCCCCGAAGAGTGAAGGAAGGAAACTGATGTTGGTGTTTACTGTAATCAAGGACATGGTGAGAGTTCTAATGTGTGGGCAAGGAGGCATGTGTCTTAAACATCCCACTAATATTCGAGGAGAAATTATCAGAGATTTCTCCTTTATTTTTCTGTTGATTAGGACTAAACCCAGGGGTTCTTACACTTGATAGGTAAATACTCACTGAGCAAAAATCCTTAAATTCTGAGATTTCTTATCCCCTTGACCAGAGATGGTGTGGGGAGAGGAAAGGAGACTGAAAAGCTTCCAGAGACAAAGTAACAACAGCAAAGTGAGATCAGAATCATTTCTATGGATGCCAACCAGATTTCGCTGCTAGGCTCCACATCTGTGTACTTTACAGTTTTAGGACACAGCATTAAATGGCAATTTTGAGTTAATCTATATCTATTCCTGAAAAATGTTATTGAGAGTGTTGCCTCTCAAGTATGATATTCCACCTGGCTTGGAGAATGAAGCCAAACACAAAGAAGATGTTAGTGAATTCTATAGTTTGGATGGTAAATGTCCCCCAAAAGCCCATATGCTGAAATTTAGCATTACACCTCTGCAAGGTGGTAGAACCTCTAAGTGATAAGACCTTGTGGGAGGTTTTCAGATCACTGGAGATAGTCCCCCTTCTTGAAGGAGAGATGGGTGGGTCTCCAGACCCCTTACCTTACTCTCTTCACTTCCCAGTCATGAGATGGGTCCTTTGGCTTGTCACATCTTCCCCCACTGTGATGCATTTCCACCACTGTCAGAAAAACCCCTAAAACTGTGTCAAAAGACACATATTTTTCTATTTAAGTTGATTGCCTCTGATGCTTTATAGTAGTGGAAAGTTAACTGAAATAGTGAATACACATATGATCCCCTGTTGAAGCTGTGAGTTTAAGAGTACAGTCTGTTACCTACCTCGCCCTACTGAAGTCACTTGAGAACAATTTGCTGCTCTTACATAGCTAACTAATGTCATCTTACTGACTACAGTAGTAAAGTTTATGATAGATTCCTAACCACTGTGTCTGGGAAGATAGAGAAATCAGAGTATGGAATTATTTCATGCCTAGGCCAGTCCAAGAGGTTACAAGGGTGGCATCATTTTAAATAGTCTCAAAAAGTAATACACAAGCTAAAATAGACACATTTCGGCAACAGAAAGATGCTGTGTGACCCACTCTCCATCACACACTAGCATATAGCACAAACAGATACTAGGTTACCGCATGAGCATACTTACATTGAGTAGATGCCGCATTGCTAGCATAGGTAACTATTGCAGCAGTTGAATTTTGTTCATAGTAGTCACATACAAACAAGTTTATACTGGACCACATGTTGATGCATGAAGCTATCCAAATTTGCTAGCCCTGACCCTGGGAAATTTCTGTTTCTGTCTTGTATAAGTATTGATGAGAAACCTCATGTGGGTCAGTCAGTGACCGATGCCACCTGACTCAAGCAGATAGACTATGGGGATAGTTGGCCAGCTATGGTACTGGGTCTACGGAAATACGCAGCATTGATTCCTCTCCAGTTCCTATCCTCTAGGGGGTCTAAGGAGCTCTATTCCTGCTACTTAAGTTGTTCTGTCATTAAGTGGTTAAGTTATTGTTTTCCCTCAATGACTGCAAAACATGTTCCCCCTAATCCAGTCACCAATAGTCCATCTATTTGCTCATCCACTCCTGCACCTAAACTCTTTTAAAATGCATTATGGATTTTGTGGGATGTGGTACAGTGATTAGGCCACCAGAGGAGTAATCCAGGCTTTAGAAATTCTACGAACTGATCATTCTCCTCGTGGCCTGTGATATACACTGACTGAAATCAAATAACAGCAGAGGCAATCCCTTGGAGTCACCCCCATTGTATTATATAATTTAGATAAGCATTATGAAAAAATAAAAAGAAATGGTTTCAGATTTTCAGTATTGAGTCACTAGTTTCCAAGTCAGATCTCCATATTCTCTGACCCTTCTGCCCTCAACCTACCATTCAAAGCAGAATATCCACCTTGCAGCCTCATATAACACCTATACAGTGTGAATATTATGTCCAGTTCACAGTTATGATAATATGGCTTGCCTAGCTATCTTTTATTATAATCCGAATAAAATTTCATTCAATCTGTTGATGATATCAACATTCTGAACCTGAAAAGGAGCATGAAGTACACATCGAGTGCCACGCCCACCCTTGCACTGTTAGGTCTTCTTCAGCACAAGTGGGCAGTGGACGATGTGTCACAAACAGTAGAAATCAGACCGAAGTGTTAACCTGGAATATGTTCCAATGCCTGATGCCAAAAGGGCCACAAGATGGCAGCAGAGAACAAAGCAGACTTGTGCATGGTAAGGGTTCAAAGTTTTGTCACTAACAAATAACATAGGTGGAGTTCTTTAGAGGTTGTATTAGTGAACATCCCTCTAGTTGTGACCAAATATCAATAAGAAGCACGTTATGGATGGAGAGACTGATTCTGTCTCATAGTTGAGGTGATGAACTTCTTCAGGTTAGGTGTGGAGGCTCACAGTGGTGGCAGTAGGAACGGGAGGCTTCTTGCTCACATCTGAGTGCGTCAGGGAGCTGAGACAGGGCAGGAAATGATTTTAGGCTATAAATCTCAAAGACTTCCATCAGTGATCCACTTCCTCCACTGAGGCTTTTTCTCCAAAAGATTCTATAACAAATAGCACAGCTAGCTTAGGAAACAATGTTCAAACCCCCAAACCTATGGGAAACATTTCATAGCAAAGGCATATCATAATCAAAGGATTATGATGCAAAGTTACTTGCCTAGGCTGGTAAAGAATCCAGGTAATATAACCTTCCCCCAGAGTTTTCTTTTTCTTTCTTTCTTTCTTTCTTTCTTTCTTTCTTTCTTTCTTTCTTTCTTTCTTTCTTTTTTTTTTAAAGATTCATGTATTTATTTTATGTATATGAGTACACTATGGCTGTCTTCAGATACACCAGAAGAGGGCAGCAGATTCCTTTACAAATGGTTGTGAGCCACCATGTGGTTGCTGGGAATTGAACTCAGAGCCTTTGGAAGAGCGGTCGACGCTCTTAACCACTGAGCCATCTCTCCAGCACCCCCTACCCCCCAGAGTTTTCTACACTCATGAGGTTGCATTGTTTGATTTAGACTCTTCTGAGACAAATTGCCATGGACATTCACACCAATTGTATGAATTCTCTGCTAATTTCCTTCTGAAGAAAACAGGAGCTAGAAGTCTAGTAGTTACTTTATTATGACCGCCCCACTAACACTGAAGCCCACATGAAGAGGCTCTTCATGAATAGGAGAATCCGCCCGCGCTGGCTTTTATGAGTACTCATAGTACATGCATGTAAAACAGCAATAGCAAATGAACATCAAACGGCACATATAACATCAGTAGAGCAAAGCAGTACTCTGAAAGAAGACCCAGAAATGATCACTATTAATCCTGGTCACTCTTTTACTACATTTCCAAATCAAGTAGTCCTTGGTCCTCAAGAAAACATTATATATCAGGTTTTTGAAAAATCACTGTCATCCAAGTAAACAAAAATAGATTTCATCTTATACTTTTATGATTTGCTTCATTGTATAGTGACAGAGGCATATGATGCATGGCCTCTGGGCCCATCTGGGGACAGAGAGGTCGATCACACCAAGTGTCTGGTCTTCAAGTGGAGGTACAAGGGATCAAGGTCAAACAGGATGGTTGTTGAAGAAAAAATTTTGTCCCTTGGTGTATCAG
Organism: Uromys caudimaculatus; assembly: GCA_028551405.1. Taxonomy (NCBI): domain Eukaryota; kingdom Metazoa; phylum Chordata; class Mammalia; order Rodentia; family Muridae; genus Uromys; species Uromys caudimaculatus. The sequence goes on from CM052722.1 coordinate 74,862,144, forward strand.
TTGGCTTCTTTGTTCGTCTAAAAAGAGATTGGCCTCCAGGGAGGAGTCTGGCTCCACAGATATAATTTTTTCTTGCAGCTGGACAAACAGTTGACTGTTCAGTGCATTAATCTCTTCATTAATAACTCTTATTTTTGTCATGCTGTGGCTGGAGTTGATTTGAGGGTGTGCGTGTATGTGTGTGTGTGTGTGTGTGTGTGTGAGAGAGAGAGAGACTGTAGCTCAAGTTGTTCTGGAATTCACTGTGTAGGTCAGGTTGGCTTCTAACTTGCAGTAATCCTCCTGCCTCAGCCTCCAGAGTACTAGAATTACAGTTGGGAGCCATCATGTCAGCCTTGAAATCTTCACTTTATAGCCAAACGCACATTGACTTATGGCTGGGTCCTACTCTAGGGCATCTATTTTTGTGCTCATCATAATCAGACTTGTCATTCTGTTCCTGATATAGTCAGTCTGGAGTAGCTATAGCTATTGTATTTTGCTCCATATAATTTTGACTTTTATAGGCCAGCCTCAATTACAATCCAGTCCGACCTTGAACTTATGGTCTTTCTGACTTGCCCTTCAGCATCTGGAGTGCTAGGATTACACACCTAGCTCAGCTACCATGCTTTGAGAAACTTCCTTTGTATTCATCCTGAGTTGGCCACAATTTCATTGAAACAGCAATTCAACACAGCAGGCCGTGTTTGGAATGTTTTTCATATATCATGAGGTCTTGAGTGAGAGAGCCCACCGGCTACCATTCACCATCTAGCAGTGTGGCAATTCTTGTTCTAGTTCTAGAAGGACCAACTGGATCTCTACCTGCCTCCCATTTTTGAATGCCCTTGCTCCCTGTTAAAGGAAGGTTCCTATTTGTAGGAGAAGAAACCATCTGGACAACTTAATGAAATATAACCTGTCACTACTTGGTGACTAGTCATCAACACACTTCAGTTTAAAGGAAAACTCACTTACCTTCCTCTTATTCCACTGGACAGGCAAATGCATTCCTTCTTCACATCAACGAATTGATCTGAGTGTCTTTGTCTTTTCTCTTCCACAGAGGCATTGCCTATCTTAGTAGTTTGCTATGCTCGTCTATGTAGAAACCTAATAGGAGGGCATGAAATAATAGGTACACTATGAAGAAAATGAATAATTCAGCACACCAATTTCCCATTCTCCACAGGTGGCGAAAGAAGGCAAGATTTAGTGAGTGAGTCAGTACAAAAAAAGTTGATTACTAACAACACAGCAAACAGCCGCAGTATCAGGCTGGGAGTTCCAGTTCACCTGTCCCTGAATTCCACTGCGTGACACTTCAGGAGCAGATGGCAGCTACAGATACTGGGTTTCGCCACAGCTGAGCAACTTGGGCTACAAATTCAGTGCCTTTATATAGCAAGTAGTTAACCAGCCAATCACTTTCCTGCAGGGAGGGAATGTTGGTACAGCAGTCCTGCTGTGGTGTCATGTCAGTAATTTTCCCTTCTCCCCAGTTCCCATCTAGAGCCTTAGGATCCACTGCTGCATATGTTTCTAGGGTCTATGCCAGCATATCTGATCTGCAGTTCAACTTCCTTTGTTAATAGATACTCTTTTTTTTTCTCTGAGAGCAGGGACTTTACTTCCCTGGTCTTCCTGTGACAAGAGCTGCTCTGACAAGTTGGTGTGAGAGGCAATGAGAGCATGGATCTTGAATGTGTCATCATGTAAGCCTCCTGGATTTGTTATGCACATGCAAGGTCTCCACATAGGAAACTTGCTTGCTGTCTTCAAGCAAACTGCAAAGGCAGAGATAGGAAGGCTATTTTTGCTGATCTGGATGCATAAGGGGAATGAAATGGTTCAAGATCTCAAATTCTCCCTTGCAAATCTTCACATCCAAGTGATCCAAGCACATATTTTGAGGTAGGAAAAGTTCAAGTCATGCTTCCAATTCCGTTTTGAATCTGCCTCCTGACCCTGATTTTCAGTGCATTCTTCCTCTTTTGTGGCAATCTCTCTGTTTTTTGTTTGTTTACATTTGTGCTTTTAGGTTTACTGAATCATAACCTAAATTATAAATTTTCAATGTAATGGATTTTACACAATGTGTAATATCCATATGACGGTAATGACAAACAGCATATGGTCACAGCCCATAATCACCTCTCCTTCTTGCTTCAAGCTATTGCACTTCCCAAGAATTAACACGAATCTGACATATCTTACTATATTACTTTTGCCTATCTTCCAGATTTATGTAAAATGGGTCCTGTAATGTATATAGTCTCTATAAATATCTTACTTGATTAACAGATTTTGTAAAATTCATATATTTTGATGATTTTGTTTTCTTTGCTATATGATGTTTCATTGAGCAACTCTTCCACACTTTATTCAATAATTCTACTGTTCATGTGGGAAAGTTCAAGTTTTTGTGCTACTATGAATAATGATGCTATAAACATATATACATTTATTCTGGTGCACTTCTCCTGGATCAATTCCTAAGAGTGAAATTACTGCTTCATAGGTTGTGAAAGAACTATACACATAAGCTATTGTCATAGTCATCATGTGTATGTATATTATATTCATATTATACACACACACACACACACACACACACACATACATACATATATATGGGCAATAAAGGCTGATTCTGGTTACTTGATGTCTTTACAAAGATATGTTTTCAGGAGTTTTCATTTTAGCTATTAAGATGTAAGGATGAATGCAGTACAATATAGCTTTAATTTCTATTTTCCCAATCCTTACAAATAATAAAGGTGAGAACCCTTTGACTTCTCCATTACTTGTACTACCATTTATTTTCAGACTGGCTTGTTGCCAGTTTTGCATGGAATTTTCTATTTTTCTTTTATGGATATGTAGAAATTTTTTATACATTCTGGATAAAAATTGTTGGATAGACTTATTCAAATTAATAGTTCTTTTTTCTTAATGAAGAGAGTTCTTAAGTTTTAATACTGTTCCTTTTTATCGTTTGTGTTTTTAAATCCCATTTGGTGTGTCCATGTTGCCTTGTACAAAGTAAAACATTCCCTATTGGGGGTGGAAGGTCATGCCTGCTTGTGGAGGCCAGAGGGCAATCTCAGCTGTCGTTCTTCAAGCACTGCCATCACCTTTTTTGGACACAAGGAACTCTCTCTGGTCTGGAACTTACTGAGTAAGCTGAACTAACTGTACATGGAGCCCCAGGCATCCACCTGTCTCTATGTCCCCTGCTGAAATTACAAGCACGTGCCACCAAGCTTGGATTTTATATGTGGGCTCTGTGGATCAAACTGTGGCCCTTGCAAGCATTTAATCAACTGAGTTACTTCCTCAGGCCTCCTCAGGTCTCCTTTTGATTTTAAAGCTCTGCTGTATATACTTCACAGCCTTTCTGACTTCTAATAGTTGAACATCCTTTCCTCAGTATAGTGTCACTTTTAACATGAATATGTTAACTATGTCTATGAATACTTGTGCATTTTATGTACTTTCTGAGCAATTAATATGTAAATACCATTTCAATAATCGCTATAGTCCTCCATCAGTTTATTTTAGCATGCATTAGTTGTACAAAGTAATGCATTGAGTAATATATTTTATTATGACACTTCCATACATGAGCAGACTGTATTTTGATCATATTATTTTTAACACATTCCCAATAGTAGTTCCTAATAATAGTCCTCTTTTTTCTCCTAAATTCTGCATATAAGAGAAAACATGTGGTACTTGTATTTATGAGACTGGCTTATTTCAATAAGTATGCTACTATCCACTTTCCTGATGATGATATATCCCTCTCTCTTTCTCTCTCTCTTTCTCTCTCTCATACACAGACAGACAGACAGACCGACACACACACACACACACACACACACACACAGAGAGAGAGAGAGAGAGAGAGAGAGAGAGAGAGAGAGAGAGAGAGAGAGAGA
>CM052722.1:74866569-74884239 GCA_028551405.1 Uromys caudimaculatus
CTCCCATATTCCCACCTTGACATTCCCCTTTACTGGGGCCTCTAACACCCTCAGGCCCAAGGGCCTCTCCTCTCTCCCTGATGGCCATCGAGGCCATCCTCTGCCACATATGTGGTCTGAACCATGGGTCCATAGATGTGTTTTCTTTGGTTGGTGGTCCAAACCTCAGGACGACAGGGGGAGGGGGGTCAGGCCAGTTGACGCTCTTGCTCCCTCCATGGGGCTGCAAACGAGGGAGGATATTTTCAAACTGAATTTATAAACTCAGCATTGCACCAACCTCCAACCCAGAAAAGGGCACACTAGGAAAAGAAAACTACAGGCCAACCTCCCCAATAAATACTTAAGAGCAAACCAGCAAACACCTCTTCAATCAAATGTTAGCTATTAGTATACACAGTTTGATAATGCCTTCAAATCATGTTATAGCTGGCAGTGGTGGCACATGCTTTTAATCCCAGCACTTGGGAGTCAGAGGCAGGTGGATTTCTGAATTCAAGGCCAGCCTGGTCTACAGAGTGAGTTCCAGGACAGCCAGGGCTACACAGAGAAACCCTGTCTCGAAAAACCAAAAAAAAAGCAAACATGTTATTATCAAGTGAGATTTATCTCAGGGATTGAAAAGATGTTACCATATATAAATCAATTAATATATGACACATCACATTAAATGTAAGTGGTGTGGTTTTCTGCCTGCCACATTTGTTTCCACTTTAAGGCTATAATGAGGTAGACTTATATGAGTTTTCTAATAGGAATAAGTCTTTGTACATATTGGTTGGTTTTTGTTGTTGTTGTTGTTGTTGTTGTTGTTGTTGTTGTTGCTGCTGCTGCTGCTGTTAAATCTTCAAAGTGGAATTGCAGAGTCACATGTCCAACTTCCCAAGAAATTCCCAGTTTTCCAGGGAGGTTGCAGTGTGGAACGGTCCCAACAGCAATCTCCTGGTGCTCTGCATCCTTGCTGGCATTTGAGGGTCATGTTTTCCCCATACTAGCTTCCCCATGGCATATGTAGGAGCAAACAAGTCCTAAGGAATAAAGATAATGGTCACTAAAGATAATGCCAGCCTTTGAATATAGTGTCCCTCAAAAAAACCTCATTGTTGAAGGCCTCCAATCATCAAGAATTGACTGGGTTCTGAAGGCACTAACTTCGTCAGTTGAATCCATTGATGAATTCATAATTTGCTATCATTGGTGGGAGGTGGATGGAAGTAAGTCAAGTTGAAGGACAGAGATCTTCTATGTTTTTGAAAAATGAATTTGGCTTTGCAGCCCTTCCTTGTCCTCTTTCTTTCTGCTTTCTGTTGCCATAAAGTGAGCATCTTTACTTGTCTATGCTCCTCTGCTGTGGTGTTCTGCTTCACTGCAGGCCAGCAACAACAGAGCCAACTGATCATAGAGTAAAAGTCCGAAAATCATAACTCAATTAAATCCTGCCACCTTTAAAGTATCAATATTTATCCAATCAAATAACTTTGTAAAGAATCCAATTTTTTCCACTTTAAAAACTCAGTAGGTACTGGCAAGATAACTCAGCTAGTAAAGGTGCTTGCCACCAAGTCTGATGGACTGAGTTAGACCTCTGTACCCATACGGTGGAAAAAGAGAGAAAATTCCCTCAAGATATCCTCTGACTTCTATACTTTTGTATTTCCATACATATTTCAAATTGTTTGAAATTCACCTGTGTCTTAGTCAGGGTTTCTATTTCTGCACAAACATCATGACCAAGATGCAAGTTGGGGGGGAAAGGGTTTATTTGGCTTACACTTCCATGCTGCTGTTCATCACAAAAGGAAGTCAGGACTGGAACTCAAGCAGGTCAAGGAGCAGGAGCTGATGCAGAGGTCACGGAGGAATGCTGCTTACTGGCTTGCTTCCCCTGGCTTGCTCAGCCTGCTTTCTTATAGAGCCCAAGACTACCAGCTCACAGATGGTACCACCCATAAGGGGCCCTCCCCCCTTGATCACTAATTGAGAAAATGCCTTACCTCTGGATTTCATGGATGCATTTTCTCAACTGAAACTCCTTTCTCTGTGATAACTTCAGCTTGTGTCAAGTTGACACACAAAACTAGCCAGTACAACCTGTTACATGGAAATAGTTTCACTTAGATACTACTTTTGTAATTTGGTGTGTACATTTATAGGTACACCAACCAGGACTGATTGTCCCTATTACAGGGAACAAGTTTTAATGTTACAGAGCACAGTGAGGAATGAGAAGCTGAACATATATATATATATATATATATATATATATATATATATATATATATATATGTGTGTGTGTGTGTGTGTGTGTGTGTGTGTGTGTGTGTGTGTGTGTAAGTGTGTTACTATTCACTAAAACATATTTCCTGCAAATAAATCAATAAGTACAGTCATGAGACATATAACATGTTTTAGGGAACAGATGGCCATATGTGTAATACTAGTCCCATATGATCATGACAGCTTAAAAACTCCTATTAGTGCTAGCATACTAACTCCAATACTAGCACAGTGCTAGCTACTGTAGCACAATACATTATTCACATGTTATGGTGATGATAATATAAATGAACTCTTCATTGTAGCTACACATTATAGTATACATAATTAAGGGCAATGAGTACAACCTGATAATGATAATAAATGATAATTATTAGTTGATAAATTTATTGTTTTGTATTTGTAACCATTATGCTTGCTCATTCTGTGAATCAAAAAATGGTTTTAGCATCAAACAGTATATCATACTGTGGTATTCTCTGCCTCTTACATCCTCATGTTTACCTTAGCTGTTGGTACTCATAATTTCTCTGCTGCTTGATTTAATCTCCTGTTGTTAAATTTGTACACTGTAATGTATCTAGACATATACAAACACATATATATACATGTGCATTTAGTAGGCTAGACTACCTAGGTTTATATGTGCACACCCTGGTAGTCACACAATTATGAAATCTTCTAATGATGCCTTTCTTAGTACATGTCCTCAGTGTTAATTATTCTTTAAATATTCTGCCTTTCTTTTGAAACCTAATTAAAGAATAGGAAGAATGTTTGCCATTTCAACAAAAAATAAAAGCAAATATAAACCACTAAAACTAGAAGCTTTATTGGGAAGCTTATGGTTTATGGGTATAATAGTGTGGGGTTGCATTCACAGATTTTACTGGTAATACATCAAAAGTTTTCCTGTAGGGCAACAATGTTTAAAGTGGCGTTCAGATAGCTAGGAAATGTTGAAATGGTTCTTTGAAGACCAGAAGACAAAAGGATTAATATTTCTTCTATCCTTGTCACTTCATAATTTATTTCAGAATTCAAGGATTCACAATTTACCTTCCCCAATTTCCTTAATACATGTGGATGTAATATAAACAATGATGCATCTTTACAGGTATTGCAAAAGGGGTTTGGAGGCAGGAGCTCATAGTTTAAATTTTTTTTAAACTTCTGCTTTGTGGAATCTGAGATTGTAGAGCCCTTCCATTATGGATGTCATCTGAGGACACAGAAACAAAAAAGAAGCTAGAGTAAGTGGTGACATAGCCATTTCAGTCTCTGCTCAGTAGGGGCTGCCTGCCTTCTCCCCCAAGCAGTAATCAGGACCTATATTTGCCATCAAATCTTCAGTCTTCATCTCCACCTTCATATACGAACACATTCTGCTGAAGGTATACCCCGAAATGATATTATTTGTGCAAATGTCGCACATTTATTGTCTGTAAATATTCAGTTTAAATGTTTCCCCCTCCACATTAGGATAGCATAGTCCAGTTGTCATAGAAACCAGAAGTATATCATGTGACAACTGGTGCAAGTTTTCTATAGCAACTGGACAATGCAAACTCTTTCTCAGGGACAATATTTTAATCATTGCCTTAGAAACTTGAAGCAGAACCCAATTTAGTAACTAAATGAAAATGTGTTAGAGGAAGCACCTGAAATTTGCTGTGTTAGAGGAAAAGATTTATATGGTTTAATAAATCAATTTAGAAAGATGCATTGACAGTTTTGATTTTCTTTGCAGTCCCAATGGCATGCTTTACAAAACATCCTTAGCCTGTATTAGGTTGAAAAGAGATCTCAGATGCTAATCTATCCTAACTGGACTCTTACTTCAACATGGCATCTAATAATACAATTTCTTAAGAATAAGAACAATGAAAACTATGCTTATCTGTAGGTTTACTCTTAAATGCTTATTGCTCTTTGTGATTATGCTGGTTTAGTAAACTAGTGGTATGTGGGGCAGTGGTCTGTGTCAGGCAGTTTGGCACCCAGTTGAGCACAGGCTTAAACTCTGGGCGACCCAGCAGAGCAATTCACAAGGGACCAGAAAACGTTTTTGCCAACACTCTCGGAAGGCTCTTGTCAAACAGCTACAACCTCCACAGCCCCCTGTAGAGAGTCCTGTCACGTGAGATTTGTCACGTAGGAGCAACACCAAGCCCTCCCACATGCAGATAAGGTGCCCTTAAACTCTCAGACCAAGCCAATGGGAAGTACCTGTTGTCAGACCCTGACCCCTCCCAAACAGTATATTAGACCGTCCCAACCTGTGTAGGAGAGATCCCCATCCAGAAGGAATAAAGGTGTGAGAACTACTCCATCATCTGAGAGTTTCTATCATAAGAGCTGTAACACTGCAGCTTGGGAAGAGGTCTGCTCTCCCAAACACCACCAGAAGCTTCCTGCACTCCTCGCCAGCTAGTTGGCCTCTCGTGGGCTCAGCCCGGACCTGATTCAGTGCAGGGCAGCGGGTGCAGCGTCTTGGAGCAACCGAGGTAGCAACTGTGGAGACCAAGGCGGAGGAGACTCTGTCCCTGCTTGCGCTCTCCCCCTTGCTGGAACACTCGAGTTTGGCTGGGCCAGAGATCCCTGAGGAAAGCTCCCAGCATGCAGGCCCACATCTGGCGCCAACAATGTGGGGCAAAACCCAGCTTCAAGTATACCCCCAGCTGGTGACCCATCCACATCGAAACTCCAGATCACTCAAGGACCGTGAGTACAAAAATATGGGCCTTCCTCTAATCTTTTTCTCTCTCTCTCTCTCCAAGTGCTCCTGGCCAGTTTCCCTCCCCTAGTCTCCACTGTGAGGGCTCCTGTTTAGCTAATGGATCTGCTTTCCACAGCAGCTCAGGCTCCAGGCCCCAGGTAGAGGCGTGGCCACACAGCCCCAAGTCATCCCCTTGTTAATGAGACACCTAGAGGTTTAGCCATGCCCCTTCCCAGTTACTATATCTGCCTCACATCTCCTAGAGGCCACGGGGTACAGTTTCATCCACGCTACTCTCCACAGTGAAAATAAACATCTTAGAATTATGGAATGTCTCTTCATCTGTACCCACCGTGGGAAGTGGGGGATCCAGCCCTCCATTAAGGAGCCGCCTCTAATCTCACACCAAAGGCATCCGGGCATCTCAGCACTTGTAGACGGCCACCACATTCCCCCAAGCCTAAGCAGCTAGCCCTGCGCACCAAGCCGCCACAAACTGGGTCCCACAGCGGGACGCCAACTGCACTCTGTGGCCCTGTCTGTTCCCAGGTCCCGTGGCATCCAGTGGCATCCACGATGTCCAACCATGGGAACTCCAGAGCCTGCTACGGCGTTCCCCAGGATGGCTCCCTCTTCTACCCACGGGCTGTGTCTCCGTAGAGGCCTCTCACACAGCCTGGCCAGCCCATCGGACTATAGAAGAGCTCGCAGCCACTTCCTGCATGTCTCCTGTCCACCCAGAGGCCTAGCGCCCAGCACAGACATGTGGGGCTCCTTTCCACCGCGCCAGATTTGTTCCAACAATGGTAGATCCTCCTCCAATATCTATGACTTCCCTAGCCCTGAGTAGTTAGCTAGGTTTCCAGTTCCAGAGGCACAATGCAAGCTCCCAAAGGAGAGAGGCAACCAGCCGTTCTATCTAGCTATGATGCCTCAGGATTCCAGTGAAATCTTGCTGCTGCTGCTGCTGCTTCTGCTGCTGCTGCTGCTACTATTACTGCTACTGCTACTATTACTGCTACTACTACTACTACTACTACTACTACTACTACTACTACTACTACTACTATTACTGTGTATGTGTATGCATAATGGTTTTGTGCTATGGTATAACCGTGTATGTGTGGAGGTCAGAGGACAATTTTGTGGTCTTGGTTCTCTCCTGCATTTACGTGTGTTCCAGGGATCAAATTCGGGCCTTTAGACTTGTGTGGAAAGCGCCTTTACCTGCTGAGCCATCTTAAAGCCATGCAGTTAAACCTTAATGTGTGTTTACATATATGTTTTTTGGGGGGGTTGACATATATATAGTAATAACTAGGAAGCAGGAACCAAAACCTAACATAAGCAGTATACAAAATATGGGAAGGGGATGATTAAGTGCTACATTCTTTCTTTTGAAATTTAATTTTGCTTATGTGTGTGTATATGTGAGTGTTCAGGGGTGGGATGAGGGCATTGTGCAAACGAGTTCATTGTCCAAAGACTTTGTGTTTCTTGGAGCAGGAGTTCCAGGCCCTTGGAATCCACCTGACAGGGGTGCTGGGAACTAAACTCAGGTCTTCTGCAAGAGCAGTATGTGTTCTTAGCTCGGAGCACCCATAGGGTGCAGAACAACTTTTTTTAAGGGACTCTTCATCCATTTGGTGCCTTAGCAAAGTCCTTATCAGACCATTCAATTAGTGTATTGGATCTGTTAATGCTGGGTTCTAGATTATATCATAAGACCAGTATTACTACATCTCATTCAGCACAAAATGGATACCTTCATCTGAAGTAATATTATTATGCAGTATCCCTGGTCATAAAATCAAGCATTTTTAAAGCTGTGTTTCCTCTAGACAGGTCTGAGGTCATAAACTTGACAGCAAAGTACTGACTGATCTTAGTTTAATTGTTCTTCAAAACACTTGAAACCTCGTGAGTCACAGTTGAAAGCTGAAATCAGTTGGTTTTTCCAAAAATTACAAGGTCTGAAATTCTTATACTCTCTTCTCCTTTATTTCAGTTTACAAACTAGCTAGTTCTCTCTAAGCTTACCTCTTCCTTATGCTATTTTTTCAATCAGAAATAAACATTACTATCACCATTAACATCACTGGGTACTGCCCCTGAAGAAGTCCCCTATTCTTTAATTGTATGTGCCTAGTGTATTATAGTTGACTATTTTTACCAAAATTTGAAATTGCAAAAACCTACCACAAAATTATGTAGTCAATGTCACATTTTAACTTTTAGCTACGGCAATGCTTTAATTTCAGTACCTTTAAACATGACTTAGCTAGTTAAAAAGCAGTCCTATAATCTTAGTAATTTAACATACACACATCAAAAAACCCATGTTTCTAATGCACACACATCTTTAAGGATTTAGGATATTACCTCCAGAGTCTATCCTCTATATTGTGACTAAGTAGTCAGGATTCTTTAAACTTAGCAGCTACCACATCCCAACACGAAGCCTCCTCAGTTGCTGCAACTAAGCAAGATCAAGAGTTCCATGGTGAGCTGCAGGCTCTTGGGTCAGAACCACTTAGATGGCCTCATCTAGTCATAAAATAGAGCTAGCAATTACAGCTTCCCAGTGTCCAGAAAAATGGAAGAGAACCAAATATTGTTGAATGTTTTAAACATAGTTTCCTCTCCCTCCCCTCCTCTCAGTCCTTCCCCACTCCTTCTCCACTGTTGAACTTTTGTAAGGAACACTGAGACACTACTGAAATAATATATTTTATAGGAACAGAGTGAAATCACAAATGTTAAATCCAAGCCCAAGCTTGGTCACTTATGGCCTGATTCTAAACTTGGGTCTAATATGTAAGTAATGATAAGTGACTGATGGAATAATGGCTGGTTTTAAATTATATTAAACTTCTACGAGGCTTAACATAGGTCCTGGCATGCAGAAATCACTCAACTGATCATTTTATATAATTCATGATATAGGAAGACATTGACATTCATTAAGCTGTGATCGGAACCAGCAAGAAAAAAAAAAAAAACCAGCTGTGGACAATCTCAGGAACATTGCCTCTTAAAACATACACATTATAACAGGTCTAAGCCATTTACTAGCCCTTAAAGGATTAGGACTATGTTGATACTGTTTTACTTTCCACAATAAATTAAACTGAAGACTGTGATGATAAGGAGAAAATTGTCGAGATGGGGGCTATTTCATTTTTCTAAATATCATATATTTTGTGGAACAATAGCCATTTGTTATAATTAGGGGCTACTTCAAAATAGACATTTGAAAAAGAAATGCATAGCAAGAGCAATTAAATGACCTAGGAGAGTCACTCAAAATAACTATTTGTGTCATTCTTTTATTTGATTGATGCAAATTTCACCTTCTGATAAGTAATTTTACTCAACTTTTATCTGTCATGAAGGTTTCAGAAAAAAGAAAATATTCTAACTCACATTATTAAATGATGATTTATCTACTTTAAAGAGATAGGTATGTATTACAAATTTTAAAAAATCCCATGAAGGATCTAATACATTAAGTGTGTATTATGCTTATGATACTAGTGTCTTGTTTTGGTGTAATAAGTTGTTTATAATTTCAAAACAGTAATAATTATATAAAACACACTGTTCACATTGTTCGTTTTAAAAGACTTCCATTTAAATAAAAATTTCAACTTTGTACAGTTTTCAGATCTGTAATGAAATATTCTTCCAGAATTATAAAATTGCCATATACTTGCTAAAAGCAATGGGATGAAATATTGTGATCTTAGAAAACTAGAATAAAAAATGTACACGATGCTTTTCTCCCTTACTCCAAAAATCCAGAAAACCTGTGTATTAATTAGTCCACCCTATTCTCAGTAGTTGTTGTATGGGTATGTTTATAATGAGCTCAGTACACCACAAATATTCTTTTGAGTCAGAAATATGAATGCAATCAATTTATTCTCTGATAGTTGAAGAAAATACTTGCTTAGAAACATAGTGTAAATTATTAAAATATCCACCCATTGGTAGAAATACAAAGATACATATTGTAGAGGACAAAAAAGGCCTTGTGTACACAGTTAAGCACTGGAGAAGCCAGGAAAGTTAAGCACCTAGCTTATCTCTTCAATGGAATGAGGTACTTAGCTCTTTTCCTGGAATGCTGGGGAAAAACATAGTTTACAACCCGGTAATCCTTTGTTACCTGTTGAGCTAGGCCCAGCCCACATCTTCCAGAATTTATGTTTTACTAGTCCCAGACCCTTTTCCCTTAAAACCTTGAGCATTACTTCCATGCCATAAAACTCATCCTTGTGAATGACGTCATTTGTACAACAGCCAAGTGACTTTGAGATTATCTTAGGGCCAGGCCAATCCTGACATCCAGAGGCATTATGTTTACCTTAGTCAATCTCCCTAGACCCTGAATCTTGGCCATTATCTCTGACTCAACAGTACCCATTCTTGTGAAAGAAGTCAGATGAACTTTGGAGAGACTCTCAATGTAAACATGTTGTGCACTTGGGACTGAGTTCATTGTTTTTAGAAATTTTTTTTCCCCAAAAATGTGCTGTGCTGAAATATGACTAATGTAAAATTATCTGGGTCAGGCTTTAGAAGTCCTGTCCTGGCCCAGCACTGATTACCAAAATTGGGCTGATCTGAGTTTCATTATTTTCTCACCCTGCTAGTTTTTCCCTGCCTGCTACAAAGCATCAGGGACACTCCTGCAACATACAGTGTTTCCATTGTCTTGATATTATAAGTAATGCCCCAATAAACATTTTAATGCTAAAAAATGTTTCAATAAAATATATGAAACTCTTATTGATAGAGAAAAAGAAAGAAAAAAGAGAGTTGGACATCTCTGGCTACCAAGTATGAGATAAAATATCTAGAGATCCTGTTCACAAATGCTTTCCATGTTTGATCTTTGCAAATTTTATTTGATTCTTAACATTATTCTGTTTATTCTTGAATTTCCATTGGATTTATTTTGCAATTTCCCTATGCCCAGTAATATTCTCCATTTTTTTCTTTTTTAAAAATTGAGCATATGATTAACCATAATTATTTCAAAGACAATATCGGATAACCGCAGCTTCACAATCTGTGCCTCTGTTTCTATTGTTTATGTCCTTGATTTTGGTCATATGGCCCTATTCCCATCATTCCTGATGATTTGGGAAAGAAAGGTGCTAAACACTGCATATGAAAAGCTATAGTGTCTGGGTGCTGCTATCTTCTTCAGAGGAAGAGAAAATAAAGTTCTAAACAACAGACAGAGTGGGGGTTGCTCACTACTCCAGGCAGTTGGAAACATTGTATTGTATTACCAGTTTTGTACTTACTCATGCAGCACAGCCCTCTTGGGGTTAACATAAACCCCTTGGGGTAAACAACATAAGCTGTTTACAAGAGTCTTGACTGTTGCAGGAAATATTAAAAAGAAGGAATATAAGAATTCCCACACTATGCCCTGGTTCTCTCCGTCCCGTTGGCCTGGCTGGCCATGCACTGGCTGGCAATGGCCAACCTGCTTTTATCTTGTGCTTTTTATTATCGTGCTCCACGATCTTTCTACCCAGCTCACTAGGTTCCCACTGGCAGGTCGCTACCACATCAGCCCCATGCTTTAATACCACCACGGCCTCTGTGGTGCACATCAGGCAAACCCACACTTTGCCGCTGTACCTTTTTCTCTGGAACCCAGATGAGCCACCATGTGAAGGAAAACACAACACAAACTTAGCTCAGAAACAACAGTAACTCAATCTCTGAATGCAACAACTAAAATCTAATCTTGTAAGCCTTATCAAAATCTGACTCCTTTGGTGCCGAATCCTTGTGGATCTGCCATGATACCAGGAGACTCTAGCAGCTATATCTTACCTATATGTTGTCCCTGTTCCAAAAGGCCATCTCCTGCTTCCTCTCTTCCTCTTTCCAACCCAGAAGTCCCTCCCACTCACCTAGTGATTGGCTCCTTTATTCATCAGGGAATTGGTTCACAAGAAGTCACATGAGTATGTAATACACTCCTTGTCCGAAGTCCCTCCCAGGAGGGCAGAATTAGTATCAAAATACAAACAACCCCAGGACTATCCACAACACTTGACTATTTGTTGATTCATGTATGTTTCTTCTGCTTTATAGCATTGTATAAGCTTTTTATATCATTGCATCAGATGTTTGCTTGTTTATTTGTTTGTTTTGAGACAGGATCTCATTATGGCATACAGAATGGCCTAGAACTTGTGATGTAGACTAGACTGATTTTCTATATACATCTCATGTAGTGTTAACATTTAAACAAGACAGCTCCCAGACCTAGTAGGTACATTATGACTTAGATATCCCAACAAACTTGTGTTGTAGAGGGTTTACTCTCTCTTTGAAAGAAACAGTTTTGGAAAATTTAAGCAACTTAATCAAGGTCAAGCAACTGTAAGTGAAAAGATAAGAAATCTGAATTTTTTTTATTGCTGTAACTAAAAGCTGGCTTTACATTTATGGTAGTGAAACGAGTTGTAAACTGTAGGTGAAACACATATATCTGTTGTTACCAATGCCTGTCTTCTGCAATCTTGAAGAAAGGTAAATGATCTTCAATCAAAGAGTCGTGATGAGAACAATTTCTTAATCTTTGGAGCATATAATACACTGAGCACACAGTAGGATAGCATCTTAAGTCATAAGTGACCTCAGGGTGTACTAACCTTGGCTGTAAAGTCCATCAAAAGTTCCAATCCAGTCTCTTGGAATGAAAGGTATTTTTTTTAAATATTGCATCATCACAAGAGAGGATTAAGGACTAATATTAAATATTATTAAAACATTGTCTACTGGTACATACAGGAAAATGGACTGATGAAATGGAAATAGAACCTAGATAAAGAGCTAAGTCCATAAGTATCAGAGATCTGTCCTATCTACATGATTCCTCAAACTAGTCATGGAAAAGATGAGTCCAAGTTAGTACCTCTCAAATCTACAAGTGTGTGTGGTCTTCACCTCTGAATACTTAGAAATGTCCATATACAAATGTGACATGATATTTGGGCAAGGTCTAGAAACAACTCAAATGCTCAAGAATGGTGCCACTCAACTAAATACTGACATAGCCATAGTAAGGATACCAAGCAACCAGTAAAGTGAAAAAGCTATTTGGTGATACATGACCACTGAAATAATTAGGTGGTAAAAAGCAGATGGTGTGTATGTGATATTACTCCAAGTAAAATAAGAGTGAATAGAGAAAGAAGGCTTTATATTTATATATGTTGGCATATTTTTTAAAAAGGGGGGGTATGGATGGAAATACAAAAAGCCAAGGGCATGTGTGCGCACTATGGGAAGCTGGGAAGACATTGTATTTTTAGTATATATTGTGTTTTTAAATGTGAATATACCACCTATTTGGAAAGTTAAATAAAACAAGTATTTTTAAAAAAAAAAAAAAAAAAGAAGAAGAAAAGTAGATAATATTATTTCAGGGACCTAATGGCCCCCTAAAGAAACAGGATTTTCCAGAAAGCTGGAAAGTTGGAGAAGGAATAGCTTATTTTTAGGCATGGGTCAGAGGTTTAAGCACTAGCACAGGCTAATAGGAACTATTTCTAAGCTATTGAAGATATAAAACCACTGGGAGTTTCCTCTAAAATCCACTGAGAGTCCTAAAACCTAGCAAGCATTTGAGGTCTTTGCTATGCAAGTATCTGAAAAGTGCCAAACATCCACAGTGTAAGCAACTTAATTACATCCAGGATGGCCAGATATTCAACGGTTTTATTGTTTGAGAATTTAGTTGCCTAGCTTATAAATGATGCATCAGATATCTAACAATGGGACTGGGGATATGGCTTAATGAGTAAAGTGCTTCTGTGTAAGCATGAAGCATCAGGGCCTGAGTTCAAATTCCCAGCACAAAGCTGTGTGTGGCAGCATCCCTCTACAATCTCAGTGCTGGAATCAGGGATCAGGGCAGGACAAGACAGGTAGATCGCGGGGCTTGATAGTCAGTCTAGTGAAATTGGTAAACTCTGGTTCAGAGAGAACCTGTCTCCAAAAAAAAAAAAAAAAAAAGAGAGAGAGAGAGAGAGAGAGAGAAAGAGAGAAAGAAAAGAAAAGAAAAGAATTGAGTTGCAGCATGATAGAGGATGATAATAATACCAGTCTCTAGTTTCACACTCATGTACACTATACACACACATACATATACACACAGAGATACACACACACCACGTATGCACACATTCATACACACATACCACTTTAATTTAAAATATATCAGCACCTTAATTAAAAACACTGTGTCATAAATTGTATGTAAGACATACATGTTTCATATGAGTTTACAAAACAACATGGTAGTTAAAACGGGGGGAGGTATTGTCATAATAGCCCATTTTGAGGGAACAGGTGCCAGGGCTCATTTACAAATCAAAATAAAATTTCAGACTTCTGTTTTCTTAGATGTTATCAGTTAATGTGACTATTTAAGATAGGAATATAATTTTACTCGTATACTATAAAGGTTAGCTATATATAAGATGAAGGCTGGTATTATGTGATCATTTGAACTGTGATTATCCCCCAGTTTATTCATTTTTCTATTGTAGACATCTGTGCTATTTCCAACTAAGAGTGATTATGAGTAATGTTATTGTGAACATTATTTTACACATCTACTAATATAGCTATTTTATCACCTCTAAGTCAAGCATCACTTGTAGAGGGTTGGTCATTATAGTAATAGGTGTAACAGGCATTCAGAGTGTTAGTACCAGAGATGGTAAACATAATATAATGTGTGGTGCTTTCTAATACAAGGAAAAATCATTTGTACATGAGACATTAATGCCATAATTAATTTACATGAAAATAACTCTTGAATATATATATGTGTGTGTGTGTGTGTGTGTGTGTGTGTGTGTGTGTGTGTGTGTTTGTGTGTGAAGAATTAAAATTTACTTGTAATAAGGTATGTACATGTTGTAGGCTGAGTGTGAAGTGTCCCCTTGAGGGTCATGAATCTTGTTTTCCAACTGGTGATATTGTTTTGGGAAATTGCTTTGGGAAATTGTGGAATCCTTAAGACAAAAAGCCAAGCTAACTGACCTAAATCACCAACTGTGATCTTTGATGGTTATAGCCTGATCCCACTCCCAATCTACATTCCCTGCTTTCTGTCATCCATAACAACATGGATCTCAAGTATAATTTTTCACCACCATGAACCAAATTACTCTAACACGGATGCTTTCCCTACTGTGATAGGCTATACCCTTTAACCAACAAACCAAAGTATATGCTTTTATGACAAAGATGAAAAAAATCCCTACTACAGTACATATCCAACTTTACAACTAGTTATAATAATTTATATTCCCACCAGCAGCTTTCTGACTCATGTCATTTTTTATAAGTCTAGAATGTGTACACTTTTGTTAATTGACCATTCCAGGGAGACATTCATTAATAATGTTGCTGAAGCTATCTCTACTGCAGATGAGTCCCAAGATCTGTATGATACTTCACAAGATAAGCTACACAAGGTGATTGTGGTATCTCAGGTGATGAGGTTGAAAACCCTAAGCTGAAGATAAACAAGGCAGTGAGCAGCATTCTTCAATGGTCCCTGCTTAGTGCCTAATTCCAGGATCTTATCTTGATTTTGAGTTCCTGCCCTTACTTCCCCCAGTGATCGACAGTGATTGGAATTTTTAAGCCATATAAATCCTCTCCTCTCCAAATTGCTTTTGATCATGGTGTTTATTACAACAATAGAAAGCAAACTAACGATCCTTATTAAATACATTATACACTAGGATGATAACTGAGGTTAAGAAGTCAAAAGTTTGGGTCACAGAGGTACCTCAGAGGGTCAAAGCACTTGCCACACAAGCCTGACAACCTGAGTTCAGTCCCTGTAACCCCTGTGAAAATCCATATTCATTAGTATACTTCTGGAAGACGGAAACAAGAGAACTGACCAGAAGCTTTTGTGTCAGCTAGCCTGAAGTACACTGCACAGTGGCAGAAATAGCAAAGGGTGAAAAAGTCCTCTGCCATCTATGTGTGCATCTTGGCATGCAAGTGTTTATACCCCCACATACACCCAACATTCATATTAAAGAAAGAAAGACAGAGAGAGAGAGAGAGAGAGAGAGAGAGAGAGAGAGAGAGAGAGAGAGAGGTCAAAGTTAGTTTATTGAATCCTGCAAGTTTATTGCCAATCTTTTTTCTAATAATAAAAGACCTAATAAGTTGAAAATAAGTAAATCTATATTTTGTATGCATGTGCATGTTTAGGTATGTATACATGTTCATGTGCATAAAGACATATGTGCACATGCATGTGGAGGCTAGATATCAACCTCGGCTGTTATTTCTCAGGAGCTATCCACACAGTTTTTAATTTTTATACTATATTCAGTGTGTGTGTGTATGTGTGTGTGTGTGTGTACATTAGTGTGGTGGTCAGAAGACAGCTCTCAGGAGTTGATTCTCTCTTTTCATCACATGAAGATCCTGGGTATTAAACTCAGGTTGTCGTGTTTGACAGCAAATGCCTTTACCCACTAAACCACCTTGCAGGCTCTCACATTGACATTTGGTACAGTCTCTCATTAGGATCTGGGAATCACTGACTAGGCTAGGCTGGCTGGCAAGAAAGCCAGAAGGATAGGCCTGTCTCCATATCCCCAGCACTGGAATTACAATCATATGCTACTGCACCTGTCATTTTATATAACATCTAGAGTTGCAACTCAGGCCCTCATACTTGCATGCCAACGGATCTGTCTTCACTGCACCCAAATCTCCATTCTTAAATTTGGTTCTCCTATACACCTATAATACTGAAAATAAAAGAAAAACTCATTGGATGTAGGTGCTTTCTACCAAGCCTGATAACTTGAATTTGCTCCCTGGGACATAGTAAGAAAGTGAGAACTGATTCCTGGAACCTGAACTCAGACTTCCACACACATATTTTGGTTTGTGTATGAAAAAGCAAAAAACATCTTTATGAAACCTAAAAGTAAAATTTGAGTGGAGATAATGCAAGGAGGAAAAATATCCAGAAATAATGGTACGTCGATATATACTTAAGATAAACAAGGATATGAGAATAAATGTAGGCATTTTATGAGGCACTGAGAGGCAGAAGAAGTCTAGAACTGCCAACATGATGACTCTGTGCTAACAAGTTCATATGCATTGTGGTTCTTTGAATATGCTTGGGTCAGGGAGTGGCACTATTTGGAGATGTGGCCTTGTTGGAGTATTTGTGGTCTTGTTGGTGGAAGTGTGTCACTGTGGGCCTTCAGTCATTGTCCTTGCTTCCTGGAAGCCAGTCTTTACTTGTTTGACTTCAGAACAAGATGTCGAACTCTCAGCTCCTCCTATGCCATGCCTGCCTGGACACTGCCATGTTCCCACCTTGATGATAATGGACTGAACCACTGAACCTGTAAGCCAGCCCCAATTAAATGTTGTCCTTATATGAGTTGCCTTGGTCATGGTGTCTGTTCACAGCAATAGAAACCTTAACTAATTTTCATGCACTTTCTATAAATAAATCATATTCCATATCTGATAAATATAATCTGGTAGGAACATCCTTGATTCCAATGAAATAGTGAACATTATAAGCATGACAAACCTATCCTCCTTTATGGAAGCAGTTTAGTTAATAAATCCTCAAAGGCAGCCATAAAAGGGAAAGATCTTGGAAAAGGGCAGAACTGAGCTGAAAGTTGCAATGCGCTAATTGCCAGGCAGACCCCCTCAGGCCCTCTCTTGTTACCATAGTGATATTTGGAGAACTACCTAACCACTCTTTGAGACAGCTCTCCACTTCCCTTTAACACCATTTCTTTTCACTTCTCCCTGACAATTCCTCCTACACTTTCAAAACCTTACAGATTTGACAAACCAAGGGGAAGGGAGAGAAGGGAAGGATTGTGGGAAGGGGTGATTGGGGGAGGGGCAGTGAGTGGGATGTAACATAAAAAAATGCCTACAATGTCCAAGGTTAGGAATTGGTCCTATTTTGCCTATTCAAGGAAATGAATGGAAACCAGTTAAATGGATGCAGGATAAACCAAAATAAAGTCATTCAAATAAATGCAGGAGAAGGAATGGGCAGGTAAAATGACAGTAGGGATATCTGAAAAAAACATAATCAAACTATTAACAATCTACCCAAAATACCTATGATACACGTAAGTCAGTGTATGAATATACATATATAGTTTAAATGAGATTTTCCAATTTGGCATGACAATGTTCCCCTCAAGAATCATAGACAATCTAGAAAACAAAACAACAACAACAAAAAAACAGAATAAAACAAAACAAAAAACCTCAACACCAGCATGAGAAGCCTCCCTTTGTGTTGTTGGTAGGTGTTACCAAATAGACTTCTTTTTTAAAAAATTATTTATTTGTCTTTTGATACTTTATTTACATTTCTAATGTTTCCCCCTTTCCAGGTCTCCTCTTTGGAAACCCCTATCCCCTCCCCCTCCCCGCCTCTATGAGGGAATTTCTCCTCCCACCCACCCGCCCACCCACTCCCATATTCCCACCTTGACATTCCCCTTTACTGGGGCCTCTCTTCCCCCTGATGGCCAACAAAGCCCTCCTCTGCCACATATATGGTCCGAACCATGGGTCCCTCCATGTGTATTCTTTGGTTG
>CM052722.1:74884739-74932858 GCA_028551405.1 Uromys caudimaculatus
TGGGGGGGGGGGGTAGGTGGGAGGAGGAATTCCCTCACAGAGGCGGAGAAGGGGAGGGGATAGGGGGTTTCCAAAGAGGAGACCCAGAAAAGGGGAAACATTGGAAATGTAAATAAAGTATCAAAAATAAATAAATAAATAAATAATAACAGTAGCAGCTAATGTTTTACTGAGATCTTTTGTGCTGGTACCTTTCCTGAAGGCTGTGCATATATTATCTCATTTTGTTTATACTATGAGAGCAGAATTGCTACATTCATGTTTCTTAACTACAAAGCACTAACGTACTAAATACACAGAAACGTGATAACGCTAAAATGTTTTCTTTTGCCGATCCAATTTCCAGCATCACGACTACTAGAGCCTCACTTTTGCCACTTCCTATTATTTTCCACCACCTTTTGATGCTCTCCTTTGGGGGGCTGGTCATCAGCGCTTCTTGCTCCTCCTTCTGGCAGCTGCTGTATTTTGGAAACCCTGACAACCCCCGCTTCTCTCCTCCCATACTCGTGCCTCCCCTCCCCCCAGATGGACTTCAGTAGGCTAGGGAACCCCAGGACAGAATTATGCCACGTACTTCTCTCGTGCATCTCCTTAGAAACATTGTCTTAAAGTCTTAAAATAGGGGCTCAAAGCACAGGCGGGAAAGCTGATGCGCAGGCGTGGAATCTTTTGAGTCTCGCTCCTGGGCGGAACCAGACCAGTCCGTGCCAACAGCTTTGCGCTTCTGTCTGGAGCTTCTTTTCTCCGGGTTTTTGAACAGGGCAAGTAAGCTTTTTGGAGTGCAAGGAGTTCGCGGTTATCTCACAATGTCGGGTGAGTCGGGCCAGCCTCAGCCAGGACCCTCGCACGCTGGTCTCTATTTGGAGCACCCCGGAAGAGATCAGGCTGGGGTCCCAGGAGGAGTGATCCGAAGAGCTGGTGGCCAAAGGCACAGGTCCTGGATCCAAAAGGTTATTGAACAAATAACTGGCTCCCCTAGACAGTGTGTCACCCTCTCGGAAGTGATGCCTGTCACTGTACTGGCCGTCCAAAGATACCTTTTAGAGGATGAGCCACGGGATACAGTGCCCAAGCCTCCCCTATATTGCTATGATGTGACAATCTCAGACGGGGTGTACCAGGAGAAGTGCTACTTAGACCCCAGCTTAAACTTTCTCGTTTATCAGAATATTCTTAAAGTTGGCATAGAAATGAGAATTTCCAGAGTCTCATGCCTTTACAACGAGAAAAGATTGGGCCAGGGAATCCTGTGCATAGATAAGGTCCACTGTGGGAAGCCCCTAGATGTCATTTCTGTAGAAACTCCATTTAGAAACAGAGCGCATGAGGAAAAGCCAGAGAGGCCTCTAAGAGGGGGCAAGAGTCACTACTTGGCTCTGTGGAATAACGAAGATCCGTACGGAGATATTTGGAAGACCAACAAGCAACCCGAGGAAATCAATTTTAACAGTAAGTAATTGGAGGGAATTGGAGGCAAGTTTTAAAGAGTGTTTGGAGTCTGACAAGGTGGCACACGCCAGGAAGAGCCCAGCATCTAGGGGGGCTGGGGCCGGAGAATTGAGGGAAAATTCCAGGTTAGTCTGAACCCTGCATCAAAAACAAACAGCAGCAACAGAAATGGTTACAGAGTTTAGAAGCTCATGATAACAGAAAACAAAACGCTTCTGTTTTGTTCATTACAAGCTGGGGGTTGGGATGGTGGGGTGCGGGGTAGTGAAATAGTCTTAACTTCAAGCAGCCTGTGTCCTCTTGGTTTGACTGCAAAGTGCTAGCCTTGGAATACCTGACTGTGGTTTAAATTTCGTTTAGCAGAAAGATTTGAGGACGTGGTTCTCAGGACGACTCCTGTGATGTGTACACACACACACACACACACACACACACACACACACACACACACACACACACGGGATTTTAATTAATATTAGCTCCAGTCCAATTTCAGTTATTAAAAATGTGTAGGTTGAAGAGTGTGTTGATCTGGATTTTACACGAAATATTTCCAACATTGTATGTTTTAGCATTTAACATTTGTTCAAAGGGGATGCTCAGTGGTGTGATAATTTATATTGACTAAAACACCACATTTATGTCACTGAATGTAAAACCCATGCAAGTATTATTTTTTGAAGGTGTGATGATTATAGAAGAGCTTCAGGTGATCATTTCTCTTGATACAGGAAGTTCGTATTTCCTGTATCAGAAGTAGGAAGTCAGCCAGAAAATGGAAGTTTGTCATCAATACACGCTCTTTTTAGTATAAGACATGGTAATTAAGGCAGATGATAACACTACAGGCTGAACACATAAGAAATGGGAGGGAAAATGCCAAAAAAACCCAGAAAAACTAAAAAGACTATAATATACATTTACTGGTTTTAGATCTTTTTTGGTTTTGGAGGCAGGATCTCATATATCTCAGGCTAGCCCCAAACTCTTGATCCTCCTACCTCCATCTCCCGGGTGTTGGAATTACAGGAGTACTTGACTATACCTGAGGAGCCAACCCGGGGTATCCTGCATGCTAAGCAAGCACTGTACCCAGGAACCACTTGCCCAGCCACACCCCTTTTCTCTTTATCTTGTTATCACAATTCAGTGTCATAGGGCATCTTTCTATGACATGCAAGCATAACAGACTTAAACATGTAAAGATAACTGGTTCAAAACTATGTATTTATAATCATATCCACTCAAAATGAGGAAAGAAAATGTTACTCACATTTGTAGTCAATGATTGCTTAGATAGCTAAGATATAAAAGCACAGTACCAGTGGTGTAAATGTTATTCATTTAAAATGTTAAACTTCAGTTTGTAATAGGACAGTTGGCTTAGAAGAATGAAATAAAGAGGGACCAATAATTTATAAAAGTGTATTTGATTTCTGTTCTTAAGGAGTCATATCCAGGAGGTGTAAAAGTAATATTTTATTACAAAAAGCAAAGTCCATGTGCTAAAACGTCATACTGTATATTTGAAAGTATATTGTGTTAAAATCATGAGGTCTGATTGTATTAAAAGCATGGTGGTAAAATCTAGGAAGTGACTAAAATCAGGACTTCAGATTTGCTGTGGGTTTGAAATAGTAAATGACAAAATTTGGAATTTAGTGAAATGCATCTTCAACCTTTGTATGCCTTAAACATTCCTATTAAAATTCCAAGCTTAAGAGTTTGGTGCACATTTTTGAAAAAATAAAATGAATTATGTGACATTTGCACATAATATATTTTAGGCATCTCTGGGGCATTTCTATAAATACAGTATTCTACAGTGTACAAATATAACTTCTATAATTGTACCCATAAAGGGTAATTTATTGTTTTAGGCTTTCTTGGTATTGCAAACAGTTCTAAAAAAGTAAAATGTGTGAGTATTAATTGCATTTGAATGTTTCTGAGGAAATGATGGATCCTTAGAAGTATAATTACTGAATTAAAGAATATTTGAGTTTTTTTAAATTCAGTGGCTATTGATAAATTATTTCCTGAAAAGTATTTTCTGAAAATTTTCACTAATTTAAATTTAACAGCATATGTATGAGTGTCCATTTCCCTATATCTTGTTATTCTAAAATAATGTGCTTTGTCTTTATATTATCATATCTTCCTTTCTGGGGTTAGGAATTGAACCTAACGTCTCCTATGCATCCTAAAAGAAGGGCTTTATAGCTGAGCCACACTCCAAGCTTGTCTTTTTATTATTCATTTACTGGATTTCTTTGCTAATAGGTATTAAGTTTGTGGTTACTATACACTGCACATTATCTTTGTGGTATCCTGTCACTTCTCTGTTAACTTTGCATATGTTCTTTGCCTTTGAGTCTTTTTTTATTAAGATTTAGCTTTACACAGTAGCATGAAAAAGGTTTATCCATCCTGATCAATTGTACTCTTACATGGTCAGCTTCTATCATGATCTAGAAATTTTCAGGCACCCAAAAAAGATTCAGTCTTGTTCATTCCTTGTTTATATCCTACTTGAAAAGTGGCAACTCACACTGCAACCTTATAGACATCCTTTTTTTATATTTTTTGCTGATTAAAAAAATACTATGATTTTCAAGCAAGTCCAGGCTGGCCTTAAACTTCTTATCCCTGCCTCTAGCTTCTGAGTGCTGGGACTACAGACAGTGTGACAAGCATGGATTGTTCGTATGGTTTGTTTTTCTAATCTTAATTTTCACACTTTTTATTTATTTGTGAGTTTGGAGGGCACGGCTGAAAACACATAAGTACCTTGATTTCACTGTAAGTGGATGAAAGTCATGGGATAACTTTGGAATCTAGGTTCTCTCCTTGCACCACCTGGGTCCAGGGTGGCAAGCTCTTTTACCCACTGAGTCAGCTTGCTTACCTTTTTTCTTCCCTTCCAGCCCAGGCCAGCCTGGAATGCATAGTCCTCCGGTCTCCGAGATCACAAGCATGTGTGCCAGTATGCCGTTTTTTGTTTGTTTAATTATTATTTACTTGTTTTTATTTTATGTGTATGGGTGTTTTGCCAGAAGAGGGGTGTTGGATGCCCTGAAACTGGAGTGAACCATGTGGTTGCTGAAAACTGAATATATGTCTTATGCAAGAAAAGTACTCTTTTAATTTTGCTTTATTTATTTATTTATTTATTTATTTATTTAATTTATTTATTTATTTATTTGTATTTTTACATCCTGAACAACTGCAATTTCCCCTCCCTCCTCTCCACTACCCTCATCCACTCCTCCTCCCTTTCTCTTCAGAAAAGAGCAGGCCTCCCATGGATATCAACCAGCCATGGCCTATCAAGTTCCACTGACTAGGCACCTCCTCTTCTATTAAGGCTGGACAAGGCAACCCAGTAGGAGGAAGGAGTCTTCAAAGCAGGCAATAAAGTCAGAGACAGCCCCTGCTTCCACTGTAAGGAGTCTCACAAGAAGACCAACCTACACAACTGTTACATATGTATCCAGGACCTAGGTCAGTCCCGTGCAGGCTCCCCGGTTGGCAGTTTAGTTTCTTTGAGCAACTGTGGGCCCTGGTTAGTTGATTCTGTGGGTCTTCTTGTGGTGTCCTTGACCCCTCTGGGTCCTACAATCCTTCCTCCCCCTCTTCTGCAGGATTCCCCCAAGCTCTCCAAGCTCATGTTTGGTTGTGGGTCTCTGCATCTGTTTCCATCAATTGCTAGATGAAACCTCTCTGATGGCAGTTGGGATACGCACCAATCTATGAGTATAGCAGAGTATTAAGAATCATGTCATTGAGAATTTTTTTACAAGGAGGGCTCAAGGAGGGACTCATGAACTTGTCATGAAGAGGAAATAGAATAGACATTGCTGGTGGAATGGAGGGATGATGGTCTGGATGGGGGGGTGGGGTCAGAAACAGGAAGGATAGGGGGAAATCTGGGAGGATACAGGGAGAGAGCACTAGGAGAGACAACTGGAATCAGTGCGGGGGAGAGGGAATCTCTGGGATGAGCTAGAAACCTAGTGCAATAGAAACTCCAACAAATCTATGAGGGTGACCCTAGTTAAGACTCCTAATAATGGGACATTCAAAGCCTCAACTGGCCTTGTCCTGTAACCAGGCAAGACTTACAGTGGAGGGATTGGGACACCAACCAAGTCACAAAACCTACAACTTACAATTTGTCCTGCTTACAAGATATGCTGGGGTAAAGGTGGCACAGAATGTGTGGGAGTGGCCAACCAATGACTGGTCCCCTTTGATACTCATGCCATGAGAGGCAGCCTAGCCCTGATACTGTCTGGCGGGCCAGGAGCCAGAAGCTGGATAGCCCAGGGATCTAGGATAGAATCAAATAAAACTGGCACCAAAAAAGGCAACAAATACTCTCAACCGCTAAGCCCCCTCTCCAACCCCTGGGAAATCAAACCTAGGTCTTGTGAAAGAGTACCAAACTCTTTTATCTGCTGAGCCATCTTTCCAAGTCCTGGAGAAACTACTTGTTTTTGCCATTGTAGAATAAAAGCAGTCCTAGACAATATGTAAATTATTGGGTCTAGTTGTATTACCACAGGCTTTATGCAAAACAGGGATTTATTTTATCTTTTATTTTATTTTTGATGTAGCCTACAAAACATGCTGGCATAGAACATCTGGTCTTCTTTCTCCAGCTCCTGCATCCTACGATTAAGAGTATATACCACCAAATCTGGCATTTTGGGTGGGTGTGTGTGTGTGTGTGTGTGTGTGTGTGTGTGTATGTATCTGTCTATGTGTATGTGTCTGTGTCTGTGTGTCTGTGTGTGTGTGTGTATTGCTAGATATTGAACTTGAAGCTGGCCCATGCTATGCAAGCACTTTACTACTGAGATATATCTTCGGCCCTTGTTTGTTTGTTTGTTTATTTGTTTATTTGTTTGTTTGAGATAGGGTCTGGCTTAGTTACGGAGATTGGCCTTCAGTTCACTTTGTAACCGAAGGAGGCCATCTTCTTGCCCTAGACTCTTAAGTAACTGAGATTATAAGCCTGCATCACCAGCCCTGGCTTTTACTGTTAATTTTTAAGGTACAATTTATTGTTAAAATTGTTCTGCCTACAAAATGTGCAGGGATAAAGATGGAGCAGAAACTGAGGGGACAGCCAACTAATGACTGTCCCATCTTGAGACCTATCCCATGGGAGAGAGCCAACCCCTGACACTATTAATGATATCTGCTATGCTTGCAGACAGGAGCCTACCATAACTGTCTCCTGAGAGGCTTCAGCCAGCAATGGATGGAAGCAGATGCAGAGACCCACAGTCAAACATCAGGCGGAGTCCAGGGAGTCTTGTAAAAGGGTAGGGGATAAAATTGTGCAAGTCAGTGGGGTCATGGATACTACAAGAAGACCCACAAACCTAACCTGGGACCATGGGGCTTACAGAGCCTGGGTCAGCAACCAGGGAGCATGCAGGAGCTGTACCTAGACTTCTACACATTTGTAGCAGATGTGCAGCTTGGTCTTCATGTGGTTCCCTTAAAAAGTGGATGGGGGCTATCTCAGTCTCTGCCTCTGCCATTGGATCCCCTTGCCTTGTACTTGGACTGCCTGGTTGGGTATCAGTGGGAGAGGATGTGCCTAGACATACTGAGACTAGATGTCTCAGGGTAGGGTGGTACCCAAGGGAGGGTGCTCCACATCTCTGAAAAGAAGGGGTTAGAAGCAATGGGGGAAGGGTTTGTAAGGGTGGGACTGGGAAGAAAGGAGGGAGGGGGTTGTGATTGGAATGTAAAATGAATTTAAAAAACAAAAAAGAATATGCAGCTGGAGAGTTGGCTTAGTGTGTAGGTGCAGGAGAGCTTAATTTGCAAGCATGAGACCTGACTTTAGATCCCAGAATCCACATAAAATAAAAGGTTTGTCATGGCTTAGTACTGTAGTGGTAGACACAGGCATGATAGACCCAATCTAAAAGGAATAAGTCAGAGTGATAGAACCAGACTTCCAATGTACTCCTCTAATAATGTGTTCTACCTCCTCTAATGAGCACATTTCATACAGTTAACTCCGTAACTGGTTAGTACTTTATTGGTGAAAGTTACCCCACCAGTATGATAATTTTCCTCTATATTTCTTTTTGCCTCATTCTATTCTTTCTGATAATGATATTTACCATCTTAGTGGCATTTCGGTTAATACTGATAAATGTGAAATGGTCTACTCAGACCTCAAAAGTACTTCCTTTGGTGTGTATACACATGTGTGTACTTGTGTTGATGCAGTCGCAAGTATGCACATGTGTGTGTTTGGAGGCCAGAGGACAACCTGGGATTTCATTCTAAGTGCCATCCACCATTTTATTTTAAGAGAGTATCTCTCATTGGCTTATAACTTGTAAAGGTTATACAGTAGGCTGTCTAGCAAGACTGAGGAATTTTTCCGCTTCTATCTCCACCATGCTGAAAATACAAGACTGTACTGCCATGCCTAGTTTTTTGTGGGGGTGGTTCTGAGAGTCATGTTTGTAAGACAAGCAGTTTCCTGCATGTGCTCTTTCCAGTCCCTCGGTTGTGCTTTAAAATTCAAGATTCCGAGTCACACAATAAGTTCTGATTCATTAGGGTTGAGGGGGAGTCCTACAAATTTGTATTTCTATCAAGTTCCCTGGTGGTGACACAGATCCAACAGAAACTACACTTTAATATCACTGGACCAATGTATCTTTTTTCTAATCTTTAATTTCAGTTTTGTTTTATACTTGTCTTTTCTAAGAAGGATACTGTTAAGATTCATGTATGTCTCTGATGGCCTGCATATGGGATGGATTCCTAGAAAGGCCATCTAGAGACTGCCCCACCTGGGGATCCATCCTATCTGCAGACGCCAAAACCAGACACTATTGCTGACGCTAAGAAGTGCTTGCTGACAGGAGCCTGGTATAGCTGTCTCCTGAGAGGTTCTGCAGAGCCTGACAAATACAGATGCAGATACTTGCAGCCAACCATTGGACTGAGCACAGGGTCCCCAATGGAAGAGTTAGGGAGAGGACTGAAGGAGCTGAAGGAGTTTGCAACCCCATAGTGAGAACAACAATATCAACCAACCAGATCCCACCCCAGAGCACTCAGGGACTAAACCAACAAACAAAGAGTACACATGGAGGGACCCATGGCTCCAGCTGCATATGTAGGGCCTCCTTGGTCCTGTGAGGGCTCGACGCCCCAGTGTAGGAGAATGCCAGGGCAAGGAGGCAGGAGTTGGTGGGTGGGTGGGGGAGCACCCTCATAGAAGCAGGGGGAGGGAGGATGGGATAAGGGGTTTACAGAAGGGAAACTAGGAAGGAGAATAACATTTGAAATATAAATAAATAAAATAACCAATAAAAAATTAAAATGAAAAAAGATTCATGTATGTGAGGATACACAATGGGAGATGGGCTGCACATGTGTGTGCCTAAGTGGGGAGTTCAGAGGTCAAGCTCAGATATCATTACACAGAAATATGACTATGGGTGTTTTGAGTGCGTATGTATCTATATAACACATGATTGTCTGGTGCCCAGTACTACAAGAAGAAGGTGATGGGTCCTCTGAAATTGAGGTTACAAATGGTTGTGAGCTGCCTGCTGGTGCTAGGAATCAAGCCTGGGGCCTCAGGAAAAGCAACCAGTGTTCTGAACTGCTGATTCATCTCTCCTACACCAAGACGCTATTTTTTTTATATAAAATAGTCTCACTGCATTTTCCACTACAGTTTTTCTGTTTTTACATGTGTGATATTGGGAGTGGAATTTAGGGCCTTATGCATCCTAGGTGGGTACTGTACCACTGAGCTAAATTCCCAGCCCTTCCAAATGTGGATTTTGTTTTCTGTCAGTACTGAAGATTGAATTCATAGCTTCATGAATATTAAGTCAGTGTTTTGCAAACTGAGCTATATTCCCCACTCCTGATTTTATTTGGTAAAAATAGTCATTTTTCTAAAAAAGTGTTGCTTATATATTTAGGTAGTTGATGGTTTCTAAGTGTATAATGTACATATCAACTAATGAGTATAAACCACATAAACAAAAGCTCTTCAAGATATTTAATAACTTTGATAGGCATGATGGTGCATGCCTTTAATCTGAGCCCTTTGAAGGCAGAGGCAAATGGATCTCAGAGTTCGAGGGTAGCCCAATCTATACAAAAAGTTCCAGGCCAGTCAGGGCTACACAGAGAGACCCTGTCTCAAATACCTGCCCCCCAAATTTATTAATTCTTAATGTTAACAGGTCTTGAGACTTAAAGAATTGAGAGTAATTATTCCATTGTTTATTGTCTAAATGTTGCATTGAATAGTAGGGGTTTTTTTCATGCTTTATTTGGTAATGAAGCATATTTAATACCATAAATATACACATATAATTCATTATCTATAATTTGCCTGTAACTATATTTTAGGTTTGAAATTTATCTATATTCTATAAAGTTTTTGCCCATTAAGAACACAAACTTGGAGAGCTTTCAACTGGCCAGGTAATGTCTTTTAAATTTATTTCAGCTTATAAATAAAGGAGATAATATCTGCCTCATTCAAGATTGTTCCATGTACATTGTAGATAATTAAAACCTGATCTGTGATTTGACTATATTGAAAAGAAAATTACTTAATTGCATAATATGAACTATTAGGACTTCTGAGACTGCTAGTAATATATTTTGAGAATTTGGAAGTAAAACTATCCATAGTGTCTTAATATATTACAAATTGTTTATTATTATTATTATTATTATTATTATTATTATTACATTCCAGATTTTATTCCCACCTCCATCCACCCTCCGACTGTTCCAGATCTCATACCTCCTCCCCATCCCCTGTCTCCACGAGGAGGTCCCCAACAACACCCCCTACCCCCTACTCCACCAGACCTTTAAACTCCCTGGGGTCTCAAGTCTTTTGAGGGTTAGGTGCATTTTCTCTGACTGAACCCAGACCAGGCAGTCCTCTGCTGTATATATGCTGGGGACCTCATATCAGCTGGTGTATGCTGCCTGGTTGGTGATCCAGTGTTTGAGAGATCCCAGGGTCCAGGTTAATTGAGACTGCTGGTCCTCCCACAGGGCTGCCCTCCTCCTCAGTTTCTTCCAGCTTTTCCCTAATTCAACCACAAGAGTCACCAGCTTCTTTCCATTGGTTGAATGCAAATATCTGCATCTGACTCTTTAAGCTGCTTGTTGGGTCTTCCAGAGGAGCAGTCATGATAGGTCCCCCTTTTTAGTTAATTAATTAATTAACTAATTAACTAATTAATTTTTGATATTTGCTTTATTTACATTTCAAATGTTTTTCCCCTTTCCAGGTCTTCCCTTTGGAAACCCCCTATTCCCTCCCCCTCCCCCTGCCTCTATGAGGCTGCTCCTCCACCCACCCACTCACTCCAATCTTCCCTCCCTAGCATTCCCTTACACTGGGGCATCTAACACCCTCAGGCCCAAGGGCCTCTCCTCCCACTGATGTCCAACAAGGCCCTCCTATGCCACATATGTGGTCCGAACCATGGATTCCTCCATGTGTATTCTTTGGTTGGTGGTCCAGTCTCTGGGAACTCTGGGAGGTCTGGCCAGTTGACACTGTTGCTCCCTCCATGGGGCTGTAAACCCCCTTAGCTCCTTCAGTCCCTTCTCCAACTCCTCCATCCGGGACCCTATGCTCAGTCTAATGAATGGCTACAAGCATCTGCCTCTGTATTTGTCAGGCACTGCCTGAGCCTCTCTGGAGACAGCTTATCATGCTTCCATCAGCAAGCACTTCCCAGCATCCATAATAACATCTGGGTTTGGTGGCTGTATATGGGATGGATCCCCAGGAGGGGCAGTCTCTGGATGGCCTTTCCTAGAGTCTCTGCTCCACACTTTGTCTCCATATTTCCTCATGTGAGTATTTTGTTCGCCCTTCTAAGAAACACTGAAGCACCTCCACAGTTTGGTCTTCCTTCTTCTTGAGCTTCATGTGGTCTGTGAATTGAATCTTGGGTATTCCGAACTTTTGGGCTAACATCCACTTATCAGTGAGTACATACTGTGTTTGTTCTTTTGTGACTGAGTTACCTCACTCAGGATGATATTTTCAAGTTCCATTCATTTGCCTGCAAATTTCATGAAGTCATTGTTTTTAATAGCTGAGTAGTACTCCATTGTGTAAATGTACCACATTTTCTGTATCCATTCCTAACCAACAGATTGGGCAAAGATCTTTACCAATCCTACAACCAATAGAGAGCTAATATCCAATATATACAAAGAACTCAAGAAGTTAGAATCCGGAGACCCAGATAACCCTATTTAAAAATGGGGAACAGAGCTAAACAGAGAATTCCCGACTGAGGAAACTCGAAGGGCTGAGAAGCACCTAAAGAAATGTACAACATCCTTAGCCATCAGGGAAATGCAAATTAAAATAACCCTGAGATTCCACCTCACACCAATCAGAATGGCTAAGATCAAAAACACTTCTCCATTGCTGGTGGGATTGCAAGCTGCTACAACCACTCTGGAAATCAGTTTGGCGGACCCTCAGAAAAATGGACATAATACTACCTGAGGAGTCAGCTATACCACTACTGGGTATATACCCAGAAGATGCTCCAACATGTAATAAGGACACATGATCCACTATGGTCATAGCAGCCATATTTATAATAGCCAGAAGCTGAAAACAACCCAGATAGGTCAATTTGAGTGAGCGCTCCATAGCCTCGGTAATAGTGTCAGGCCTTGGGACCTCTCTTTGAACTGGGTCCCACATTGGGCCTGTCACTGGACCTTCTTTTCCTCAGGATCCTCTCCATTTCCATCCCTGTAGTTCTTTCAGGCATGAACAATTATGGGTCAGAGTTTTGACTGTGGGATGGCAACCCCCTTCCTCATTTGATGCCCTGTCTTCCTGCTGGAGGTGGGCTCTATAAGTTCCCTCTTCCCACTGTAGGGCATTTCATCTAAGGTCCCTCCCTTTGAGTCCTGAGAGTCTCTTACTGCCCAGGTCTCTGGTGCATTCTGGAGGGTCCCCCTAACCTCCTACCTCCTGAGCTTGCCTGTTTTCATTCTTTCTGCTGGCCCCTAGGGCTTCAGTCCTTTTCCCTCATCCAATACCAGATCAGGTTCCCCTTTCCCTGCTATTCCCCATCCACTTTCCCTCCCAGGTCCCTCTCTCCCTCCCCACTTGTGGTTGCTTTCTTTTCCCTTCCAAGTGAGACTGAGGTGTCCTCACTTGGGCCCTTCAGCTTGTTGACCTTTTTGAGTTCTGTGTACTGTATCCTAGGTATTCTGTATATTTTTTGGCTAATATCCACTTATCAGTGAGTACACACCATGCATGTCCTTTTGCGTCTGAGTTACCTCACTCAGGATGATATTTTCTAGTTCCATCCATTTGCCTACAAAACTCAAGATGTCCTCATTCTTAATAGCTGAATAGTATTCCATTGTGTAAATGAACCACATTTTCTGTATCCATTCTTCTGTCATGGGACATCTGGGTTGTTTCCAGCT
Source organism: Uromys caudimaculatus (assembly GCA_028551405.1). NCBI lineage: Eukaryota > Metazoa > Chordata > Mammalia > Rodentia > Muridae > Uromys > Uromys caudimaculatus. Next base: position 74,897,700 of record CM052722.1, read on the forward strand.
TCTGGCTATTACAAATAAAGCTACTATGAACATAGTGGAGCACATGCCCCTGTGGCATGGTGGGGCATCTTTTGGGTATATTTCCAAGAGTGATATTGCTGGGTCTTCAGGTAGATCTATTTCTAATTTTCTGAGAAACCTCCAGATTAATTTCCAGAGTGGTTATGAATTGTTTTAATGAATGGTATGAATAATTAAAACATACAATTTAAATTTATTAAAAATAAATTATAAGTGTGATTTTCTTGCTAAAATAATGACTAAATAATACATATCAATGGAAATGTTACAACAAATATATATTATACATATATATGTATGTATAATACATAAAGTATGTAATGCAGATTTAGGTTTTAAAATTGATATTGTAGGCTATGAAAACAAAATGTAGAGAGAGTTGAAAGTGGAGCCCTTGTAATGATAGAAGATTAAATGGGATTTAAAATTTAAATCTTAAATATGGTGAACAGCCTTTAAACACTTTTTGTTCTCACTTAGACCTGGAGACTAAAATATTTTAAAATAAGTTATATGGTGTATGTGACAATACTAAGTGCTATATGGGAAGATAGTGTGGGCAGGGAATAAGTAAGGGTTGGTTTCAGTAGAGTAGTTAGGGATATCATTGAGAAAGTGCCCTTTGAGCAAAATGGGAGAGGGGAGAAAGGAAGTCACTTACATATCTAAGAGGAAGACATTCCAGAAACAGAGCAGCAAGTGAGGAAGTAGAGCCATATACAGTATGTTTGGAGAAGATAGGGCCTATCTAGACAAAAGGAATGTGAGGACAATACATAAAAATGTGTCAGAAACAATTCTCTATTCTGCTATGAGTTGTGGTAGTGGTGCATGCCTGTAATTTCATTGTATGCTTTGATGATGGAGGGGCATCATGAGTATCAATTCACCCCAGACTGAGTGAATAAATACTTGTATGTATGTGTGTGCGCGTGTGTGCGTCCATGCATGCACACGCTTTTTATGCAAATGTAGGCTTGTCAGTTTACATGTGTCAGCCAACATGTGTGGAGTCTTTGCCTTCTGCATTGTCATCTACAGGAAGACTATCTACCTCTTTTGAGACAGTGCCTTTTGTTGGTCTTCAGCTCACTAATTATGCTAGTTTGGCTGGTCAATGGGTCAGGAAACCTCTTTCCTTTGCTTTTCCTGTGCTGAGATTACAAATGTATGCCTAGCATTTTTATGTTGGTTTTGTGATTGAACTCACTTCCTTGAGCTTGCAAGGCAAGCATTTTACCAATGGGATCACCACATCCCCAGAGCCCCAACTTTTAATTTTTGTAAGTTCAATAAATGACTGTACTGATTAAAGGAAGCACAGATTGGAGGAAAATATTGAGAGATGGCTTTAGATCTAAGATTTTCATAATTTAATGAAATGGTTTGGTATGGAAGAAGGACATTTAGAGAAAACAATGTTTTACTTTGTATGTTTATCTAATTCCACATGGTAAGTCCTATACATATTTTAGTTGTTAGTATACATTATATATAAAATATATATAGAGAGAACTATAAAGAACTATATAGACAGGCTTTAATTTATAAAGCCTAGCTGGCAAGAATAAGTTGTACTAGATATGGTCTGGCTACCATTTTTAACATTAGAATAGATTTTTGTAACTATGATGGCATGACAAATACAATTTCTTATTCTTTTATATTTTAGACACCAAAATAATCTCTCTCTCTCATCTTGAGATGACCTGGAATAACAGAAGGAATTTTCCCGCTTTGCTTGTAAGGATCCTGTATAAGTCAAAACTGCGGTACTATGGAAAACCTAATAAAAAGATGATTGAGCCATATCAGGTACAAGTAGTGCAAAAATAATATATGTTCATTTAAATGTATAGATTATAGCATGCACACATAAGTCTCTATTGGCAAAAGTTGTTTGTTTATATAACATTACACCAGCACACTTTAATAATTTTGAATGTATATATAGATTTTTTTTTACTTCAAAGTAATTTTCTATGTAATTTTTTTCTTAAAAATTCTTTGGAATTTGACATATAGACCTGGCCTAGCATGCGCAAGGCCATTGGTTTGTTTCAGTTCCCAGCACCACAAAATATATTTCAAAGGAAAAAAAAACTATATCTGTATACAAGACAGAGGTAGCCATGCTTTTTAGATTCCTGATATAGCTAGTCTCTTTCACACTTCTTTTTTTTGTCTTTAATCTTTTCTTCTCTGTGCTTTTTGTACCAGCATATAAGCAGGTTCTAGTCTCTAGTTGAACTTTTTAAAAGGAAACACATACACACACACACACACACACACACACACACATATACACATATATATGTATGTGTATGTATATGTATGTTTAATGCATGCATAATGAATGTATGATATATGCATAGTATAATGTGTGTATAATATTCATACATATATATATATTTATGCTCTGCTTTTTTTTTTTTTACTTAATATTACACCATAGTTTTCCATTCATTAAGAGTTAGCTTAGGTATTTTATTAAGTTCAGATTGGGAAAGTTGTGTATGCTTATGGAAGCAAATTAAGAGAAAATGTAGGATATATTAAGAGAATAATATTATCCAAGATTTTGGCACTCAGAACATCTACTGTTAACATGGTTAATATTATCCCCTCTCTGGTTACTGTGTAAGTTATACATAAAATTTTATATTTAAATCCCATACATGCATATCTATCATGTATTACACAAATATGCATGTGTGTGTTATGTTGCATGCCACTAGGTATGTCATTTTGCTTCTTTATTCATATGAACTGATTTCAAATCTCAGCTGTATCATGTCTTTATCGCATTAGCTATTTGTCTTCTTAAAGCCTCAATTTTCCAATCAGCAAAATGAAAGTGCTGATTATAAATTTGTTACAAAGCTGACATGAAGATGCAATTTCTTAATATGAATAAATAGTTAAACTGTGCTTCAGGCACATACCAAGTCCTCCATTTTAGCTATTGTCAAGGATAGTGTCTGATTCAGCTATTCATCCTACTCAGTGCCTGACATAGTATCTAGAGGGTAACATGGGCTTGATATATGTTTGATGATTGAAGGAATGAATTAACAAAATCTATTGCCATTGATAAGAAAAAGGATCTTAGACTATAACATCATTTGAAAAGAAGTTAGAAGAGCTAAAGAAAACTTGGAATACTGTTCTTTAGATACAACCAGTGCTATCCATCTTTATGTTTTAAAACAGAAACATACTTTTTGTTTCAAAATACTTATTTAACCATACCCAAACTGAGCAATAACAACACTGACATTAGTATTTCTTCCTGCCAAATAGTATAACAGAAATAATTCCCACGCCATTTATAACAAACCCTGAGATGCCAATATAAATAAAGTTAATGTCATCAGAGCATTGATGGGATTATGTCTACTCAATGTCTATCTAAGGTGCTGTAGGATCAGTGAATAATAGCAAGCTCCTTCAGCCTTGCAAAGGATGAATGCTATGAAGGTCTTCAAAATGTGAGGCTTACCTAATTCTTCTGATGACTGTATTGTGTGCTTGCTCTGTGTATGGTACTGAGTTAAGCTTTATGGGAAAAGTAAACATAACTAAGATATGCTCTGTGCCTTTGAAGTTTATAATCATACAGTAAGTTAGTTCTATCGCTCTGACTTGCAGTATCTTGTAGCAGTCTCTCTTTTAGCTTAGCAAACTTTACAGAGTTAACAACTGAGTCATTACTAATAAAAATAAGTTTTAAGTGTCATTTTTCTGTCACTATAAAATTTCACAGATAATACCTTGTGTGTCACCCATATAGATAAAAATAGCAAATGTGCTTTTACTCTTTCTCTAGACCTATTTGGAGGTTGCTGACAGTTCAGGCATGGTGTCAGTGATTATGTGGAATGCTTTGTGTCCAGAGTGGTATAAAAGTTTGAGAGTGGGCTTGATTCTTCTGCTTCAAGATTATTCTGTGAAGAAGAGCTATCCATTAAGAATCCAGCCTGACCCTGTGGATCCACAGATGAAACTAATTTCTACAATGGGTTAAGTATCCAATTAATTGTTCTCTCATGGCTGTCTTGCTTATATGGCTTTGCAAACTGTCATATCAGGCAAAAGTCTGTACAAATTACTGAAGCTGTTAGAAACTGGCAAACTTAAATTCCTTTATAAAAAATTTAAGCAGTTAATAAATTAATAAACAGGTTAACTTATTAGTGCATTTATTAAGAACAATTATCTGAGACATTTTTGTTGACCAAAGAATGAGTTCCATTTAGGATATACTTAAATTTGTTTTTGTTTCAGTTTGGGTCTGTAATATTAAGTTAATCATTTGAGTACATTTTTTAGTTACTATTAAGTACTATACTAAAAGAATTTTATTAAATTAAAAATATTTTATTGTGTATGTCTGTATGATTTGTATTGTGAGCCTGCTTCCTCTTCCCCCAACTCCTTCCCTCTCTGTCTCCTTCTCCCCACCCCAACCATTTCTCTCTCTCTCTCTCTCTCTCTCTCTCTCTGTGTGTGTGTGTGTGTTTCTGTTTATACATGCTTGTAGAACTCAGAAGACAACTTTGGAGTCTGTTCTTTCCATCTACCTTGTAATCTGAGGATCAAACTTAAATGATCAGGTTTACATGGCAAATGCTTTTTACCCACTGAACCATCTTGCTGATCCTTGTTAATTTTATCATTTAATGTATTTAGTTTTTTACATAATGGACAGCATTATAAATCAAGAAAGTATGAATGATATTGTAGAATAATGATATAAAGTAGAAGATTGTACTAGCTGGTTTTGTGTCAACTTGACACAAGCTGGAGTTATCACAGAGAAGTTTCAAGTGAGAAAATACCTCCATGAGATCCAGTGGTAAGGCATTTTCTCAGTTAGTGATCAAGGGGGGAGGGCCCCTTGTGGGTGGTGCCATCCCTGGGCTGGTAGTCTTGGGCTCTATAAGAAAGCCAGCTGAGCAAGCCAGGAGAAGCAAACAAGACAGTAAGCAGCATTCCTCCATGGCCTCTGCATCAGCTCCTGCTCCTTGACCTGCTTGAGTTCCAGTCCTGACTTCCTTTGGTGATGAACAGCAGCATGGAAGTGTAAGCTGAATAAACCCTTTCCTCCCCAACTTGTTTCTTGGCCATGATATTTGCACAGGAATAGAAACCCTGACTAAGACAAAGATGTTATAAAATATTACACAATGTACCAATATATAAACATAACCACACAGTCTTTATCTTTATATATAGAGATGCATATGTAAGAAGAATAAGCTTTTCAAGTGAATGACAAACACTGAGGCAATATTTAACCCAGGGAAGCATGAAAAGACAAATAGATTAGGATAAACTTAATAATCCTTAAAGTATATTTTTATAACTATACTACTTAAAATAAAACTGAAGGAAAGAGAAAAGAGCATGTAGTTTTTCCACATATGAGGTTAAGTTTGCATTTTGAAATAATTTTAAAACTCACATTAGAGTTGAATGAATGTTATAAATTACTCCCACATTACCTTAACTCATTAATTATTAGTTTTTATGTTTGCTATTTAATTTTTTTCTAAACACAAACACATACATACATACACACACACACACACACACACACACACACACACACACACACACACACACACTTTTCCATTTGGGAGAAAGTAGCATCATTGCACAGCTTTGCATCCTTAACCCTTCAGTAAAAGTATGTATTTCTAAAGATCAAGAATATTCTAACCATCTGTGCTAGTGCATCCTTGTAATCCTCTCTCTTGGCAGGATAAGGCAGGAGGACAAGTTCAAAGCCATCCTTGCTCTGTGGTAAGACTTTCTTTCAAAAGGAAAGAAAGAGAGAGAGAGAGAGAGAGAGAGAGAGAGAGAGAGAGAGAGAGAGAGAGAGAGAGAGAGAGGAAAAGAGAAGATCAGATCAGATTCCATTGCACAATCACAATACAATTATAAAAATCAGGAAGCTTAAATTCAACACATTATCAAGTAACCTTTTGTTAACATTCAAATGCTGCCAGTTGATATAATTTTTAAAGGACTTTTTTATTTTATTAAGCTAGTTCTGAAACCCAAGCACTCATGGAAATTACTGTGTAGGCCATTATGGCATGAAATTTATAACAGTCTTCCTGCCTCACTTTCCCAAGTGCTGGGATTACATGTGTGTGCCACCATTCCCAGCATAGATTTTTTTCTAATTAGTATTATAATCAAACTTTTGACAACCAACATCTTCAAATGTTTAAGAGATAGTCAGTAAACTTTAATAGTTATTAGATATGCATGTATTTTTTTAGATTTAGTTCTTTCTTTCCAAATTTTGCAAAAGCTCATGCAAGATTTTAAGTATTATCTCTGGCTCATAATAATTTTTTCTGACTTGTATTTCTTGTGTATTTATTCTTAATTCTCAACTAATTTATTAAGCTTACTTATTCACATAAAGACAGTAGATGGTAACTGCTTTATTAAATATGAGTCTATTTGGGAAAACCCTATGATTATTAAATTCTTAATTATTTTGCAGAGATTGTTTAACTCTTGCTAGGAAGAAATTATTACCTAAATAGTTTGCACATTTGGTCCTTTATGTCATTAAATATTCATCATGGAAAAGATGAAAAATAAGTCAGTAGATACTTTGAGGACTACTTATAGAAATACCACAAAAGTTTGCCAGAAGAAACTGTGAATAATTGACAACATACACTATTACCCATAGGAAATTATAAGTTATTTTCCATAAGCTAACGTATCCAAGCGACAAAATTATTTTAGTAGGCATTTGGATATTTCTAGTCAATAGAAGATATGGTAAAATTGACTTTATTTACGACAATAATAAATTACCAAATTCTCCTGATACCTGGTCCAGTATTCCTTGCACTGGATTGCAATTTTTATAGATGAGTTATCTTTAAATTTAATTTATTTTTGAGAATTTTATACTTGACTTATCTCTCTCCCTATCCTTCCTCCCACTCTTCCTGTGTCCTCCACTCAAATTCATGACCCTTATTCAGTTATTATTGTTACATACATATATGTAATAATAGGTACATATATATATATGTGTGTGTGTGTGTGTGTATATATATATAAAACAATTATAGAATTTTGTTTAGTGTTGCCTGTATGGATATGTGTTTAGGACTGACTAATTGAGATGGGATAATCTATCAGAGAGCTCGCCCCTGGAGAGAATTTTTTTCTCTCTTTCTCTCTCTCTCTCTCTCTCTCTCTCTCTCTCTCTCTCTCTCTCTCTCTCTCTCTCTCTTTCTCTCTGCACTCATTCATTGTTTTTAACTCTTTAATTAGGGTAGGGTTTTATGAAATTTACCCCATCTATGTTGGCATGCCAACTATTATTGTCAATCAGGTCTTTTAGGCAACCATATTGTTGAGATCTCATATTTGCAGTGTCTCTGTCATCTCTAGAACATACTATTGAGCAGCAGGCTTCCTGGTTCTCTTGTTCTTATAATATGTCTGCCCCCTCTTCCTCAACAGTCCCTGAGTCTTAGCTTCATGAGTTGTGTTGTGGATATAATCTACTGGAGCTGAGCACCCATGTTACTTACTATTTTGACCAGTTGTGGGTATCTGTAATAGTCTCTATCTGTTCCTAAAAGAAGAGTGAATGCTACAACTATCTTTAAGTATGAGGATAAGGCTTTATAATGCAGTTAGAAATTATACTGGATATTCCAGGCCAAAAACTCAAATGGAGGTTTTCTGTGCCTGTCACTATTCTGATTTTGTTTATTTTTTTTCTAGTATGTTGATGGTGAATTTAATGTGTGTGTGTGTGTGTGTGTGTGTATCTGTGTATCTCTCTATGTGTCTGTTGATACCTGTTGAAGAAAGCATTATCACCCCATGTGGCTCCATTTAAACAGTGTGGTTTTGTATGTGTGTGTGTGTGTGTGTGTGTGTGTGTGTATTATTATAGTATGCATCTTTTAAGTAAGCTTGTTAAATTGTTTTCCTATAATTTGTTCAGCATCTTTAGTGTTCTTCTCTCCTTCCTCTCTCACACTCAGTATCACCCTCCTTCTCTCCTCTAGATTAGCAGTTTAAGTTCCTTCCCTCTTTTCCCATTTCTTCCTCTTCACAGTACTCTGTGACTTATTATTTCTGTCTCTAGAGCTTTTTCTCATCCATGCCTTGACCACATTCCCTTCTTACTTGTCTGGCTTCTCTGGTAACTTCTATTTATATGCTCAAATCTAAAGATTCAGAGCTATGATCCACAAAAAGAGATCAAGAGCAGTTGAAAGTATACCAAACATAGTCCACAGAATCAACTCCGCAGGGCTCTTAGGGGCTTACAGTGACTGAAGCCACAACCAGGAAGCCTGCATGGGTCTGCACCAGGTCCATTGCATATATGTTATGGTTGTTAGCTTGGTGGTTTTGTGGGACTCCTAACACTGGGAGGAGGGGGTGTCTCTTTTTTGGCATACTCTTGGGACCCTTTTCCTCCTACTGGGCTGCTTCTTCCAGCCTTGATATGAGGGTTTGTGCCTAATCTTATTGTAAATTGCCATGCAGTATTCAGTTGATATTCCTGGGAGGCGTGCTCTTTTCTGAAGGAAAATGGGGGAGGAGGAGTGGATCTTGGTGAGGTGTGGGTGGACAAAGAAGAATAGAGGGAGGGAAACCGTGGTTGGGATGTATTGTGTGAGAGAAGAATAAGTAAAATAAATAAAAATTTAAAAACTAATTTTGAATAAAATCCATACTGAGTCAGGTAACCTAGACCTAAGTCTTAATTTAAATTATACTTCTTACATGTCTGTGGATACCTCTATAAGTCTGTCTGATTTTAGTAGTTGCTTCTGAGCCTTAAGATTACATGAAGACTAGGACAGTAGATAGCACATAGTCAATAAATAAGCAGCCACTATAAAATTAGAATACAACTATAAGCCCATGTTTTATGGTGGAAAACTGTTCTTGAAAATATAAAGATATTTGTGCCTTCAAATATGTAAATGCAAACATATAATTATTTTAAACTGACAGTGAACCTGAGTGATAATATATTTAAAATATGCCCATTAGTTTTTAAAAACAGCTTTCCTTCTTATTAATGTAGTAGCTGTCTCTATTTCCCATATAATTGTGATTACTAGTAAACTTTTAACTTTTCATTCTCTATCAGAGATCAATAAATTCTTGATGTAAAATTCCAGAAAAGAAATATTTTAGTCTCAGCTAGCAATAAGGCTGACACTGTAGCCACTCTACTTTGTCTGTGGAAAGAGGAAGCCGCCATAGTTAATATGTAAATGAATGATTATGACTGTGATCCTGGAAAATTTTAATTTATAAAAATGAGCAGCTAACTGCAAATTATATTCTGCCTAGGCTATGTATTTAATATATCTCAGCTCTGGCTGTACATTAGAGTCAGTTGGGGAGATTTAAAAAGCCGCTGGAATTGTTCCCAACACCAGAGATACTATTTTAATTAGTCTGAGGACACAAAGGCATCTTTATATCTTTAAAACCTCTTAGTTGATTTTAATATGCATGTGGAGTTGAGAACTATATACCTCTGATCTTCAAGAGAACCTATCTTAAGCTATTTAATGAAGGGAAAGGGGTCAGCTATGTCAGCATGCTACAGATTGGAGACACAACTGTAAATAATATAATAGTCTTACCCTTAAATATCAGCCTAATGAATAACAGATTCATATGATAACAAAATACAGTAAAACAAAAAATTAATGACCATAGTAAAAATGTGATAGGCAAAAGGAGAGGTTACAAGTAGAACTGTAGTCGAGGAAAGAATGGGCAAGACAGTTGAATAATTGCGAGGAAAGGAGAAAGTATAAAAGTCTAAAAGGAAGTATAAAATAGTAAGTTAAGTGCTACATGCAGAATAAATAAGTAGAGTTATGTAGTCAGGGAGAGGGGGTTAGGAGGAAATTATAGACTGACTACCATCAGTGCTATTTGGCTTTTATGTTATTAGAAAACTATTGCGATTACTTATCTTTGTTTATCTTTTGTATTTACATATGAGGTCAAGTTAGAGAAAGTACTATATTATCATTTTAAAAGACTCACTAAATCTATAACAATGAAACTTCCCTTGTAAAACTAAGGCTATATTCCCTACTGGTAATATATGGCCATTCTCTTTTCTACCCTCTTGTCCAAAACTAATATTCACTACATAGCCAAATATTACATTCTTTTGAGTCTAAACTGGACTTGATGGCTCACATCTTTAATCCCAGTAGTTGGGAAGCAGAGACAGGCACATCTCTGTGAGTTTGAGGCCAGCCTGGTGTACATAGTGAGTTTCAGAGCAGTCAGTAAGACACAGTTGAGACACTATCTCAAACAAAATTTAAGAAAAAAGAGTTCAGTTGATTGTTTTGCTTTGTATTTTATGGAAAATAATATATTAAAGTAAAATACATTTTTTTTTTCAGAAATCTGCCTGAATCTTCGAGATCCTCCAACTAACATAGTTATCATTCCAGAAAAGCAGTTGAAATCAGAATGGAAATTGCCAAAATTAACTAACCGATTTATCACAAGGTAAAATAGTTATAATATCTTTTGTAATATCTCTTAAGTAGTAATCTTTAAATGTTAGTAAACCAAAACATGATGGATTATAACTTATTCAGAATCTACCCCAGATGAAGCTGTATCAATTATTTAGATAAGTATTTTCATAGTTATTACTGAAGAATGCCTTGTCACTGTTTAAAGATATAACAGCTATTGAACTTTTTTTCTTAGATCAGAACTAGACGATATGCCAGAAAATAGCATCTGTGATGTAATTGGTGTGCTATCCTTTGTGGGGAGGGTGCAACGGTCAAAAAAGAAAGGTAAGCTTTTAAATTCGAGAGTGTGAGTGTTTAAATGTGAGTAGTATTGTGTCCAAGACTCATGCAATGATCTTCATGTATCTCCCTGCTTTATCCACATAGAGAACAGTGAAGACTTTTGGTCATACCGCTGGGTTCACATCACTGACGGGACTTCAGAGCAACCATTCATAGTGCAGCTGTTTTCCACATCGCAGCCAGAAGTCTTTGAAAATATTCACCCAAGTACTCCACACTTTCCTCTTTTTATTTTTCAAAGCAGCAATGGAAATGTAAAGATAGTAAGATGGGGGGCTGGAGTGATGGCTCAGTGGTAGAGATCACTTGCTACTCGTGTAGAGGGCCCAGGTTTGATCCTCAGCACACCCATGGCGTTTCCCAATCATCTAAAGCTCCAGTTCCTGGTTATTGGATGCTGTCTTCTGACTCCTGTGGGTATTAGGCATGCACATGGTACACATAAATACATGCAGGCAAACATTCATATACCTAAAAGAAAATATATATGTGGTTTTTTTTAAGGAATAGTGATCTGAATTAAAGAAGTAGCATGACAGTGAGTTAGGAACACAAATGATCTAAAAACATTTCAAACCTTTCCCATGTTCGTATATTTAATAGTCTATGTTAATTGCCTTATTGTATATTCAAGGGTTGTCTTAAGATTTAAATCACAGAGAATTATTCTCAATTTCCCATGACACCTCCTACTGGTCCTCTTATGCTTCCCAAACAGTGATCTTACTTTCTTGTCTTTTTTATCATCTAGGTTCTACCAGTGACAGAAAACCCAATCAATGCCTTTCTGAGTCTGGTTTATTTCACTTAACGTGGAGATCTCTAATTACATCTATCCATTTTCCTGAAAATAACATTATTTTGTTCTTTATGAATGATTAAATTATATGTACACACACACATACACACACACACACATACTCTTCCATTTAACCCATTGACGGTACCTAGGCTACTTTCATATACCTTGGCCATTGTGAGTGATGCTGTAGTAAGCATAAATACTCAAGCCTCAATCAAGTGTCTCTTGTATGTTGCCTGTGATTACTTCAGATAGAAACCCATGAGTGGTATGACTGAACCGTAGACAGCTCCGTTTTGGGAGTTTGAGGACCTTTGTATTGATTTTTATAGTTTCTGGACTAATTACATTCTAACCAGCAGTGTTGACAGTTTGCTTATGCTCCACACCCTTTCCAGAGTTTGATGTGTTTTGATTTCTTGATTGTAGCCACTCTGACTGGGCTGAGATGTACTCTCAGTGTAGATTTTTAATGGTATTTTCCTGCTAGCTAAGAATGCTGAATACTCTGACTGGGCTGAGATGGAATCTCAATGTAGTTTTTTTTTTTTTTTTTTTAATCTGTTGTTCTTTTTTTTTTAATTTCTGTTTTTTGATACTTTATTTACATGTCAAATATTTCCCCCTTTCCAGGTGTCCACTTTGGAAACCTCCTATCCCCTCCCCCTCCCCACCTCTATGAGGGAATTCCTCCTCCCACCCACCCGCCCACCCACTCCCATATTCCCACCTTGACATTCCCCTTTACTGGGGCCTCTCCTCCCCCTGATGGCCAACAAGGCCCTCCTCTACCACATATGTAGTTGGAGCCATGGGTCCCTCCATGTGTATTCTTTGGTTGGTGCCAGTCTCCGGGAGCTCCGGGGGAGTCAGGCCAGTTGACACTGTTGCTTCCTCCATGGGACTGCAGACTCCCTCAGCTCTTCAGTCCCTTCTCCAACTCCTCCATCTGGGACCCCACGCTCAGTCCAATGGTAGTTTTTTTAATGGCGTTTTCTTGCTGGCAAAGAATGTTGAGTGCTTTCTTGTACATTTATAAACAGATTGTGGGTTTTTTTCTTTTAAAAAAGAATCCCAGTTTATGGGGTTCAGGAGATCAAACCAAGGGCTTCCTGCATAATGGACAAGCCCTCTACCAACTATGTTGCATCCCAAGTCCCCATTTGTACGTCTTTTGTGAACTGTATGTTAAATTCATTTCCCCATTTATTGATCAGAAAAGTTGTTCCTTTGACATATAATTTTTTTGGTTCTTCATATATTCTGGATACTAATTCTGTTTCAGAAAAATAGCTGTCTCTTCATTCTGATGTTTTTTTAAGCTGTGCAGAAGCTTTTAAGTTGGAGTCAATCCCCTTTGCCGATTCTGGCTATTATTTCTGAAGCTGTTGGACTCCCATTCAGAAAGTAATTGCATGTGCCTACATCTTAAAAGTGTTTTCCTTTAGTACTTTCAGCGTTTCAGGACTTACATTAAGGGCTTTGATCCATTCTGAATTGATTTTTACAGGGTGTTGAGTGATTCAGACAGGCCCTATTGTCTGTTGTTTCTTTCCCTCATTCCGTCTTGACTGCCATCACATTTTATAACCCCCGTTTGCATGGTGGTCTAAATCATTCAGGTTCACCAGATCACCTCATACCATGGAGCCCAGAAAACCACTATAGCCTTTTGCTTCTCTAAGTTCCCTGACAGAGTAACTTTCTCTATTCTTTCTCTCTCTCTCTCTCTCTCTCTCTCTCTCTCTCTCTCTCTCTCTCTCTCTCTCTCTCCCCCCCCCCCCCGTGTCACACATATTCATAGGGACCTTAGCCAGTTATAACCATGTGTCCCTAATGACTCTTATGAACTGGTCAAGCAGGGAAGGATAATAATTTCTCTCCTATTGTGAGGTCTTTGTCTCGAGGGAAGAGGAATGATTATATTACTTGGTTTCTGTACTTCCACCGTAGTCTAAATGATTCTACTTTTCCCTTATCTTACAGCTTCATAATCAAGCTTTAAGAAACTCCCATTTCTTGTATAAAAATCTTTCCCATTCAAACAAAGGCAGACTAATTGTCATAGTCTTGCCTGCATATATGTCTGTGCAAGGATATTAGTTTTGATTTGTTAAAATGGAAGGGTTTTTTTTTTTTTTTTTTTTTTTTTAGTCTTTTAGCATGGAAGTATTTCTTCTTTCAGTGTTTAATAGCTTTCATTGTAAAAGATCTTTCATCTCTTTAGTTGACTATATTCCTAGGTGGTTTTGAGGTTATTGTGAATCAAATTGTTTTCCTGATGTAATTATTGCCATATACAAAAGACATGATGTGTGGAGAGAGTGCTCAGAATATATTATATTCGTGTATGAAACTAGCAAAGAATGAGCTTAATTAATTTTAAAAATGTAAAAAAGTTAAAACCATTCTTACAATTTGAATGGATTTTCTTTTATTTTCATTATTATAGAAAAAACAGTACTTGAAGAGATAGAAAATGAATTTATAGTTATGCTGTGGAGAAATTTTTATTTATTATTATATATTATTTATTATTATTATTCAAAAACCTGCTTTTGAATAATTGCCTGAATTTACACTTGTTTGTGTCCTAGTTTATGAAATTAAAATTATTTGAGCACAGAATGAGTTGAAGTGCACAATAAGATTTGGTTAATGAAATTTTATTTCCAGTTTTCCCTCAGTTTGTCTTTTCTTCATTTATTCTACTTCCACACTCGTGTCTTAAACCATTTTCTTTATTTTATTCCACTGTTTGTTTGTATTTTCATAGACTTCATTAATGGATTTATTCAGGTCCTATCTAAGGTCCTTGAGCATATTCATAAGAACTATTTCGAAGTCTTTGTCTTGTGCTTCAGCTAAGTTGCATTTTTCTTTTTTTTTTTTTTTATTTTTTCTTTTTGATACTTTGCACACGCCTTTGCTCCCAGCACTTGGGATGCAAAGACAGGTGGATCTCTGAGTTCCAGGCCAACCTGGTCTATAGAGTGAGTTCCAAGACAGTCAGGTCTACACAGAGAAACTCTGTCTCAAAAAAAAAAATTTTTACTGTAAACACCAAGCAGGGCGCACTGGCAGCAGCTGTGTCTACCTTGGGTTTACTGCAGCATTTTTCAAGGTCTACTGTAGTAGCATTGCTGGGCTCTAGTGAAGACATGTTGTTCTGGCTGCTACTAATTGTGTTTAGGTGTCTAGGGATATGGGTTTGGGATGATTGTAATTCTAGATGTTATTATCTGGTCTTGTATTTGTTGGGCAGATGTTTTGCCCCTTGGTTTCTCTTGCCCTCTCTGGTTCTTGGGAGACTGGGGTGACTGTGTGTTGCCTGGTAGGGAATGCTTCTGAAATCCTGCCAGGTGTGGCCTCTAGGGTTCCAGGTAGAATGTGTTTCTGGGTATTAGGAACTGACACTTAGAGATGGGAATGGGCTAGGTGGGGGCTGAAGTGGTCTACAGGATGGAGGAAAGATGGGTGTGCCACTAGGATCTGCTGTAGACTTCTGGGAATGGGGGGGGGGCACAGTAGGTGGTATGCTACAAAGTTGGGGGTAATACTGGGGGACTGGCATTGTAGGGGAGGCAGGAGAAGGAAGATTACCTACACAATTCCCTGACTTGTGTGGCCTGCAGGTTCCTGGGGGATACATAAACATCATAGGTAGTTTTTTTTTTTTAATGTGTTTTTAAAGTAGTTGAAGTCTGAAGACACTATAATCTCAGTATAGTCACATTTGTAGCCCATCAAGTAGGTTAGCAAGATAAACAAACAAACAAACAAACAAGCAAAACAACTAAATAGGTCATATAAATCCTGTCATTGAGTCTTGACATTTAACTAAGGTAACTATTTGATATAAAAAAATCACCTGTATAAACAAATACAAATTAATACTCTATATCCCTCTCTGGCAGAAGGATTGCAAGTAACCAGGATTCAGTGCTATATTGAGTAAATCAATGGAACTATCATGAAGAAACATAATTTTTCCCAGTAGAAAATAACTATTCACACTCATGTTCCCAACTAGAATGACTCTTATATAGTAAGCAACTTGCTTTACTTAAATGCAACCCTTGTACTTTCCAAAGGAAAGACCACTGGTTAAAGAAGGAGGGAGAGAGAAAGGGAACATACTAGGAAGTGTCAGATCACTCTTTTGTCAAAGGACAGGCTGCAAGAGAACCCCTGGGTAACATGTTAGAAATGCAACATCATCTCAGGTGGACACTACACATAGTAAATCTGAATTGGCATCTTAAGAAAAGTTCGTTCTGATTTCTGCATTTGTTAGGGCTTAGGGAGAATTACCAGTAGATCGTTCTCTTTAAAATGCAAATGCAATTTCACTTGTGTTTTTCATTTTCTACAGTGACATATTTTGTGTGTACCCAGTTGAAAGTTGTTAGAAATAACAGTCAAGTACCTAAGCTGCTTTATCTCACCACTACAAATGAAAGCAGAGTGCTTATTACTGGTGAGTAACTTCTCTATATCTTCTTTATAGGGAATGTAATATACTGTCTTTTCACTAGAACCGTTTAGTACATATTAATTTCTACCTTGTAACATTCAATCTCATGATAGCTTTATTTTGACATCTTTATAACCATAGAATATTTTAATAAACAATATTTGGCCCGCAAAATAGGTTACTTCTATATTACTGCTGGTAGGAAATGTTTTCATGGATCCTTGGAAAATTACATTTATGTCATTTGGTTTACTTTGATTACTACTTGATGTAGAAAACAGAAAAAAATTGCTTACTACATTGAAGACTGCTAGGTTTAGTACCACAGTGTACAGTCAATATGATTTTCATACTTGATCCTAGCCAAAAGGCTTACAAGTATTCAGTTAACATTATTTTTACAGTGTACCAAATAAAAATGTGGGTCAAATTTTGGCCCCCAAATCTCACATTTAATTTATATGAGTAAGTATCATTATTTGTCTACAAATAATTCATTCCTCTATATATGTGGGTTGCACATCCTTAAATTCAGCCAAGATCATATCACAAATATTTGGATATATATTTATATCCCTTTAAAACCAATAAGATATGAATTCTCAAATAAGAGTATGTAAGAATAGTATGGAATGAGGTATTCCCAGAATTCTACCATGCTGATAATTAAGAAGTTTGTCACTAGTTTTATGAAATGTATAATAAATGTCTTTATCAATATTTTGTAAATATTAACAACATCTGATATCAATGTGTCACTTTTAAGTCTGCCTTAAGAACATGAATTTAAATTTCAAACTACATCTACAATTATTTCTGTTGTTATATTATAACATATTACCAAGTTAATAAGTTATCAAAAAATCAGCTTTTCAGAAGATGTTAACCATTTAGAATAGAGTTTTGGGGGTTTTCCTCCTGTGGTTCTTATTATCATATAGACAGTATCTGTTTTAAATTCAGTTGAACTCTGATATGCCTTATTTTCTTAGGATGTGTTTACTGTCTTTGGATAATTGTGTGCTACACAGTAGATAAGTAAAATATGCTACATAATATGTAAAATTGCTTTCCTTTTTATAAAATGAGACACTGTTTTAATGTTTGAAAGTCCGTGCAAATGTATTTCAGTGACACTTTCATTTCTCTTTCTTATTGTTTGTTTGGTTTATTTGCATTCCTCCCTTCTGGCAAGGAGGTCATAGAGGCCAGCCATATACATACGATACCAAGGCAAAAAAAATTATTCAGTGGATTAAAACGAAGACTAATTTGGAAGCAAAGAACACTGTTATTGGTGGATATTACCCCTATCCCCCAGTGCCAGAGACATTTTCCAAGTATAGTCGCTTTATTAAAGGTATTGATATAATTTCCAGTTCTTCTGTTTAATGGTACAAGTTTAGTAGATGTTATTTCTGTTACTCATGTATATTCCCTTCTCTTACAGAAGTGATGTGTAGCAAACCTTAGTAGCAATAATTTCATCCAAATGTAGATACAAAATATATGTATGTTATATTTTCTAAAAGTTAATATTTTTATTTTATTAGACTGGGAAAAAAAGAAAGAGAATGTAGAAGGAAGAATAACTTGTGGATAGTATTTTGATTAAATTTCTTAAGATCAGCTCTGACATTAGAAATCCCAACTTGTATGACATTACGTAGACATGTCAATGATATTTAAATGAGGTGCTATATGATCTGATATCCAGATGGTGATGGCTGTGTGATGTTTCTCTTGTATATAACGTGATTCCATGTTGATTTTAAATAAAAGGGGACACTAGAGTAAATGGGGTGCTGAATTTAGAATTGAATTAATAGTGAGAGGATTAGCATTAAATTCCTCTTAAGTAGAATTAATATAGGGCAGTCAAATGTTTAAAATAACTATGTTCTTGTTTAAAGCTGGAGATGATTGCATGTTTGGGAGAAAATAAACATTGAAATGCCGAGCTATCACCATCTAAGTGCTGCTATCTTCTTGGGTGTTGTATATGATTGCAACATACACAATATGTTGCATATGATTTAAAGAATGAAAATGTTTTGCTAGGCAGTGACTAACCAATAATTGGTAGTTTGAAATATGATCTGTAAATTACAATCAATATGTACAATTACTGTTACAGAGACTTCAGATAAGAAGCCTGTATCACAATTTGACTGATACATGTATTTTACTTATATTTTGATGACAAATACTGAAGAAGATACCAAATATAAACACGAAGTCTCACAAAATTAAGTTAAATATAACAGGTTTACCTTATAAAACTCTGTTGGAAATCTAATTTTTGTTTTTAATCATGTCTCCTTGTTCAAACTTATAATTTCTTGGGACTTGTTCTTTTGCAGCTGAGTCGCTCTTGACAACAATAAGTGAAGTGAGGAAGGTGATTGAAGACTTGCAGTATAGGGAACAAAAGCGCATTGCAATTCAGGGGATAATTACTGCTATAAAGTACATCCCCTATAACCACTCAGCGGGAAGTGCCCCAGCACCAAAAGCACTTCGGGTATGGTGCCAGAGGACTCCTAGTATATCTCTGACAGCACTATCATCATAATGACCTTATGTATTGACCTTATGTGTTGACTCTTAATCATAATCTGAGATAAAATATTATTTTAGTTTTTGTTCCTGTTTCATTTCCTTTTTCTGTCGTTTTGGGGAGAGAGGCAAGCCTCTGCATTTCTTAAGGTATCAGACCCTGTCTTTGTTTTCTAAATAACTCAAGTCTATTACATATGTCTTTAATGCCTTGGCAGAGCATATGACTAATTGCTGTGCTAACTTCTTTTAGGCTAAAGTGACAGGAAAACTTCATCAGGGGTGTTTCACTTCTCTGTCTGTAATGGTAGCTTTACCCATGTTCTGTAAAACACAGCAATAGCTCTCATAGTAGAGATAGATGTTCTATGAGAATACCAATACTGTAATGTCCATATCCTCAAGAGTTCATCTTCTCTGTTAGTTCACCTTTATCAAAGCTGTGTCTACGATTATTACTATATATGTAGAAATAATCATTTAACCCATTTGGTCAATTATAGTAGTAGAGGAGGACTTTTATCTTCTTTAACCTAAATACAAGATAAATATAAATTTAATCATCTTTATAAAAGCAGTGTGATTGCCATATTCTGCCCACTCTTCTAAGTATGAAACTTAAATGCAGAAGAGAAATAATTTTGTGAATTTGTTTTAAAATATTTTGTCTCATTATTGCTTTTAGAATGCTAGCCAACACTCAACATCTCAGGCAGCTGGAAAAGAAGGTCATTGTCATGAAAGAGGTAGTAAAAGATCTCAGGATGACAGGCCAGTGGGTTCTCAGCATCTTCAATCTTTGCCTATGGTTTTGAGTCTCTGCGCAAAAAGGAAAATTCTTCAAGGCCCAAGTGCTAATCCGTAAGTTGTTTGCATTACGTCACTTGCACACATAGTTCTCCACTGTGTCTGACTGTCCAGTTGTTCATTTTTAGAAATTAGATTTATTTTCTTTTATATGTATGTTTTACCTACATGTGTATATTTGTACCTGGTACTGATGGAGGACAGATCCTCTGGAACTGGAATTACAAATGCTGGTAAGGTACCGTACATACATGAGCTGAGAATCAACCCAGGTCCTCGACAAGAACAAGTGCTCTAAACCACTGAGCCACCTCTCCAGGGCCCCCAAATTTCCCTTCTTTATAAAGATATCACTCATACTGGATTGGGGAACCACTCTATTCCAGTACAAATTCATCTTTTCTTTAGGTAAAAGCTTATTATGTAGGCCAGGCTGGCCTATGACCTCTTGCTTTGTTTGGCCTCCTATGTGCTAGAATTACAGTCATGAATTACTCTGCCAAGCTATGAACTCACCTTAACTAATCCCATCTGTAATTACTCTATTTCCCAATTAGGTCTTCTTCTGATGTTCTCAGAGTTAGAACTCTCATCATAGGAACAGGAAAGATTAACTGTTCATAACTCACATTTGGCTGCTGCCAATCTCCCTGTAAATCCACATCGTTCACACATAAAAACATCATCTCTATCACAGTAATCCTTAATTAAATGTCTTAGCCTTCACATTCCTCAACTCTAGTCCACAGTCTTAATGTAAAGAAAACCTAGGTGAGCCATCCTGGTGACAATTATTTAACTATTAGCTGGTAAAAACAGACATGTATGATGTCTGGATTCTAGTGGTGGGACAGGACTACCATAAACATGCTCATTTTTTTTAAAAAGCAAAATTAGAATGAGAAGGGGAGCCATGAGATAAAGGCCACTCCAAAACTTAGTATGGAAAATTCCACTTAATTTTCAAGGTATTCAGAATTGTATTGTCTGGCTCAGTGCTGTTTTCCAGTTTCCAAATGTAGTTTCACTCTCTTATCCCTGAGTAGTTGTTCTACACTTTGGGACCAAAGAGGTGAGCCCCCTCATCAGGATCATTCTGGCCTTTTCTTCTTGTGGTGGTTTGAAGGAAAATGAGCCCCAGAGGCTCATAGGGAGTGGCAATATAAAGAGTGGTAGCTTTGTTGGCATGGGTGTGGCCTTTTTGGAGGAAGTGTGTCATTGAGGGTGGGCTTTGAGATTTCAAATGCTCAAGCTTGGCCTAGTGTGGGTCTCTCTTGTTGCTTGCTGGTCTGGATGTAAAACTAGATACTTCTTTTTTCATGAATCCACTTATTTATTTTATTGTTTTAATGATAATTAAAATATGAAGTAATAGAGTTCACTATAATATTTATATATATTTTTTTCTATTTCAAATTAGTTTCTCAGTTTGATACTATCTTGATCATATTGACACACCTTCCCCAACTCTTCCCAGATCCACTTCTCCTTCCCTACTTACCCAATTTTGTGTTCAATAAAAAATCTTTCTGCTGCCCATATATTCTTGGATGTGTGCTCTGCTATAGGAGACTGGTCAAAATACCATGGACTACACTTATTTTAAAGAATTTCTCTCCTTCTCCTAGCATCTAACAATTGCCAATAACTCCACAGCGAGGAGTGGGATTGTATGCCTAACTGCCCTCTCAATACTGGGATTTGGTCTCATTTGAGGATTGCACATATTTCCTACATGCTGTTGCAACCAGTATGAGTTCATATGTTCAGATGCCTTGCTACCAGAAAATATTGCTTCATTTTAGCCATCTATTTTCTCTGATTTTACAACTCTTTCCATCCTTTTTCAGCAAAGATACCTGAGCCTTGGGAGATGTTGTATTATATATGTTCTATTTAGAGATATAGCCTCTTATTCTCTGAAATCTGACCAGTCTTGCAACTCTGTGTTAGTCACCATCTACTGCAAATAGAATCTTTTTAGATGAGGGTGGAGAGATGCATTGATCTATGGGTATATCAGCATATCATTGGGAGTCAGTTTAACACCATGTCCATTTAGCAGTATAATAGTTGGTTTCTCTATGACCTATACCTGTCTAGCCATAGTTTTTTAACCTGAAAATGGGTATCATTTTGTGGGGACAGGCTTAAATCTATCAAAAAGTGGTTGGAAGCTGGGTGTAGGGGTGTATATATTTAATCAGGAGGCAGAGGCAGATGGATTTCTGAATCGAAAACTAGCCTGACTTACATCACAAGTTCTGGGCCAGCCAAGGCTAGAAAGAGTGGCCCTGTCTCAAAACACCAACACCAACACCATCAACAAAAAGAAACTGGCTTGTTATTCCCATTATTTTCATGCTGTTATTGTACCAATGGGCATGTTTCGCCTGCCTTCCTCTCCCTTCCTCCAGGCTTGTGACCCTTTCCTTCTAGTTCTTCTGCTTTCATATCACATGTATTCTTTCACCTCTTCTCTTCTTTGCCTCTCCCTTAAAATCTTCCCCCTTTCTCACTGACCCTTTTATAGTTTTATAACCTTGCCTATCTTTATCTATAAAACCTAGTAACCTCAAGTAAAAGAAAAAAAAACCCCTATTTTTCTTTCTAAGTATGGCTTATTTCACTTTGTATTTCCATCCATTCTCCTACAAATTTTATTTCACTCTTCTTTACAACCGAAGAAAGTTCACTATCCATTCAGTAGTTAATGGAAATGTGAGTGGATCCCATTTCCTAGCTGTTATAAAAAGTGAAACAGCCCACATAAATATGCAAATATCTTGATGAAAGAATATAGAGTGTCCTTTGGGTGTATGCCTAGAATGGTATAGTTCAATTATGACATTTGTGTTTTTAGTGGTGACTATTCTCCATTCTGGTTTCTATAGTGGCTGTAACAGTTTACAGGCCTCCCACAAGTCCATATGTTGAGGAGCCCTTGCTTCCCCCCTGTATGCTCACCAGCATCTGTTGACATTTGTTTGGTTAATGATAGCCATTCTGAGTAGGACGTTGTTGCACCTCAAAGAAGTTTTAATTTTAATTTCCTGTAAAGCTAAGGATGCTTAACAATTCTTATATTTATTGGGAAAACTCTATTTAGCTTATTGATAGGAAGTTTTAGATTTTGGCAATAATTTTACAGTTCTTTATATATTATGGAGCCTCTGTATGAGCTATATAAGACAAAGATCTTTCTCCTATTCTGTAGTCTGTCTCTTCACTATATTGATAATTTCTTTTGTTGTGCAGAATATTTTTAATCTCATGCACTTCCATTCGTCAATCCTTTTAGTTAATTCCTGTACTTCTAGAGTCCTTTGTAGAAAGTACTAATCCTGAGATTCGACAGAAAAACCACCTCCACCATTTTGGGCCAAATTTGAGGTGAGTTTCAAATGGACTTTGGTTATGGACAATTCCCCAGAATTTCCCACTTGAGAATGGGCTGGAGCCACAAGTTGCTGAGTTTTATAAAGATAAACCTATAGGCCACCATACTTTTCCATGAGGCTTTGTTATTTCGAACTACAATTCCCAGCATTCCAGGAAGTTACCTGGTTCCGGGGGCAGGTGGGGCTTACAGGTTAATTTTGGTCATTGCGAAAGTTCTTTATCTTTTACACTCATTTCCTGCCTTCAGAATCCTAGAAAGCTGACATCATCTCTTCATTTCATTCTGTCTGTATTTCCTGTAGTGCTCTAGGCTAGCAACTCTTCTGTTTTGATTCCTAATTGGATCTCTGGCCATAAGCCTAATCTGTTTTAATCTTTTATTTTATTACATTTATTTGTGTATGGTATGTGCTTATGTATGTGTATATGTGTGTATACACATGCCATGGAGTAAATGTGGAGGTCAGAAGAGAACATTCAAGAGTTGTTGGTTCCTTTCCACCCTGTGGGTCAGATCATCTGTCTTATTGACAATAATGTTTATGTGCTGAGCTATGTGGTGTTCTGTGTAATGCAGAATAATCAACCCCGGAAAGGAGGGGCACTGCAGAAAGAGTTTAGTGTCCCTAAACTGGCAGCTTCCTAGAAGCGTTTTTTATTGTTACACAAAAGGCACCTTTAGCAAGTCAATTTCCGCATACCAAAACTCATTATCTGATCTAAGGGTTGTCTGGAAAGACCTATCTATCACCTAAGCAATTCTCAGTCTTAGGAGACTGCAAAGGCTCATAGATAACATTCAGTGACAAAAAGGCTACTTGAAAAGACAGACACAACAATTCAGCTAAAATTCTGCTATTCTGAGTCATCTGTCCAGCCACATATTAATTTTAATTAGTGGACAAAATAATAGACTTCATTCATTATGACGTCTTTATTCTTGTACATAAGTATGCTTCACTCATATTCATCCTCCAACTCCTGACTCTCTCTTATCCTCTTCATCAGATAGTCTAATCTACTTTCTAGTTTAATGTCATGTGTGTGTAAATCTTTATTACATATGAAAGAGAACTTGATTTTTATTTTCCTTTCTCCACTGTCCTCTCCCATTCACATCTCTCTACTTCTCTTAATCCACTCCCATTCCCCAAATAGTTCTTCTATACACACACACACACACACACACACACACGCACACGCACACGCACACGGGCACACACATGCACATTCCTTATTTGAGAAAAAATATGTTTTGTCTTTGATCATGGTAATCTCCAAGTCATAATTTCAATCATGTGTATGTGTATATGTGTGGTGTGTGTGTGTGTGTGTGTGTTCTTCTATAGATGCATTTCCTTGTGTATGAATATGCATGTGGAGACCTAAAGACATCCTCGGGTATTATTCCTCAGGAGTTATCTACCTTGCTTCTTGGGCCTGGTTTATTATTGGCCTGGAGCTTGCCAAGTAGGGTAGGTGGGCTCTCTAGTCAAAGCAAGAAGAGACCTGTTTGTCTCTTCCTCCCCAAAACTGTGATTACTAGTGCATGACACTGTACTAGGCTTTGTATGTGGATTCTGGGATACAAATCAGATCCGCATGCTTGTATGGAAAACACTTTACCAACAAGGGTGAACTGCACAGCTGTTCTTTATGAGTCAAATTTTTGAGCAAAGGTTCTCCAGCCACACCTTTGGTGATCTGTCCAGATCAAACTTTCTGATATTTTATATTTGGAGGTTGACAGTTTCCCAAATATTTGCATTTTAGGGTCCTTTTTGCTTGACGATTCCCCCCTCTGGTAACATCGTTCTTTGTATATTTTACTGTGAGTAGGAAAGAGAATCTAGGTGGTCCACATTTGATTAGAAATACCCTCAGCTAAATATCTAGGTTTACCATTTATAAGGTCAACTTTCTATGCACAGAATATAGTATGACCAAGCCACTTGAGAGTGCATAAAAGAAACACTTTCTCAATAACACACTCTGGATTTCTGTCTGAACTTTAGCAGTAGTGCCTGCCATGTTCCTATTTCTAGCCATGTTTGATTCATAACACTGTGTTGTCTAAAATGATACAAATTTTCTAAAGCTCTTTTCCCATCCTGAGATCTCATGAGATTTTTCTTTAAAATTCAGATTTCAACAAACATTATCTTCATGGAATTCTAAACATTTTTATTGCACATTATTTCAAAACTGAGATTCAACTTAATATATAATTTCAAAGACATTTCTACCTTTTTAATTTTTTATAACATAATTACAACATTTTCTCCTTTATCCTTCCTCAAGACCTTTCCATGGCCTTTTACTTATAATAGTTGGTAGCTATGTATCATAAGAATGTCCTACATCCCAATACTGAACTATGACTAGTATGTTAAGACTCATACATGCATGTTATGTGCTCTTATTGGCTGACTTAAATGACACAAATAAAACCATTTTTTATTTATTCTTCTCTCATGTATTACATTGAAATTGCAGTTTCCCTTCTTCCCCTCTTCCCCCAGATCCACTCCTTCTCATTTCCCTTCACAAAAGAGCAGGCCTCCCAAGGATATCAACCAAACATGATATATCAAGTTACAATAAGACTAGGCATGTCCCTCATATTAAGGCTGAAAGCAAAACCAGTAGAGGCAAAAGGGTCCCAAAAGCATGTAAAAGAGCCAGAGACGGCCCCTTCTTCCATTCTTAGGAGTCCCACAAGAAGACCAAGCTACACAACTGTAACATACATGCAGAGGACTTAGGTCAGTCCCATGCAGGCTCCCTGGTTGTTGGTTCAGTCTCTGTGAGCCCCTACGAGCTCAGGTTAGTTGATTCTGTGGCTTTTCTTGTAGTGTCCTTGACCTCTCTGCGTCCTACAATCCTTCCTCCCATTTTTCTGCAGGATTCCCCAAGCGCTGCCTAATGTTTAGATGTGGGTCTCTACATCTGTTTCCATCAGTTATTGAATGAAGCCTCTCTGATGACAATTATGCTAGGCTCTGGTCTACAAGTATAGCAGAATATCATTAGGAATCATTTCACTGACCTTTTACTTTGTTTTGTTTTGTTTTGTTTTTTGCCTGTCGTGTTAGTTCTATCCTAGATCTCTGGGCTATCCAACCTTTTGTTCCTGGCCCTCCAAGCAGTGTAGGACATGAGTCCCCTCTCATGACTTGTCTTATGACAAGTTAGACCAGTCATTAGTTAGCCACTCCCACAAGTTCTGCACCACCTTTATTCCAGCGCATATTGTAATCAAGACAAATTGTAGGCCAAAGGTTTTGTGGCTATGCTGGTGTCCAAATCCCTCCACTGAAAGTCTTGCCTGGTTACAGGAGATGGATGGTTCAGGCTCCATATCCCCCATTTATAGTAGTCTTAGGTAGGTTCACTCTCATAGATTCCTGGGAGTTTCCATTGCAGAGGTTTCTATCTCATCCCTCAAATGCCCACAAATACCAATTGTCACTTTGAGTACCCTCTTCTTCCATCTTCCCCCAACCTGATCCTGTTCCTGGCCCCCACCTACCCCTAGTCCACCTACGATATCTTCCCAGGGAGATTCATGTATTCTTCTGCTTGAGCCCTCATTGTTACTTAACCTCTCTGGGTCTTTGGATTATAGCATGATTGTCCTTTACTTTACAAGCTAATATTTACTTATAAGTGAATACATACCATGTTTGTCTTTTTGTTTCTGGGTTACTTTACTCAAATTTTTTTTTCCAGTTCCGTCCATTTGCCAGTAAATTTCATGATGTCATTTTTTGACACCTGAGTAATACTCCATTGTATAAATGTACTACATTGTCTTTATCCATTCTTCCATTGAGAACATTTAGGTTGTTTCTAGTTTCTGGATATTATGAATAAAGCTGCTGTGTACATGTTTGAGCAAGTGTCCTTGTGGTAGGATGGAGTATCCTTTGAGTATATGCCCAGGAATGGTATAGCTAGGTCTTAAGGTAGAACTAATCTCAACTTTCTGAGAAACTGACTGATTGATTTCCAGAGTGGTTGTGCAAATTGCACTCCCACCAGCAATGGAGGAATGTTTTCCTTGCTCAACTTCCTCTCCAGCATCTGCTGTCACTTCAGTTTTGATCTTAGCCATTCTGATGGATGTAAGATGGAAACTCAGGATCATTTTGATTTGCATTTCTCTGATGAGTAAGGATGCTGAACACTTACCTAAATGTTTTTTAGCCATTTGTTATTCCTCTGTTGAAAATTCTCTGTTTAGATCTGTACCCATTTTTAATTTAGTTTGTTGTCTAGTTTCTTCAGTTCTTAATATGTTTTGGAATTTAGCCCACTGTCAGATGTAGGGTTGATGAAAATCTTTCTCCAATCTCTAGGCTTCCATTTTGTCCTATTGACAGTGTATTTTGCCTTACAGAAGCTTTTTAGTATCATAAGGTTCCATTTATTAATTGTAGAACTCAGTGTCTGAGCTATTGGTGTTCTGTTCCGGAAGTCATCTCCTGTGCCAATACATCCCCACTTTCTCTTCTATCAGGTTCAGTGTATCTGGTTTTTGTTGTTGTTGTTGTTGAGATCTTTGATCCACTTGGACTAGAGTTTTGTGAAGGGTGATATAGATATGGATCTATTTACATTCTTGCACAGGCCAACATCCAGTTAGACCAGAAACATTTGTTGAAAATGCTTTCTTTTTTTTCCATTGTACATTTCTGTCTTCTTTATCAAAAATCAGATGTCCATAGATGTGTGGGTTTACATCTGGGTCTTCAATTTGATTCTATTGATCAACCAGTTTTATATAGTTTTTATTATAATAGCTCTGTAGTCGAACTTGAAATCAGGGATGTTGAAGTTCTTTTATAGTTCAGGACTATAAAACCATTTTCTACTCAGCATTTTTATAAGTATATACAATGCGTGCTGCTGAAGGATTTCAAAATAGATATATTTTAACTATTTTAGTTATTTAGGTTTCTCTTAGAGTTTTTTCTTAATCATTTGTAGAAATAATATACTTAGCTAATTTAACTGTAATACCATGTAAAATATCTTACTAAAATTTTATAGTCAAATGCTATTTCCATTGTTCATGATGCACATTTATAGTTCATTAATAACTAGTTGTAAGAATTAAGAACATGATGATAATAAGGAAATATATAATGAAATAAAGTGACTATAATGTACCATTTTATAATTTATAATTACATCATTTCCCCTTTTCTTTCTTTTCTTTAAATCCTCTCATATACCACTTTTTGCTCTCTTTCAAATTCAAGGCCTCTTCTTTCCTTAATTGTTGTTACATACATATATGTATATACATATATACTCCTAAATACATAAATATAACCTGTTCAGTCTGTATAAAGTTACTTGTGTGTTTGTTTTCAGGGCTGACCATTTGGTCTTAGATAACCAATTGGTATGCTTTTCCTTGGATGAGGGGATCTATTTCTCCTATTCTCAGCATTCCTTAGTTGCCTGTGGGATCCTTGTGTATGGATTCTTAGGGTGTCCAGACTCTGCTGCACACTGGGCTGGAAGGATGAAGCAGAGCCTGGAACAGGTGGGGTCTGCAGGATCCTGGTCCAGCTGAGAGTGCAGGGGGGACAGGATGTTCCAGCTCTTTTAGGTGGCACTCAGTGAAACAGCTCTCCTAGATGATCTTCAGTGAAACATTGGGGGTGAACAAGGGCTATATATGAACCCTGGAGAGTGGGAAGGAGCTTTCCGGGTGAATATAAATCATTGGCTAGGGTTTAAAGTCCTGGGAATACTTCATTTGTATGGAGAGGCATTCCAGGAACCTCAGGAGGTACTTGCTGGGCTGGTTCTTATCTGGAAAGAGGACATTGAACCTGTAGTTTTGCCAAGGACTATGTGACCCTCCTCAGGTACAGGTTATGGAGGGTGGGCTCCCCAAATAAGGTCAGGCAGAGCAGAGGAAGCTCTGCTGGAAAAGGGAGTCTTCCATTTTTAGCTGACCTTAAGTTTCGGGGTTTCCCCACAGCCAGTAGTTCTTTTTGTAGAGTTAAGGTCTCATGGGCTTTCTTTTGTCCACTTTAGCATATTTATTGTTGTTGTCCTTGTTTTTCTCACATCTAAATAGTCATATGGTGAGATGTGTAGCTTCTGACATTGCTAGGAGACATAATCTCACAGCAAACTCCTTGATCTTCTGGATCTTACAGTCTTTTTAGCCCCTCTTCTGAAATGATCCCTGAGCCTTAGGTACAGAGGTGTTTTGTATATATAGTCATTGGGACTGGGCATCACAACTCTACATTTTTATTGGTTGTTGTTTTCTATAATGGTCTCCAAAGGGAAGTTCCTTGATGATGGGTAAGGACTACACTGATATGTGGGTATAAGCACAGATATTTAGAATGCAGTTAGGGAGATCAAACAAATTTTCAATTAGGTCTTTCTTGGTGAACCAATGAGTTTAATTAGGACTTCTTACAGGAAGGAGCTTGGGGGACTGAGTTCCTTGGAGTAAGTTTGATCTTTGCTGTCAGGATATCTAATTTCTTCTTGTTATCTCTTCTTTGCACAGGACTACTTAACAAACCACAACCAACAGCATCCAACCAACAACCCACATGTCTCTTGGGGCCCTTGCATTTCTATACTCTCTGAAAAGTCCACAGAATTCCAAATGTCACACAATTGCAGAAACTATCTGCAGCTGGTGAAAATTATGCCTCTGCTAGAGCATGAGGCAAATCGTAGTCACCTGCTCCAGACAGTCTGAAGCAGCTCTATATCCCACACCTGGAATTAAAATAAAAACATATTCCCATAATACTTTTCTGTTTTTCAAAGAAACCAAAATTCTTACTACACTCCTCTCCTCCCAGGCAACTGATAACTTCCTATATACTTCCTCAGTTAGAGTTGTAGCCTTATAAACATCACTCTTTCAACCTCACCCTGCCCAGGACTGAACATTAAAAGACCCAAAAGAAGTAATTACATCTATTGAGAGTTCAAGAAAGCAACGATCAGTCATATCCAAAGGACAGCATTCCCCAGGAATCCACCCATTCCTCTGTTGCTTACTTACATTCCTTTTTGATACATTTTTAATTTGAATAGAATTACATCACTTCACCCCTCCCCCACATACTTACCTTCCTCCAGTCTCTTCCGGGTAACTCTCCCTCCAATCCTTCCCATACTCCAGTATTCTCAAATCAATAGCTGTTTTTCTTTGATCATTATTGTTGCATGTATGTATGCATATGTATGCACAGATATATAAACAAAACTTGCTGAGTCTCTTTTGTTGTTTGTGGGTTTATGTTTTCAGGGCTGATGACTTTGTACTGGACACCAACTATGAGAACTCATCCCTGAGAGAGACTAAAATTCTTTCTCTTTCAGTAGTCATTTGTTGCCTATAGTTTTTTGTATGGAGCATATGAAATTTTTTCCCTTCCACATTAACATGTCCTTTGATATTGCCATTGTTCTGATCTTGTCTATACAGACATTTTTAGGAAAGACTACTTCGCAGCAGACTTTCTGATATTCTGGTTTTAATTTTTCCATTCCCTCGTCCACAATGTTCCTTAATCCAAAAATGCAGGAGCTGTGATAATCATGTATCCATTGGTACTGGGCTCCCCACAGTCTATCAATTTCTGCATTGTGTCCAGTTGTGGTTTTCTGCGATAGCCTCTGTTTGCTACAGGAACATTTCTACAGTCAAAGGTAGCTCTCAAAAGATAGCAGGTTCAAAGTCCACTTATCTGGAGCTAGGCCTGTGGGTGTAGAGATGGCTACAGGTGGGGACAGTGGGAGGGGACATGGCAGGAGGTGAGAAAAGGAGGAAGCTGCTTACCCAGCAAAGGTAGATCAGGAACAGAGAGGGTTAGTGAGCTATGGTCTGGAACTAGGCTTTTGCGTTTGTTAATAGTGGTGAGTGTGGGGAAGGGATGGTGACTTACCAGGCAAAGGTGGTTTATAAATGAAGAAGTTTCAGGGCTACAGGTCTGGAAATAGACTTGTAAGTTTACAGATGACATTGGGTTGGGGAAAGGGAAAGGAAAGGGAATATGTAGCTTACCCAGGAAAAGTTGCTGACAAACAAAGAGGGTTCTAGGGCTATATTATCTATCTTACATTTCTTTAACCCCTTCACTTTTGTCAAAACCTTGAAGGGAACAATATAGAAGCTACATTTAGAGCTGAACATTCAGCAGTCACTTCTCAACACTGTGTCCAATATGAATCTCTATAATAAGTGCTAGCTGCTTCAAAAAGAAGCTTCCCTGGCCAAGGGTCATAGCAGTATAGTAAATGTTCAGAAGGCAACTTAAGAGATACAGTATACCTACTGAGAAAAAACAATAACTGTAGCTTCCCTATTAGGGCCTATGATCTCCTTAGCCATAGGCTTTTGACTACCTTTATAATACTAAATTCAAATTCTCTTGTTTGGAGTGAGCCAAATCTAATCGAAAAACAGTCATGTCATTATTGCACTAGTGAGCACCTTGCCTGGCATGTTGGTGATATAACATGCAGAGTCCACAACCACTTAGGAATGTTGATAGCTGTCCCTCCCCAACAGCCTGTATAGCACCTCTTAACACTACAAAAACTGGCCAAACAGGTAGGAAGCTTCCAGCTCAGTTCAAGCTTAATTTCTTCATGCTCTACAACCAAAACTCGTGGTGTCTTCAGTCAAAAGTCTAACAGATGGACCAGTCAACAGCAATATCAGTAGCCTATATTGTTTTAGGGGCCTCAGAATCCTCCCTGGATAACAGCTCAAAGGGAAGTAGTCCATCCCCGATAATAGAAATTTCATCTAATAACCACATGGCTTCTGGGACCATCTTTTCCTGCCCGTTCAGAGTACCTATGTTCACACTCTCAAACTGTGATTTTAACTTTTATAGGCACTGGGTATTTCAGTATTTTTCTCATTCACTTTTTTTGTGTGTCATCTGTACCTTTCCAAATCACAAAAGCTCTCATGAATTTTAGAGGTTTACATAGTGTCTGTGCCCTGTGATTTTCTATCCTTCCTCCTTCAGGGGTACTTTCATGTCTCTCAGATGCTTTTCTAAATCTACAAAAGTCTCACTGGTTAGCATTACACCATCTATAAAACTGTCTTGCAAAGTGTGAGCACGGCCTCTTTGCTCTGACTGTCCCAGAGTCAAGACTGTGCTCTCACCTGCTCTTTCCTCACAGGCCCCTGCATCTGGCAATCCCTAGGGCCAAGCTCCACCTGGCTGATGCTTTTTCCGTTGACCACATCTGCTACTGAGACAGCCTTGCGCAGAGCAAGGAAATTCCCATTCCCAATATCCTTTCTTACAAAAGAGAGATTCTGGGGCAAAGTGCGCTCCTGAGACAAGCTTGGTCTCACCAACCCTCACTGCTCTCTCACTATAACTTCATTAACTTCTATTCAGGCTTAAACATTTTCTCAAGGCTCACAAAAATGAATTTGGATTTCTGTCTTGTTTTTCTTTAGAAACTCTGGCTTCACACACTTCTCACCACATTTGCTTTTCGAGTGACCTACGCAAGCACTTTAGTCTGCTTTTGCTTTTTCTTAAGTCCTTTTAATTGCTTTAGCACTTTACAAACCTGATGAACATGTCAATCTGTCTTTCAGTGTCTCCTACCTCAAAAATAGTGTGCCACCATGGAGTTCAGCAAAGCCACTAAAGCTCCATACCAGTCCTTAGGTCCCTGCTGCATCAACCATCCCCTTCCTTGGCTGTTGTGTGAACACAGTCCTATCTGTCCCAGTGAACTGAGCATCAAAGACTGCCTGTGCATACTTATTTCCTTCACTAGTGCTTGTCATTCTATTGTCTTCAAGTCCCTGATGTTCATGGGGACCTCAGCCAGTGATAGCCAAGTGTCTCTAAGGGCTCTTATAAGTCAGTCAAACAGTGAATGATTTCCCTCATTATGTAGCCTTTGTCTGATAGAAAGATGTACAATTCTAAGTCAGACTATTCCAGATCATAGTAGTTCGTGTTATTATTCAGGACATTATTAAGGCTCCCCCTGTATTCTGCATGTTTTCCCATCCTCTGTGTTTTAGTTAGGGTTTCCATTACTGTGAAGAGACACCATGTCCAAGGCAACTCTTATAAGGACAACATTTAATTGGGGCAGGCTTACAGGTTCTGAGGTTTAGTCCATTATCATCAAGGCAGGAATGTGGCAGTATCCAGACAGGCATGGTGCTAGAGCAGCTGAAAGTTCTACATCTTTATCTAAAGGAAGCCAGGAGCAGACTGTCTTCCAGGCAGCTAGGAGGAGGGTCTCAAACCCCACCCCCACAATGACACACTTCTAACAAGGCCACACCTACTCCAACTAGGCCATACCTACTAATATTGCCACTTCCTGGGCTAAGCATATTCAAACCACCACACTCTATATTAAAAGTCAGGTGGGAATATGGGAATGGGTGGGCGGGTAGGTGGGAGGAGGAATTCCCTCACAGAGGTGGGGAGGGGGAGGGGACACGGGGTTTCCAAAGAAAAGGGGAATCATCGGAAATGTAAATAAAGTATCAAAAAATAAATAAAGTAATGGATATTCCAGTCAAAAAAAAAAAAAAGATAAAAAAAAAAAAAAGTCAGACCTGAGAGGTATTTTGTATCACTTCTATCTCACTTTGTTCCTCTTCATTTCCCAGTTCTTCCCACGGAATCCAAGTTTGGATATCCCAAGAGAAGCTATTTAGGACAGATATAATTTTTATCCTTTCCCTTATTCTCTAATAAGAAATTGCAAGCTAATGCCTCTATCCTATTCTCTCTCCCCTTTCCTCCTCTAGCCTTTATTTTTTCCTGATAATTTAGTAGCTAGTGCAGAGCATAGCATCCACGTTTTTTTTTTTTTCTTGTATTTCCTCCATTACATAAGCAGAATCATTCTAGGCAGAAAACTGGAGCTCAGTTACTTGTCTTATTGCTCAGAGCAAGGACCACACAACTGACACCACAGCTTGCTTAAGATTCTGTCCCATACATGTTACTTCTGTATATTATAATATATTTTTCATCAGTCATTTGGGGGACATCTCTATATTCACATGATAGATGCCATCCATCAAGGCATCTTGCCATTCCATACCACATAAAGGAAGACAGTCAATATGGAATTCTCTGGGGATACCCTACTTTCAACACAGTAGCCTTGTTTAGCTATGCCAGGAACAATGCAAGGACTACTAAAGCAAGAAGGCACATCATTCTATACTACACCGGGAAAGACAACCATACCTGGATTCTCTGCATAGATGTTCTACCCCAGACAGCTTAGCTTCAGTTACATGCTTCATAGCCCACAACAGACACAATGCTACTTCTCCTCCAAGATTCCTTTTTAATTCTGTTGTGTCATGGATTAGGATTGTGTGTTGGGAGAACGTTTTCTGGTAAAATGGACGAACATCTATTTCAAATGATTCTTCCCAGGCCTAGCTTGTTATGCCAGTGAGTTTAATCAGGATTATTAACAGGGTAATGGATAAGGGGTCATTTATTGGAACATAGGGAATTTAGGAGCATCTATACCACTGAAGAACCATCCCTCCCCCTTTCCTAGCCACTGTTAAATGTTTATAGAATTCGGAGAAGGGGAGGAACTCTTCAGCCCCCTCCCTTCATGAAGGAACATCAATGAGCCCAATCTTTTTGTGCTATCTTTAGTAATCCCAGATGCTGATAGTTCAAGAAGGCAATAGCCATGCCATGCACAGAGAC
Source organism: Uromys caudimaculatus (assembly GCA_028551405.1). Taxonomy (NCBI): domain Eukaryota; kingdom Metazoa; phylum Chordata; class Mammalia; order Rodentia; family Muridae; genus Uromys; species Uromys caudimaculatus. The sequence continues at coordinate 74,932,386 of CM052722.1, forward strand.
AGCATCAGGCAACACTGTTTATTCTGGTACTATCTCAATATGGAAAAGGAGCAGTTAGCCCTGAATAAAAATCAGGGTAGGATTCTATAGGAAATAACTGATTTAAAACTTGAAGAACAAATAGAGTTAATCAAACAGAAGAAAAGAGGCCTAGAATTGTTCCTTGCTTGAAAAAAAAAATAAATGCAGATCTGAAGTAGTATAGACCTAACTATAAAGTAAAGTTGTAGGACAGGAAATGTTGTTTTATAGAACTGTTGAAGAAAACAGGAGACTTTATTTTTAAATTCACATACAATAATGAAATGTATGCATCTTTAGTTGCTATATAATGAAGTTAAATGTTTCTTTTTTTTTTTCCTCCTTTTTTATTTTTGATACTTTATATACATTTCCAATGTTTCCCCTTTTCTGAGTCTCCTCTTTGTATACCCCCCATCCCCTCCCCAACCCGCCTCTAGGAGGGAATTCCA
>CM052722.1:74933358-74977971 GCA_028551405.1 Uromys caudimaculatus
TTCCCGGGTTCTCAGGCCCGGGATCCCGGCAGATCCGGGCGGGTCTGGGCGAGAGGTGCTGCTCCCCTCAACCCCACTCACGGGCCTTCCAAGTTCCTGTGAGGCTTCCTCTCTATGGCGCTCCTTGGCTACGGACTCCTAAATGTTTCTTTTTATAATAAAATTTAACTCCATTGGAGAGTTTTGAACTACATTTTGGTAATTATGGGTATATTTAATGCATTACTTTAAGAAATGTATTGAATTTAATTATTGAATTATAATAAATTCTGAATAGACTCAATTAGGTTTTTTCCCATCTAAGTCTCTATTTTATAATTTGTGGTTATCTTATTTTCTTATCATTTGCAGGGTTCCTGTTCCTCAGCCACATTCTTCTGCACAAATGAAAGGAAACAAACCCAACATATCAAGTATGTTCAGTCGATCATGTCTTGCTGTTTTAGTTATTATTTCTTACAAAAGTTGGTGGAGCATTAGTATTTGATTTCATTCTCCAGCATTGTGTTATAGCTCCTATTAGCAACAGATAAAGCTTCTCATATTGGTTTAAGACATCATTAAAAATATTGAAAAGTGCATGCAACTATAATAATGGCTGCCGGAACCTGGGAATAAGAAAATAAGCATGGAGACAGGATGCTTACAAGGTATCAGGGTACAATAAACAGGACTTATTTCTAGTGTTCTATAACACATTAGGGCTAGTAAAGTTGACATTTGATTGTACATACCTAGAAGAGATTTAAAATGGATCCGAACACAAATGCTAAGTTTATGAGATACTAGATCTTCCAGTTACCCTGCTTTCATCATTATACATTGTATACACATATGTAAGCATTTTATTGCACCCCATAAATGTGTATGATTGTATGTTTAATGCATTTTTGTAATTAATTTATCTGAACAGATACCAAGTATTGAAAAGGTAAAATGTGATTTAAAGAGATTCACCATCAATATACGGATGCTATTGGCTAGAAGGAATAGTTTAGCCCCAGCTACAAAGCAGAAAACACTGACAAGCAGAAATGAAGGTTAAGGTTGATGCCTCCAGGAAGAAGGACAGATGTATGTGCAAGGGAACTGATCACAATCTCATCAGAGAGTCTTATGACTGTGGCCATATGCTACGTGCTCATAATCCTATCTGCTGCTAACAGTGGACTGCTCTTTCAATTAAAAGAAATGTTTATTTCTAAATATTTAGTATGTTTTAAACCCACAAGGAATGTTTCAAAGCACAGCAACTCCCGAAAGAAAGAAAAGGGTTCGAAGAAACATATTTGCCACATAAATTTGTATAGTATTTTTCAGGTGCTCTTAAAATGTAGCCAGTGTGACTACAAAATGAAAGCAGTTTCTTCTGTCTTAAGAGTGACTTCCATCAACATGTTTGTCTTAAAGTTCTCTCTTAAATTTTTCTACTGTCCATAACACTATTAGGTAGGGATCACTTGTATTAATAAATGGACTAATGATGATTTTAAGAGTGAAAGTAATTATAAAAATGTTTGTTCCTTTGGTAGCAGCAAATATGAGTTTTAACAGAAGAATGGTTAAGTAAGTTCAATTTTAATTGCAGGTGAAATAGGTAAATCCAAGTAACCCTTCTTTGGGATTTTTTTGTTCATTTATTTATAATTGACCATGGAGAATGCTTTCAAGGAGAAGATATTGAATGTAGTGTTCTAAGCAAGTGTAATTTCCTATCAGGTTGACTGGATTGAACTTAGGGTTGGTTTCTGAAGTGATTTCATAGTGTAATTTAGTACTGGTAAGATGTCATTAAAATTATTTGGTTTAAATGGAGTCTTTTTCCATTAATTTATTTATTTATTCACTTTATATCCTGATCACAGCCTGTTGTGGGAAATATTTAAAAAGATGAATCCATGCTACTGCCAGCAACTCTCTGCCACACTGGCTATGCACTGGCGGGCAATGGTCGACCTGTTTTATCTAGTGGAGACTTTCTTGACTCAGAGCTCCAAAATCTCTCCACCCAGCTTGCTAAGTTCCCACTGGCGGGTCACGACCATGCCAGCCCCATGCTTCAAAACCCCCATGCCTCTTTGTAGTGCACATCAGGCAAACCCACGCTTTGCCAGAACTGCACTTTTCTCTCTAGAACCCAGTCGAGTCACTGCAAGAAGGAAAACACCACACAAACTTAGTTCAGAAACAATGGTAACTCAATCTCTGGGCGTATCGTAATCTTATAAACCATATTAAATCTAATTCCTCCCGTGGTGAATCCTAGTGGATCTGCCATGAAACCGGGTGACACTAGCAGCTACATCTTGCCCTTTTGCTATCCCTGTTTAAAATCCCCATTCTCTCTCCTGCTTCCTCTCTTCCTCTGTCCAACCTGGAAGTCCCACTTACTCACCCAGTGATTGGTCCCTTTATTCATTCGGGGAGATTCACAAGAAGTGACTTGAGTACATGACTCATTCCTCATTCCAGACAACCCCTCCTAGGAGAGCAGAATTAACATCACAATACAGGCAGCACCAAAAGCCGTCCACAACAGCCCCCTTCTCCTCCCGCCCCCCCCCCAACCTCCGCACCTTAAGTCACTGTCTTAAACCAAGGGATCATCTATCTAGATTAAACATTTTAGCCCTTTACCACCACCTTGGCTTTTGGTGTGAATTTTATTTCAATCCTTCACCCAGACAAAGGTGAAGCTAGCATTTTGTTTCTATTATCTTATTAAATGTGACATAACAGTAAATGGTGGCAAAGATTTTGGTGCAGTTTTTATTGATAGCTATGTGATATGAAATGTTGGGTTTGGGGTTTTTTGCATATATATATGATGTCTGTCTGTCTGTGTATGTGTGACATGAGTATGCACAGGTGCCTATGTGCTATGGCATGTGGAACTCAGAGCATAACCTTGAGTGCCAGTTCTCATCTTCTGCCTTGATATAGCATCTCTTTTTGTTTGCCACTATGTTCACCAGGCTATGTGAGTTCTGAACATCCCAAGATTCTCCTATTTCTGTCTCCCATATCCCTGTAGAAACACTGGGATTTCCTGCTTTACTTGGTTCATTGAATTTGAACTCAGGTCTTCTATGGGAAATGCTTTACCCTATGACCAAAAGCAATTTGGGTAGGAAAGTATTTATTTCATTTTATAATTTGTAGTCTATCATCCAGGGCAATTGGGGCAAGAACTGGTGCAAAAACCATAGAGAAATGCTGCTTAATGGCTTGGTCACCCTGGCTTCTTAAAGTACCCAGGATATCATCTCAAGGGTGGCACTACCTAAGGCAATATAGGCCCTCCCATACCATCATCATTCAAGAAAATGCCCTACAAACTTTCCTATGATCCAATCCTATGGAGGCATGTTATCAAATAAGATGCCTTCATCCCAGAGGGTCCTATTTTGTGTCAAGTTGACAAACAAACAAACAACAACAACAACAACAAAATCAATCTTTAAAAAGTACTTCCAAAGGCTGTGAGCATAGCTCAGTAATTGTTTTACTTTGCTGTCTGTTGCTCTGATAAGTATCATAACCAAAAGAAACATAGGGAGGAACAGGTTTATTTTAGCTTACAGGTTATAATCCATCATGGAAGGAATCCAGAGAAATAGCTCAAAATTGGGACCTCGAGGCAGGCATTGAAGCAAAGATGAGAAAGGAATGCTGCTTACTAGCTCACTTCCTTTTTAGTACCTTTCCTATAACGGCTCAAGCCACGTACCCAAGGATAATACCCAAGCCTTCCTAAATCAAATAGTGAGCAAGATGATGTCCCACAGACAGCCCTGCAGGCCAGTCTTGTCTTACTGTTTGAATTTTTTCCGCATCAAAATTAAGTTTAAACTGTTAAAACTTACAGCAATGACAAACATAAGTTTAGAAATAGATAATTCTGGTTGATGAGTATATTGATTCTGTGTTAGTCTCTGTTTACCCAGTTTTTCTATTTCTTTAAGAAATGTAAAAATGGGCTTGAGAGACTTGTGTCCATAAACAATAAATGGAGTTTTGACAAATTACCAGTTATATAGGCAAGCAAAGATTGGTTTTTGCACAAGTTCAAAAAGAAGAAATTTCATATAATGTCAAAATACAACAAGGTTTTTCTCTTTTTTTTTTTTTTTAGTTGTAGGGTACTCATCAAAAAGAGTACTTAGACATGGGTTTTAGCTGATACAAAGTCTTTATTAGCCAGCGGGTGACTACACTGGGTATTCAGGAACCCAATGTAACACCAAGCCTTTTTCCGGGTGAGCTTTTAAGCACAAAAACTATGCCCTGGGTCGACATACTTCAGTTAACAAGAACAGTTAGCCAGAAGCAGAACTACAGAAACCAAAAGGCAAGGTTGGCACATTTAGAGACTTTCCATAACTATGGACTTTGATGGATTGGGTCTTTGTTTTAGTTTTGGCTGATGGTGCTGTCTACAAGCTGAGTGTTAAAGCCTGAGTGGCACTTCCATCATGGAGTCAGTTGTGATAATGTCTGGGGGCCTGTTATAGTTTTGGTGTGCTACATCAAAAGCAAGAGGCAGAAAATAGTCTAATGACTAATGACATGTCAAAGGACTAAATCAGTGAAGGACATACTATAGGAAGAATCTTGTAATTTAGACACCAAAACAAAGAATTTTGAAGATAATAAACAGAAAGAAGTGCATGGTTTTCTTTTCAGTTTGAGACTTTACTCTGGTGGCTCTATGGAGAACAGATAGAAAACAATTCTAGGGTCAAAGACACCAGGATGTAATGATGAAGGCCAGGAATATATAGTTGTTATAAAAGTGAAGGACAAGAAAAGAAATGAGATATAACGTTAAATTTAACTGATCTAGATGTTGATGGAAACCAAAAGTAGGAAAGTGATGAGTCAATGCTAATGCGTTATCAGGTCTCCACACTTTGTTTCAATTGAAGAGACTGAGAACTCCATCCGAGGTTAGCAACTATGTTCATTTGCCAAGGTCGAACTAATGAAATACCATAGTCAGGGCTTAGAGCAGCAGACATTTTTTCCCACACAGTCTGGAACTAAAAGCTATAGAGGTAGGTTGAGTTTCTTCTGAGCCCTCTTTCCTTGGCTCGGGGATGGTCTTCTTGCCATCTTGATTCTGTGCCTCTAATTGTTATAGCTGAATCATAAAATTGTTCTATATTTGTGAACCTCCTCAGTGAGTTCCACACTGGTTATATTATAGTCCCACCAAAGAAGGGTTCGTACCCCCCATTTTCATAAACATTTGTTGCTTAGTGTCTTTTTTTAAATTTAATTTTTTTGTTTGTTTTACTTATTCACTTTGTTGGCCCTGTGGGCTTTTTTTTTTTTAATGAGAATTCTGCTGTAAAGTACATTTTTGTGCTGGCCAAGCTGGTTCCCTCTTGCTTTTATGTTTCTTTCTTTGTCATGCCTTTCACCCATTTTGTTATAATGGGTCTCATTGTGAAACCGAAGGCCATTCTTTCCTCTGGCACTCTTGCCTTCCCTTCCTTTATAACTGATAACATCAGCTCTGGTCAGCCTAAGGTTGCCACACCTGTTCCCTAGGCCCGGGTTTTCTTAGCTCTGTTCCCTTTGTGCTCCTTAACAGACCTCCCATTTTGCTGATTCTCTTTCTGCCTTCTCAAAAATACCATTAAAGCCCTCGACTGAATTCTCTTTTTCTGTAATGGTTCCCCCCCCCCGCCCCCATGGGTTTATTTGTTTGATTTTTATTATTGTAGTTTTTCCTCTTTGATATTTTGACTTTGGTTCAAGTACTGTTTCCCTGGTTTAATTTTGATGTTTTTCTATATTGCTATTATTTTCATATTTTGCTGTTTGTGGAAACAGTAATAATATGAAATATGATGCTATTAAATATTTATGCTATTAAATAATGTGGGTCATGAAAGAACAGAAAAACTGAAAATTGTTCACACAGCAAAATATAAAAACAAATCCACTTTCTCCTTTGTAAGGTTTTGGCTTCTTATTGAAAACTGAACATTTAGAATATTATGATGCAGTGACTATAGAAATCAGCTTTTTCTTCCTCAAAGGGCTTGCTGCTTTTTTCTCCCTAAAAACTATAAATGTCCATTTTTCTAGTAACTTCCTCCAATTCTTGGGAGAACCTCATTGTATGTAGCTACACAATTCTCCATTACTTAATTGTGTCCCTCCATTGTCCTGATAGACATTTCCCTGAACAGCAGAAATTACAATGAAATACCACTTCTCCCAACCTTGGCTGGTTGGCTCTGTGCTGTGCCCCTCCTTTAGTGCTTCCCTAGACCTCCCCAGAGCCTTTGGAGCAGCCTGAGATGAAAGCTTAAGGTTTCAGGTCTTTTCTGGGTTTGCCACTCAGAGAGAGCCTGCTCTCACTTACCTAGGATGATGTATGTGTGATTTGAATGCACCAGTTTCAACCCCAAAATTTCAAACTGCCTTTTCCTCTGTGACCTTAGATAACTGACTCTATCTCAGTTCCAATCTCCTGATTTAGATTTCTGCAGGTGGTTTATCCACTTCACTGTGCTTTTAAGGCATACCAACTGCCTTTTCAGCCTTAGTAAGTTACAGGAACCAGAGATCAGGACCTTATTTTGTACTTCAGGTATGCTCTGCCAGGTTAGAAGAGATCTAAATTGGTCTGGGAAATGGCTCAGTGTGTAAAGTGCTTGTACAAGAATGGAGACCTGAGTCTGGATCTCCAGTTTTGTAAAAAGTTAGGCGTGGCAGTAAGCCCCAGGGTGGTAAGGGCAGAATGAGACTGGGAGATACCCTGAGCTTGCTGGCCCACCAACCAAGTTAAAAATAAAGTAGGTCTGGTGAGACATCCTGTCTAAAAACATAAGATGGAAATCAAAACATTGATTTTGGTTTTGTTTGATTTTGTTTTGTTTTTTACATTTTGTGGGGTTTTTGTTTGTTTCTGAGAGAAAGAGAGCCATGAAGTTAGGTGGATTGGAAGGCAAAGATGATCTGGGAGGAACTAGGGGAGGTGAAAAATATTATCAAAATATCTTGCAAGAAAAATGTTAATAAAAATACTAAGGTGGAGCACGAAGAGAAAGGTTGCTGATGTTGACCTTTGGCCTCCACGCACTCATGGACTCACACACCCCATTCCCGCCCACAACCTAAAGAACACAGAAGAAAGCTACATAATGATTGAATAAGGTGTCCAGGACCAGGATTCCACACAGTAAACCCTGGCTTCCTTCTATACCTCTGAATCCTGCTGTACCTAGAGAGAGGGCCAGAGCAAAGACAATGAAAAGTCCATAAAGCTTTTCTGCCGTTCTGAAGTTATCTGTATCTTTATTTAATTACATATTTGGTGTCATCGTTTCCACCCTATTCTACCCACTCTGACTTCTCAAGTGCCCTACACACACAGGCTCATATTATTTATTTAATTATGTATACACACACACACCCTGCTGAGTTTATTTGTGGTACTTATACGTATTTGTGATTAGGGCTGACCATGAAAGGGAGACTCAGTCTGGTGTTTTTTTTTGTTTTTTGTTTTTTTGTTTTTTCCTTGTTCCTTGTTACCGTTGAGGGGCAGGAGCTTTAACATGCTTCCTCTGCCTCTTTTCTAGACTATTAGAAAGTTTCCTTGTTTCTTGATGTTGTTGCCTACTGGTCCAGTCTGAGGTTCAAAAGTTCATATATTTTTTTATTTCCTTCTTTATTCATTACCTGAGAAGATAAACAGCTCCATAAGGAGACAGTTCCTAGCTTAGCAGGTTATGTAGATGTGTAGTTCATTTTTCTTTCTCAGTGTTCAAAGTAATGATTTGGATTCCAAGTACTGTGGAGAGGTAACCAGTTGTGGGGTAGATTCCTTGTTGATGCCTTGGTTCGGTTTTGCTTCCTTTGGTGTTTTTTCAGTTTTCACTGTCATTAATAGTGGCGCTCTGCCAAGTTTGGTGGGTCAGAAATTCTTCATTTATGCTTATGCTGTTCATATGAACCTAATGATGTATGATAGTAGGAGGGATATTTGGAATTCTTCTATTAGTTTGATAGCATATTTACAAACTCCTTTTGAACATTCTTTCTTCAGACATGAAGCCAGCCGTCTTCTCCACAGAGATGTAGTAGTTACCAATTATAGTCAGGGCATTAGAGGCTTGCAAATATACTTGACTAGATGTTATTTCTAAACCCCCGTGGTAGATAGAACTAGAAAAATTACTTTCTTACCTTATTGTTTATTAGGTATTTAAATAAAGTTAAGTCAAAACAGTATTTCACACTTGTACTTCTACTTCTAATTCAAATCAACAAATGCTTTTTCACATTCAAGATTAAAATAAAAGAAATTTATTCCAAAGAATCCAGGCTCTGTGCTTCCTCTTTCTAATCAAGCCTGAGGTGACCTATGAAAATGGTTTCCTACTCCCTTGACCCAGAAATCCCTATAAAATCACTCAAATGAAGAACTGCAAATCTTTGTGTTTACTTTAAGAACAACCATGAAACTGCCCTGTCCATCAAAGGTATGTATATCTGAAAAGCCACCAAGGGATAGATCTATTGGTGAGACATAAGTCCTTATTATTAAATCACCACTCAGTGAATGGAACCACTAGATGCTAAACAAGCCTTCAACATCTGAGCCTTTGGGACACAGGAAAACCATAATACCTACCCCAAATTTAAGAGACCCCAAATAATGTTTAAAGGTTTCTTAGCAGTTCCTTTTGTTTTTAATGTAGTCCTACTGTTAGAGGTTGATAACTTGTAACATTTCTTTCTGCATGGTTCTGTTGTAAACTAGGTAGATATTTAAGTTCACTTCTTGTATTTTAATGCTTAGGGATTGATTTCTTTAAATATATTTAAATAATTCTCACTTTATAATTTGGCTAATTGTTGGCATAGTTCCAAAGTTACTATACCAACTAATATATATATTTAAAGAACTTTAGTTTTCATAATGTCCGTCATCTCCTATTCCATCACTATCACCATGGATAATTGTTTTTAATTATTTTTATTTTATATGGATGGTTGTTTTGCCTGCATGTATATCTGTGTCAGATCCCCTAGAACTGAAATTACAGACAACTGTGAGATGCTGTGTGGGTTCTGGGAACTGAATCTGGGTCCTCTTCAAGAACAGCCCATGCTCTTAGCTACTGAGCCATTTCTCCAGCCCACATGGATAACATTTTAATTTGTGTAGTGGCATGTCTTTCCATTTTTCATAAGATAAACAAATATATCTTTTGTTTAGTAATTCTAGTATATAAAATAATTCTAGTTTATGATTCTTCATCTCATTTTTAGAAAAGCCTGAACTCTGAATAGATTTTTCCCCCAATTTCCTTAGACATGTAGTTATTCATAACATGTAACTGCCAATGTTGTCTGTACTTATTTCATATTCATTTGTTGGGAATGTATAATTCAAGTAGGAAATTATAATCTGAAGTTACTAATACATTGTCTGTGTATGCACACACGTATATATGTGTATGTGAATGTGTGTTTGTGTATGTATGTGTGAGACTTATTCCTGCCAAGTTCAATAATATAATTTTATAATTTGTGATAAGTATTTATTTTTAAAAGATTAAAATACTATATGACTTGTTCTTGCTGTGGGAATGTCCATTATGGTTTGAGTCACCAAAGTAGTTAGTTGTTGCTTGCTGCTGCTCATCTTTTTCTTTTAGACAATGTCTAACATAGCACACCTGGATCTCAAAGCCACAAGTCTCATGCCTCTGCCTTTCAGTGCTGAGATTACAGGCTTGTGCCACTACACTCATCAACTTTCTGCTGCCCTGAGTACTTGATAGGAAATTTCTTAAAAACTATAAGATCGGTTCTCAATTTTCTGTGTAATCTTATTTTCTTGGATTTGATTTACTCCTTTCTTTTCAAGTGTGATTTATTTGTTTATCCACTTTATTATAAATCATCATCATGGGACCATCCATCAGCTTGATGTTTGAATTTAAAGTAAGTCTTATGGCACTGCAGTGTTTTAGCTTCCTGGTGACTGGAAGTATGTGTTCAGTTTCTATAGTTTCCCTTCTAACACTATCTTTTAACATTCAGTAATTTTTTTCAGTAAATCTCCAGATATTCCTAAGAAACCAAGCACTGTGGTTGGCTTATGGATATAAGGTAAAATATGAAAGGCAGTAGTGGCGAAGCCTTGTTGCTGTCTCTGTCTCATCAAGGTTTCTTGTGCTAGGACAGGAGTCAACAGGAGGACCCAAGCAACTGCAAAGAAACAACTTAAAATTACAGTTGCTCATTAAGTAGCTTGCCTTCGCCCGTAGGAACGACAACATGAGAGTCCTATTTTTAAATCTGTTTTTTGTTCTTATTTTAGCATGCATGTGTCTTTACTTCTAATGGTGTGTTATTCAATCAAAATATTATTTGTACCAAATTCTTTAGCCCCATGTCTGATGTACCCAATAATTGTTGAACGAATGTTGTAATGTGGAAGGGATAACTTATATTCTGCTTTTGAAACTAAACATACCAATTGAATTGTACATAGATAATAAAATTGACTCCTTAATAGCAAATAAGGTCCTAGGGAAATGGCTCCCTCATCAAAGCACTTGCACTGTGAGTCTGACAGGCTGAGCTCAGATTCCTAACACCCACTTAAAAAGAGAAGCAGAGGAGCACATACTTGTAATTCCACTACCATGGACACAGAAACAGGCAGATACCTGGAGGGTGCTGGCCAGCCAGTCCAGATGATCAGTAAGTTTCATGTTCAGTTAAAGAACCTGTCTCTAAAAAAAACGTGGAAAGCAATATAGGAAAATAGTCAACATTACCCTCTGACCCTGTATGCGCATGTGTCTGCATGCTCACATGCATATGTTATAAACATACAGAACTTAAAGTAAAAAATAAAGAATAAGCATAGAGACCTCTTTTAAACATTCGCTTGTGTGTGTGCACACATATAGACTTCAGAGGACAATTGTGAGAGCTGATTGTCCCTTCACACCATGTTGAGTCCTCGGGATTGAGCTCAAAGTGTCAGGCTTCACAGCAACCGCCCTTACCCACAGAGCCATTTTGCCAGCCCAAGTCCTGAGATCTTTCATCTCAATTTATTTGCCTCTTTCTTTACCATATGCTATTTGTATCTGAAAGGAATATTAGACATACTAAATGTAATTATTTTTGGTAGGAGAAATGTTATTCGAGAAAAAGACTGTATTTGTTTAGATCACTTTTAGCAGAAATTAATAGTTTTATTTTAGGCTTGAATTCTACCAATAATGAGTGATTTCTATAATTACGTGTAACCCCAGCCCTCAGGAGCCCAAGGCAGAATGATCAGAGGTTCAAGGCTAGCCTCAATTGCGTAATGAGTTAATAGTCCATCTAAGACTATATAAGGCTTTAAAATACAAGCTATTTTAGTGTGCTTCTCTGTTGCTGTGATAAAACACTAACCAAAAGTAACTTGAGGGAGGAAAGGATTTGTTTGGCTTACATGTGAGAATCCATCCATCATGGAGGGAAGCCAAAGGCAGGAACTGAAGGCAGGAACCAGAGGGCAGGAACTGAAGCAGAAACCAGAGAGAAATGTTGCTTATTGGCTGGCTTCCTCTGGCTTGCCAAGCTACCCTACAGCCCAGGAACAGTACTGCCTACAGCAACCTGAGCCATTCCCCATCAATTAGTAGTCATGGTAATTTCTCACAGACATGGCTCCAGAGCTGTCCAATATGGACAATGCCCTACTTGAGATGCCCTCAAGACTCTGATCCAAGGCAAGTTGACAGTTGAAGCTAACTGACACAAGCAATAAATAAATGAGTGAATATTACCATTGTCAGAAATTTGATTTCACTTGATTGTATTATATAAAGTAAAAGAAACATGTTTATTTAAGAGCATTTGGAAAATGTAGAAATACAAAAAAAGATAATTACAAATCTCCATAATTCCAACAAATGAGAAAAGTACATCACCCAATATTTTGGAGGAAGATTTATTTATTATATGTAGGTGGTTATTTTGCCTGCATGTATGATTGCACCACATGTGTGCCTGGTTCATGCATAGGTCAGAAGAGGGCATTTGATCCCCAGGAACTGGAGTTATGGACAGTTGTGAGCCATCTTGGGAGTGCTCAACCCAGATCCTCTGCAAGAACAAGTGCTCTTAACCAACCGAGTCGTCACACCAGCTCCCTCTTTCCTAACTTTAATAAGAATTCTCTTTTAGATACCCAACTTTCATTTTGTTAGTGATTGATTTTTAAAGCTGCTTAACTCTTCTCATTAATCTGTCCTCTTTAATGTAGTGAGTGCCTTGATTCAGCCAGTTTATGGGCCAATTTTGCCTATCTCATTGTGTTTTGAACAGGTCGAGAAAGTTCAACTGCTAATGCCACAGGGAAGTCCAGAAGAATCACAAACGATAGATGGGAGAGTCAGCTGTGGCGAGATAAGAAATTTAGCTTGAGAGACCACCTACATTATGGTCACGTCGATCCTGAAAGTATTCCACGGAAATTTATTTTGGAGCATGAAAAGTTTCTCACCCAGCAGTTTAATTCTCAGCCTGCAAAATACGTACCACCAGAAGGAAAGCCCCCTAAACTCGATGAATTTCAGAGTGCCCGAAGCCTTGGACATTTTGAAGTAACCATCCTAGGTAGATGAACTTCTCTTCTATTATTTGTGACTACTACTAATTAAATGTATGTCAAAATTTAAATATGGTTTGAAGTTGCCTTTAAATATATATATATATAAGCAACTTCTTCCATATACAAGTCCAAGGAGGGAACTTCTGTTTGGTTCAAGCTAAATGAAGGAAGAACTAATTCTGACGTAAAATAAAGCTCAGATTGTGGCATTTCAACATTGAGAAGTCCTTGGAAATTTTGAGGAATATGAGTGTAGGAACTAACAAGAGCTTTCCTTTCCCCATGGCTGATCTGACTACTGTCTGTTGATCTTTGTTTCTATAGTGTCAATGCTAATGGCCCTAACTTTGGTCCAGAAACTTTTTCACCATTATCCCCTCTGACACTTCTTTCCTGTTCCCTCACATGTAAATATGCATGCAGTAAAAGGTATAAATACCCACTGACAATGAAAGACTTAATTTTCAGATGGTTTTCACTAGACTGTGGTGCTTGATCTCTTCAGGTACTTTATCAAACTTAGTTTCATATCCAGGAAAAAAAGTCAAGCCAAGACTTCCCATTGTCACATAAAGTAACCATAGAAACAAAGAGTCATAGAGAAACACAGGACTGAATGTTTTTCTTCCTTTAGCACTCTACAGATTGATTGAAACAGATTGACTGTACGTCTCAGCTGACTCATATGTAGTTGTCACTTTTTATTAGCTTTGGCTATGAGTCAGCTAAAAGCAAGAATAGGGCAGAAGGAACACAAATTTGTCACACTGTTCACCAGATTGAATCAATGTTAGACGTGTGCTATTTTTATATAAATGTTATCTTACCTGTTTTCAAGGATGGTTTAGAGCCAAAAGACGAGCCTTTTATGGATTTTAAAAGAAAGATAGGATATAGGTATCACTAGACCCATAGAGATAACCAATTTCCCACCATTTGTCAGTAATTTTCCCTGAGTTTTCTGGCACAGAGAAAGGGCATTCTTTTATTTACTTGATTGCATATTTAATTTTAGAGCTAAAGGAAACTTACATGCCCTCAAGTCTCACACTCAGGCTGAGTACAAAGAAGGCCATGATTAAAAATCAGGGTTTCTGAATCTCTCAACCACTTTTGTTTCAGAGAAAACAAACATTGAATATTGCAATAGTGGGTTTCTTAATTCAAACAAAATTCATGTCTAAATATACCATGTAAAGTTATTATATAATTAACATGGTTACAAATGAGTTTTTATCTTCAACTAGATTTATTTTCTAAAGATATGAAAATATGTCAGAGATAGTTGATTCCTACCTTGACCTTATATACAATCACTTGTAATAATGAGGCATGGCTAAATAAATCCACAAATGAGTATATTTCAACATGTAATTTTATAACCCATAAATTCTGTTCTTTAATGGTTTAACATAATACAGAGATAAAATATATAGAACTAAGATACATGGTAATGGGAATTTTGGTCATCATGCAATTGAGTTTAGTTCCCAGTATGTCAACAGGCTTTCACAGGGCTCAAACTATTTGGCACATGATAGGTAGGATCGAACCAGGAAACTGAAAGTAGCAAAATATGTTAAGCCGCTGAACATTTATTTTAAAATGTGTGGTCTTTTTCTCACAGGTTTGAACCATGAGATTGCGATCGATGTTGCGTTTCTACCTATGTATTCTCCAGAAGATGTTCAAACATCTCAAATAGATACATTTTTGACCTGCATGAATTACAGCTGTGTGTATCCACCAGAAGAGCCTGTCAGTGGAAGGTTGCCAGATCCCAAGGCAGTTGCAGGTGACTGTGTCCTTTTTATTTAGTAAAAAAAAAAAATACTATAAATGACCTTAATCTTTTTCCTAATGGCAAAATTTTTATTTTGCCTTAACTCATTTGCTATGTATACCCCTAGAGCTTAAACAGGACTGTGGCTTTTAAGTAAATTAAATAGCTTGTTTCAATTCCAGTGAGACATAAAGAATATTTTATGATTGTAATTCCTTCATCAGACTGACACAGTATGTGCATGGAGTCATATAAAGCTTCCCTTTTACCCTTTCTACTTTCCTGAAGAATTGCCTCAAATTATAAAACCTTATTAATGTACTACAGTAGAACTGTTTTCTCATAAATGTTTGGTTATTCAAGTGCTTTCCATCCCATTCCTTCAGGACTTCTAAGAGTATATGTGATCCCAACAGTGAATCGCTTCAGCCATTTGTGTTGCTTCATAAAATATCAACTTTTCCATTCTATACCTCTAAACTTAACTCTGCAATTATCGGTGTCTTGTCCATTCTCTTGTTTCTATTCCTTGACCCAGTGATAAAGCTTCTAGTCACTTTCATGGAGCTCAACAAGATAATGCATTTGAAAGAGCATTTAAGAAAGCCATTTATTGCAAGTTTCTGGTGGGTCCCTCCAAGCCAATGAAGTTTTAGAATCTCCGTTGATTTTTGAGCATGTCTTATGAACGCTACCTGATAATATAACTTGACATTCCTCATTGTGCAAACTGAGTTTGAGTACCTAATTTTAAGATATTCATAAATTTTCCATTTACAGATGATTTGTTAATTAGCTTGCAATATCATGTTCTATAGCATAACTCCTTGGGCTCTCAGTGGTCCTAAATTTGTTAACTAGTTGAAATATTTCTGTGCTCATATTCTTCTTTCATATCTTATCTACCCTGTCACATGCTTTCTGGTATATGCATATGCAGTTATTATCCAACTGCAGGTCAGAGTTCCCACTTATCTGCTCATTGCTAGTGCGAGTATTTTTCCAGGGCACCATTAGCAGAGTCACATGAGAAATACCTGCTACCAGTCTGCCAAGTAAAGATTTGGACATGCCGGGCACAAGTCACTAAAGGAGAAAAGCAAGGTAGTAACTAGAAGCCAAGTGATTGTTGTCAGTGGAATAGCACATTTTTATGGTACATCAGAAATGATACTGACAGTGTTAACTCTGTGCTGATCACTATGCCTGGCCTTTCAACTAATCCTCATAGAGACTCCGCCAACGTGAACACTGCTATCCCCTATTTACAGGTAAAGTACACTGAAAGTCAGTATCTCACCATCATGAGTAACAGAGCTATGATTTGAATCTGAGAGTTTGCTCTGATTCCAAACTTTCCCATTACTTTCCCAATTCTAGCATGAGAGATCAAAATAGGCTTGGTGATATAAAACGGTGGCTCATGGGATAACACTAGTGTCGTCTCTTAAACACTATAAGCTATTTTCTTTTTAATCACAAAAGCTATGCACATGAATTATTTAATTTTTTAAACAATTATAGAAAAATCCTGGGTAAAAGTGAAAGTGTCCCTTCAGGTGTTCCCAGGTCCAGCTTTTCTTACTTATTTATAACGTGTTTTCATACAATAGCATATACTAATTACAATTTTGTATCAAATAAATGTATATAAATTATATTCTATAGACATAGTTTTATAATCAGCTTTTCCCCCTATAACACACCTTGGACATTTTTCATACTTGTATAGCAAGAGCTATTTAATTTTTTTCAGAAACAACAAAATACTACACTATGTGACTGTACCAAAATTTGCTTAATGGTCCCCTACTGAAGAGTGTTTAAAACTGCTTCCAACCAGTCAAAGCATGTTGGCTAATACCTTTTACCCCAAAACCCAGAAGGCTAAGGTCTGAGGATCTCTGAGTTTGAGGCCAGCCCCGCCCCCCGTGTGTGTGTGTGTAGACGTGAGATCTCTGTTTAATTATACAACTACATCTGCAAAATCAATTCCAAGAAGTCAGTGACTCAAAAGATAAATACATTGAAAACTGTAGTAAATATTGTAAAATTGTCCTCCAAATGGCTATTTTAATTTAATTGGCACCAAAGCAAGGGTGATATTTCACTCACACCCTTGTGAACCCTAGGTATTATTGGGCTTGCTGATATTTTGCCAACCCTTGGGCCAAAAGTAATATATTATTTTACTTTATTTTTCTTCTTATTTTTGACACATTGATTTATTTGTAAGGGACTCATTACATGGCAAGTAGGTGGAAGCCAAAAGACAACTTGCAGGAGCCAGGTCTCTCTTTCTACCTTTTGGTTTCAGGATAAAACACAAGTGAGCAGACTTGAGAGCAAGCACTTTGCCCACTGAACCATCTCACTAGCACAATATGTCTTTATTATCTTAAAACTTAAAATTCCTTGTTAGCCAATTGTTTATTTTTGTCTTTTCTAGAAACTTCACTTGCTAGCGTTTAAAAAAATGTTTTCCTGTGAATATTATTTATCTTATTTTTTCCTTCAGTTTTCTATTGGATATTTTCTTTATTTACATTTCAAATGATTTTCCCTTTCCTGGTTTCTCCCCTCCCAGAAACCTCCATCCCATCCCCCCTCCCCCTGCTTCTATGAGGGGGTTCCTCCACCCACCCACCCTCTCCTGCCTCCCCACCCTCGAATTCCCCTACACTGGGGGCATCTATTGAGCCTTCACAGGACCAAGGACCTCTCCTCCCATTGATGCCTGACAAGGTCATCCTCTGCTACATATGCAGCTGGAGCCATGTGTACTCCTTGGTTGGTGGCTTAGTCCCTGGGAGCTCTGGAGGGGTCTGGTTGGTTAGTATTTTTGTTATTTCTATAGGGTTGCAAACCCCTTCAGCTCCTTCAGTCCTTTCTCTAACTCGTCCATTGGGGACCCCATGCTCAGTCCAATGGTTAGCTGAGAGCATCTGCCTCTGTATTTGTCAGACTCTGGCAGAGCTTCTCAGGAGACAGCTATATCAGGCTATTGTCAGAAAGCACTTCTTGGCATCTACAATAGTGTCGGGATTTGGTGACTGTATATGGGATGGTTCCCCAGGTGGGACAGACTCTGGATGGCTTTTCCTTCAGTCTCTGCTCTACATTTTGTCTCCATATACCCAAAAGATTCCCCAACATATAACAAGGACACATGCTCCACTGTGTCCATAGCAGCCTTGTTTATAATAGCCAGAAGCTGGAAAGAACCCAGATGTTCTTCTACAGAGGAATGGATACAGAAAATGTGGTACATTTACACAATGGAGTACTATTCAGCTATTAAAAATGATGGATTCACAAAATTCTTAGACAAATGGATAGAACTAGAAAATATTATCCTGAGTGAGGTAACCCAATCGCAAAAGAACACACATGGTTTGCATTCACTGATAAGTGGATATTAGCCCAAAAGCTCCGAATACCCAAGATACAATTCACAGACCACATGAAGCTCAAGAAGAAGGAAGACCAAAAGTGTAGGTACTTCGGTCCTTCTTAGAAAAGGGAAGAAAATATTCATCTTATTATTAACTTGGGTTTGTCTTTTCACATTGAAAAAACTACCTTTCATTGTATATTAAAATACTTTAAAAATATCATTTATTATATATTAAAATTACTTTTTACCCAGTTTGACATTTATTCAAAGGGAGGCCTGCCTTGGTATGTAAGTAAATTTACTGTTAAGTAATCAAGTATATCATAGTTTGTGGTTCTTCATTTTATGTCATATTCATAGGCATCACTGGTTCCAAAGTAGAAAACTTCACTATTGACCCAGGGAGATGGCACATCAGTAAAGTGCTTGCTCTACAAGCGTGAGGACCAGAGTTCAGATCACTAGTATCCATGTAAAATCTGGGTTTGGTGACAGAGGCAGAGACAGGCAGACCCCTGGGTACTTCGTGGTTGGAGAGTCTAACCTAATCAGCAAGTACTAGGCTCCAGTGAGAGAACCTCACAGGGTATTTTGGATCTAGAGGAATGGCACCTAAGGTTGACCCCTGGCCTCTACGGACACATGCACGCATGTGCATTTGTACACACATATACCAATTCATTGTTTTGGGGGCATTTTTATAGTGTTCCTTTTCTTCACATATATATTTGTATTATGATCAAATGCCAGAAACTTAAGCAGTAATTCGCATTTCCTCCTCACCCCACCCCTTGGTTACTGTTCCACTTTCTCTATACATTTGCCTATTATGGATATTTCATTCAAATGAAATCATACAATATTTGCCCTATTATATCTGGCTTGTTTGACTTAGTATAACATTGTCAGGGTTCATCCGTGTTAGAATATGTATCAGAATTTCATTCTTTTTATGGCTGAATGATTTCTCATTGTATTATGTATCACATTTTATTTATCCATTCATTATCTCCAACTTTGGATATTGTAAATAATTTTGCTACGAACATATATATACAGGCATGTCTTTGAATCCATGTTTTTAGTTCTTCAGGTGCATATAAATACCTAGAAATAGAATTACTTAACTATATGATATTCTTTCTAATTTGTTTTACTCATTCTCTTTGCATCCCACTCACTCTCCCCCCCCCCACAGTCCTTCCCCCATCCCTCATCCCCTTCTCTGAGCCCATGAGCCCCTGGATATCCCTGTACCCTGGCACTTCAAGTCTCTGTGGGGCTAGGCGCATCCTCTCCCACTGAGGCCAGACATGACAGCCCGGCTAGAAGAACATATCTTATGGACAGGCAACAGCTTTTGGGACAGCCCCCATTCCAGTTGTTCAGGACCCACATGAAGACCAAGCTGCACATCTGCTACATATGAGCAGGGAGGCATAGGTCCACCCCATGTATGTTCTTTGGTTGGTGGTTCAGACTCTGAGAGCCCCAAGGGTCCAGGTTAGTTGACTCCGTTGGTGTTCCTGTGGAGTTCCTATCCCCTTTGGGCTCACAATCCTTCCTCTTAGTCTTCCATAAGAGACCCCAAGCTCCATCCACTGTTTGGCTGTGGGTGTGTGTATCTGTCTGAGTCAGCTGCTGGGTAGAGCAACCATGCTAGACTTATACCTGCAAGCATAACAGAGTATCTTTAATAGTGCCAGGGATTGGTGCTTGCCCATGGGATGGGTCTCAAGTAATTGGTTGGCCTTTCTCTCAATCTCTGCTCCACCCCCATCCCTGCATTTCTTATAGACAGGATACATTTTGGGTCAAAAGTTTTGTGGGTGGGTTGGAACCCCTATTGCTTTATTAGGGTTCCTACCTGGCTACAGGAAGTGGCTTCTTCAGGTTCCATATCCCCAATGCTGTGAGTCACAGCTAAGGATACTATCCCAGGTCTCTGTATCTTCCCGGAGATGTCCCCTACTTCCCCACCCCTGTCAGTTGCAGATTTTAAATGGCATTCTTATGCATAAGTTTTTGAGGACAGCCAAACAGTTTTCCATTGCAAGTATACTATTTCACATATCCAATGAACCATGTATGAGGATTCTAGTTTCTCCACAGCCTTACCAACATTTGCTTACTTCTTATTGCTTTGTTTAATTTTTAAATAAGTACATTTTTAAATGTTGTGTGCATGAGCACATGCCTGCTCATTATGGCACATGTATCTGTGCCACGGTGTATGTGTGGGGGTCAGAGGATGACTTGAAAGAGTTAGTTTTCTCCTACTTTGTGAGTTCCAGGGATCAAACTCAAGTGATCAGACTTTCCCCATGTACCCTGATCCTTTGTTGTGCTCTGTTTTGTTTAGAGCTGTACGCATTTATGGGAAGTGGTACTCTTGTGAGTTTAGTTCTGCGTTTATCCCTATGACTAATGATCTGGGCATCTTTTCATGTATGTATGGGACATTTGTATGTCTCTGGAGAACTTTCTATGCAAGTATTTTACTCATCTCTTAATTTTTAGTGGAATAAGTTATCATTAATATGACTTTATTCTTACAGTTTAAATTTTTAATCCATTCAGAATTCACGTGGACGGTAAAGTAGTGATTTAGCATGTATTTTACAAATGATTGGCCATTTATCACACATCACTTAACAAATCTTGCTAATATGAAATCTTGATAGCATTTTAATCATGAAGTAGGATATACATATATACACATGTATGTCCACTTGAAAACATTATGTTAATGTGTCTATTGAACATATCTGTAGTGCAATACAGAATTTTCACATGTTTAGAAAAACAATTGATTCTCCAGGTAGTCAGGGTTTCCCATATTGATTCAAAGACAGGAATTCCTGCACTGTATTATATTGTAGGTTGAACTGTGCTGCAGTTACAAAGCAGCTCTAAAGTCACAGTGACTGAGCACAATTACAGCTTCTTTCTTGCTCAAGTGTTGTGCAATCAGTCAGCAACTCCCTCCTCACAAACCCCACTTGCTTCCTTCTTGTTGCTAATACAGCAGGAGCAAATGGCTTCTAGAGTTGTGAAGGCAAAGAAAGAAGTGGAGGACAAATTTGTTTTTATTTACGTTGGCCAAGAAATGATGTATCATTCCAACTCATATTCCCATTTGCCAGAACTGTTAACATGATACCAGGAAACCACAGAGACCAGGATACTTCCTCTTCCCGTGTGACCAAGAATAAGAAGCACTGAGGACAAGTGGGGTTTCTTTTATCACATCTACTTTATACATGTATTTTCCTAAAATATGTAATTCTAACAACTTCTTGCAAATTTACAAAAGTCCATTTTATATAAGTAAAATCCTATAGTCTTTTTCCAAAAGGCTTCTGTGATGTAATTAATGTCTTATAATGGAAGGGTTTTCTTAAATAAAAGTCTTAATGCTGATATATTAGTGGTTTCTGTATGTTAACCACCATTCTAAGAACTTAATATCTATTTCATCTGCAAGACAGCCTATGATATACATGCTAGATGCAAATTTGAGAGTAACTTGTCATGTATTCAAAGTATAACATAACTGACAAAGTCAGCCAGAGAGAACTCTTCAGTTTTATGTTATAGATGGTATGTAAATCAATTTTAAAAGTCACTCTATGATAGCTTTGGTTTGTTTCAGTTAGCATCAAATATAAAGATCTTAGAAATTTTTCAAAGTATCTGGATTAATGTCCTTCACACTTAAAGAACATAATTATATAGTATTAGCAATTATTGGCCATCCTCATTGTTTTTTCCCAAATTTGATTCATTCATTAGGGTTTTCTTATATGTCTAGCAGAGGAGGCAGTTGAGATATTGAAGCTTGAGCTCCTTGGACTCTCATAGGCATGTTGTGTGCTTTCATTAAACCCCAACCAAAAACCAAAATGAAACAAACAAACAAAAAAGGAAGTCCCTGGACTTTAGTACAGTATCTGTAGCATAAGAAGTAAAAAACACATACCATGACGCCATATGTGCGGATTAAATCACCATCTAACTTTGATTGTTACTTCGCAATGCTTTTATTATTTTGTATTTAAGACTATTGTCACTGGACTCTGTTATCCATTTACCTTAATAGTAGTTGCCTAGTGTTTTGATAGCTTCCTTAAAATATGAGAGCCAAAAAATGGAAGAAAGCAAAGCAAGCTATTTCTCCTAAATTTTTCAAATTGGCTCTGTGCCACAATACTTCATCATGTAACCAGGCCATTTGTAAGACTGCCTTGGACTTTACTTCCTCCTAAAGTCTGCCTCAAGTGGATGAGCATAGTCTTCTGAGGCCTTCTCAGGCCATGAGGCCAACCCCTATGTATGTGCGTGGTCGTTTTACACAAGATCATTTAAAGGAACTTGTTCCCTTATATATCCCATTTCTCAACTTCTTGCAACCCTGGATTTTCAGTCTATTGCTCGTTCTAACTGCTCTTGTATCACCAATACTTTATATTATATGCTTTTAAGAAAAACCTCTGTTGGAAGGCCACCATAGCTATGAGAACGCACGAAACTGGGTAGAACAAAAGCAAGCTCTATGTCTGTCATTGAGATAGCTGTCAGATAGAGCAAAACACAATGGCATCACTGAGAATAAATCCTGCAGTGGTCCCTTTAGTCTAGCAAACTCAACCAGGAATGAGAACTGCTCTGCTTGTGGTTGCCAGTCATCTGGAGTGTGAATGGTGGTAAGCAGGCAGCTTAATGCTCCCAAGCACACTCAGAACACAAGACAACAATTTCTTTCTTCGTGGATATTTGTCCTGATTGTTCTAAATATTTGTCTAAGTTCTGCAATTTGGTATATATTGACTCTGAGAATTTTGCCAAATTATACTATGCATGCTTAGAAAGACAGAGATCTGGAATCTCCTGCTATGTCTTTTTCAGTGATACCATTTTTTCATAAAGGTTCATGAGAATATACAAAGCTGTATTAGTTCTAAAAAATAGACTTGGAAAGAATACCTAGTAACATGCATATTTACCTATAAACGTGCATATACATGAAATCAAAATATGTAAGATACATTGATGGTTTGCTTTGTCCTTGTAGTTTTTTTCAAAATAATAATTAATTGCCTACAAAGATAAAATAACTCATCTTTGTGCTTCTTTAAAATCTAAGATGTCTGTTTGTGACCTTTAAAATACGTAGATTTGCTTTACTTCATATACACAAAAGAAAGAAAACCAAATTTTCTCAGAGATGTGTGTTAGAACATTAGTGACTGTATCTGTAGGCATGTTCTCTGTCTGAAGAAATTTGATAAATTCATTTGATGAATTAAAAATATTAAGGATACCGTTAATATTGTAAGGGAAAAATCATCGGTTTGTTTGATTCTAAATCCAAGTAAATATTTAACTATTTTACAATACTTACCATCTGTTTTTGCCCTTGTAGGTGATATTGTAAAGGCAGCAGCTGACCTGGATAGAGTCCACATCATTGGTATCCTGGATATCTGTAATTTGGGTAACAATAAAGTGGAAGTCTGTTTGCAGAAAATTTATACTCCAGAATAAGCTTCTTAAAGATTAGTAGACGAAATAATTACAGGTTATGTATCGTATACTCCTGTAGAGAGAATTTATTATTTTCTTGGTATTTTCATCAAAATATTACATGACCTTGAAAGTTAAGTGGTTTTCAGCTCACCTTGTATTTGGCACTCTCACTTCATATTAGATTCATTATTGAAAAAAAAATCAAGTCAATTTTATGTGTCAAAAATTTCTTCACTAGTATGTGACTATTATCTTAACTTTTAACAATTTATGTTTTACAGTTCCTTTTGCAAAGTGTATTTTTATTCCAATGTCTCAGTACAAGGTATCTTGGCTTACACAATTTAACAGCTTTCTGATTTTATTCACATACAGTGATAACTCTTGCATTGCAAATTCAAAAACTAAGTTATCATTCTCCTAAAGTGACCATGTACATTTCTTGTAAGCAGGGTAGTTTCTGTCATGTCCACACACATGGATTGCAATGATCCAATTGCTCCCAGTCTCTGCATTTGCTATTAAGTGAATATGCTGAACTGTCATAAAAATTTTTCAACCCTTTATTGTGATTTCCAATGCCTTGAAGTTTTAAGTGTTTAACCAGTGTGTGACATTAAATTCAGAGGCTACAGTATATTTACATTCTTACTGTGTTCATTGGTAATTTCAGTATATGTAATGTGATTTTAGACTGTGAAATTTTATCTCACATTAATATCTGAAGTGCTTGTATTAAAAGTAAAGAAAAGTAACTAAGGGAATTTGTTTCAGTCTGGTTCTCTACTATACTGTGTTTGTAAAGACCTGTGTCTGACACCCATGCAGCTAACTAAACGAACCAAAACAACTGTCAAGATGAATCTGATTGCAGTCGAGGCATAAGGAAATATACGAGGAAACAAGATTTCCTTATAACTCTATAATTTTGTGACGTCATGTGCTATACAGCTTTGATGTGGTGGGCAGCCTAAGAACTTAAAGGCGTACTGTATTTTGTTTATAAAAGTGTTCAGTTTTCTTTGTAACTGTATTGAATGGTTAATTAAAACTGTGAGTTTTTGTTACTAGTTTCAGAGTGTTATTAAAATACATTAAAATGCAGTAACTCTTTTGGCTTCCTGTCTCATTGTGAACATAGTTCATGTGTGTCCTCTATATTGAAGGGCTATATGTGTGCTTGAAATTTATCCAAGATGATTTTCACATGCACATTTGGATACTGTTGTTTTCAGATAGAATTTGGGGGCTTGGGTTAACTTATTACAATTTTAAAAGGGCAATTTGATGTTAGAGCCACATCCATAATGGGAAAATGTTAACTGAAAACTACAGGCAAAGATACAAAAACTGTGCACAAGTATGATTTCTGTTCTTATGTTGAATGAAAAACAGTTTTTTCAGTTTTTTGAGTTTTTTTTTCTAATTTTAATTTTTTACTTACTCACTTTACATCCTGCTCAGTGCCCCTCCTCCTGGTCACCCCCTCTCATAACCCTTCCCCCCGCCCCCTCCTCTTCTCCTCTGAGCAAGTACCCCCCAACCCCTTAAACAACTTCTCTTAGAAATTTATATACCAAGGGCTAGGGCTGGGGAAGTGGCTCTGTGGCTGAGAACACTTGTGACTCTTGCAGAAGTCCTGAGTTTGGGTTCCAGCACCCACATGTGGATTCACAACCCTCTGTAAATCCAGTTCCAGAGTATCTACCCCCATCTTCTGATCTCTGCAAATACTAGGCATGCATGTGGTACACATACATATATGTGGGTAAATACCAATACACATAAAATAGCATATTTTTTTAATTAAGAAATTTATATTCTAGTAAAGCATCTCTTTAAATTCAGGGTTAAACATCCATGTCCACGCTTCTGGTTGGTTACAGAAGGTACATATTTACTGTGGCTGTTTCCCAAGGAAAGTAGCAAACTGCCATCAGGAGAATATTAATTTCAAATATACTAACATGAGGCCATCTTCCAAGAAATAAGTCAGTTGATAAATGACAAAATACTATGCACTTAAGGACCACAGTCTCACCAAAATTTCTAATTTTGAATAGCACATGAGATAGAGACATTAAAATACTTGGGTACGATTAACTAAAGTGTTAATTTGAAAACATGCTGTCTGCCAAATATATATTTATACTTTATTTTCATTTTTTTAATTATATGGGGGTAGGAGGTATGGGCACATGTTAATAAAGGACACATGTAAAGTCCAGAAGACATCAGATTTCCCAAATTGGAGTCGCAGAGTGAGCTGTGAATGCTGTGAAAGATGCTTAGGCCCGCTGCAAGAGCACTGCTCACTCTTCATATTAAAATATCTCTCCAGCTCTCTACCAAATATTTTTAAAATTTTTTTGTTGGACTGATCCTAATTCATTTTGCTCATATTTAGAAAAGGGTTTTAAAGAACTTTGAAATTCATATTTGGTGATAATGACCAGTATTATTTGTTATTGACTAACAAGTATAACCAATTCTTATCTTTCCTTTTAAATAGATTTTTAGTTTAGCATACAAAGTCATGAGTTTCCCTGTGACATCTTTTCATTTGTTCTCAATTGTTCCCCTCCCCCCGCTGCTCTCCCTTCTACCTCCTGCTACCTTCCTGCTAATTCCTTTTGTTCCCTTAGCATTGTCCCTATTATGTCCTCCATTACTCTTCAGTTCCTTACCTCCCTTAAGATCTTGCCCTACTTTCTCATGATTCCCTTTTAGTTTAATAATAATTTCCAGTTGTAATCATTTTCCTGAAAGTGTCATAGTTTCATTTTTCTCCATGGCTGTGTAAAATTTGTTGTATATATATA
This sequence comes from Uromys caudimaculatus, assembly GCA_028551405.1. Classification (NCBI taxonomy): domain Eukaryota; kingdom Metazoa; phylum Chordata; class Mammalia; order Rodentia; family Muridae; genus Uromys; species Uromys caudimaculatus. The sequence continues at coordinate 74,959,542 of CM052722.1, forward strand.
CCACATTCTCGTTATTCACTCATCTATTAAGAGATACCTAGGATGGTTCCATTTCCTGTCTACTATGACTAGTGTAGCAGTAAGCTTGGCTGTGCACGTATCTTTTGGTATGAGGCCTTAAAACACTTTGGGTGTATACCCTAGAGTGCTATATTTGGGTTATGATCATTCTATTTTTATTGCTTGGAGAAGAGTCCACACTTATTTCCATACTGGCCACAAAAGTTTTACATTCTTACTACTAGCAAGAAAAGTTTCCACTTATTTTACATCTTTGCCAGTATTTGATGTGTTTATAAAAAGATAAAGATGTATAAGAATATGTTCTATGTGGGTGTGGTGAGGAGTGGGGGAAGGGGGTGTCTCTGTGGGCCCATGGCAAGACATCCCTTCCTCCTGAGGGACCAGCCACAGTAGAGTATAGAATAGAGTTTATTCTAGAGTATAGAATAGAGTTTATTCAGGGCATGGGGAGGGGAGTAAAGAGGATAGTGGAGGCAGAGAAAGGAAGAGAGAGAGAGAGTAGAGAAGTAGAGAAGCCAGCCATGACCATGTGGAGAGAGGGGGGGAAAGGAATGGGGAGAGGTAAGAGATAAGAGATGTAAGAGAGAGGCAAGAGAAAGAGATAAGAGAGAAAGGAGGGGCAAGCAGCCCCTTTTATAGTTGGGAGGAGCATACCTGGCTGTTGCCAGGTAACTGTGGGGTGGAGTTTAGACAGAATGCTAACAGTATTCATTGTCGTTTGTCTTCTTGATGGTATGGCTGGGAGAGCTGGAATCTCCCAATAGTCTTAATTTATGTCTTCCTCATGGCTAAGGTCAGTCAAAATTTTTAAGTATTATTTGCCATTTCTGTTTCTTATTTTGAGAACTATCTATCCAGATTATTAACTAATGCATGGGTTGTTTGATTTGGCTTTTTGCTGTTTAATTTGTAATTCTTTATTCATCTTAAATATTGATGCTATGTTAGATGTGTAGTTAGCCGAGACATTCTTCCATCCTTAGGTTGTCATTTGTTTTTTGTTGTTGTTGTTGTTTTTGCATGCCGATTTTTCTAAAGTCATTTGGTGGTTTGTAGTTTGCTGTTTTACTGATTGTCTTTTCAGATGCATTGACTATTTCTTCTTTTTCTCATAAGCAGGAGTACAAAGATGATGTAGATAAATTGATGAGAGGTGAAATGCATATTAACTAGACTTTCTTGTTTCGGTAATGAGCTGGTTTTAGTAAAGCACATGTTTGAAAATAGGTAAAAATTACACTTGGGCTTTGTGTGATGGTTTTAGTGATTCGGAATTATATTTGTGTTTGTGTCGAGTCTACACAAAGAGAAAGAAAAAAACCCAGTAAGATAGAATAATCCATGTCATTAATTCTTATTATATTGACTACCTCTAGCCTGAACTTTCCACTTGCCTTTATTGTCTGTCTCTCTGTCCCTGTCCCTGTCTCCCTGTCTCTGTCTCTCTGTCTCTGTCTCTCTGTCCCTGTCCCTGTCCCTGTCTCCTTGTCTCCTTGTCTCCCTATCCCCCCCACCCCGTGTGTGTGTGTGTGTGTGTGTGTGTGTGTGTGTGTGTGTGTGAATAAGCAACTTTAAATCCAGCCACTGCTTTGTTCCTAAGTCCCTTGTGGGAACTTGGGGAAATCTACTTAAACAGGTTGACCTCAGTTTCCTTATTTGTAATATTTGCAAACTAATGGGCCCACCAAGTTCTATGAGTCTCTTGGTTTGTTAATATGATTATTAGAACACTGAAAATGTCTTTGAATTTTATCCATATGTTTCTGAAAATGTGGTTTTCTGTTAAGAACATCTTATGTTCTTTATTAAAATATCAGATATAGTGGCTCACTATCATGAAAAATAAGCATTAAAATCTTTTAATACTACTTGTTTTTATTGCAATGGTATTCACATACATACATACATAGTTTTGGTAAAAAAAAATTGTAATGTTTAGTAATTTCTACCCCCATGATCCACACTCACCCTTTCTACTACTTTTACTACAGCCTTCCTTCTTTCTAAGAAGTCCCCCTTCAACTTTCATGCCTTATTTTGGATGTGACACACTGAATTCAGATTGCTCAAATGAGCATGGATGGAGGTTATTTAATGGAGCATGTACTACTTTTTCAGTACCCAACAACCATGGTGGGGTAGAACCTCATGATCTGCCCTCTTGATGAAATGTTGACAACCTAAGTCTTCTTTCTCCAGAGAAATTTAACCCAAGAGTTTAGTGGCATTGTCCTCAGGACAGCAGCACTGCCACCAAATGTTATGGGAGAGCTGTAGGCTTGAAGGCACAGGATAGTGTGACTTATCCAGCATTAATGTGGGTTGAAGTAGTATTTTAAGATCATCAAAATCTGCCTTCTATCATATTTTGCTAGTTTGTCACAAGACAATGTTTAAATGGTTTTATGAGTCTTCTTGATAGAAAAGTTTACATTAACTTTCTGGAAAGTTATGTTGCATGTTGAATGCTGATATTAAATTTATCACTAATAATTGGCCATCAGAAAATTAGTTTGGGACAATAACACAATAACAGTAATAGTTTTTCAGTCTTATCATTTCCTTTGTCTTTACATCAAAATGGTAGAATTCAAAGAAAAACTATGAACAGCTTGTGTTTACTTAGAACATAAGACATGAGGCCTTGACATTTTTCAGTTAGATTGTAGCTATTAATAATTTTATCATTTAAGAAAAGTATTAATAATTATAAAGAAAAGACAAATAAGCAAGATAGATAAAGGCCTTTCATTACTCCTGTCTACCAACAGTATTTCCTCCTTACTGCTGGGTGGTTCCCTGGATTCTCCCCAGTCTTCCTGACTCCTTGCCTAGGACTTTGGACTGCCAGTGTTACTGGTTTCCTTTTGACCTGGTAGCTTTCTGCTTCCTCCAATAGCCTGATACCTGTTTGTATAGATTGCTAACTCTTGGGCCCATGAGACTCCTGATATTTGTTTGTCTTGTTGTCTGCTCATCTATTCCTTCTGCAGCCTTCAGCACACATTGTAATCTCCCCATCCCAGCAAGTTGCACAGACCTTTTGACTTTCTAGAACTGCTGCCAGTATCTACTGTAGTCCCAATTTAAAACTGTGAAACAAAGGAGGCAGTAGAATAAAATTGCTATACCTTTGGGGAAAAATGTAAAAGCTTTCCATGTTTAAAATTAAGGCTTGAATAGACATTTCCAGACTATAAAACCTGAAGAGAAATAATGGAACCCAGCAGCCTGTAGATAACAATGAACAAATATTTGGTTGTCTACTGTGGGCAAGGAACTCAAAGAGATTGCGAACTACAGAAGTATATTTACCTGCAATGAATAAACAAGGTAATAGAAGCTATTCCTTGGGGAATCTCCTTAGAAAATAATTCACAAAGAAAATTGGAGAGGAAACAGTAGTAAAATCCTTTTTACTAGGGGCATAGCAATTAAAAGTAGGGATTTTAATTTATTCCCAGCTCAACTTGTTGATAGCATATTTCATCAGGGCTTGGAAAACCAGTTTTGTGTTTTAAATATTCTGAGAGAGGTGACTTTTAGCTTTGTCATGTGGGATTCCCAAGAGTCCTGTTCCTCATTCCAATCCACTCCGTGTTTATGAAAGTGCATTAGCTGGAACAGAAGAAAAAAAATTCACTGCAGGAAGTCATCCAATCCTGATAAACGGATACGTAGAATAAAGTTGATAGTGTTGCTTTTTATTACTAATATAGTCTGGTTAAGGCGTGTGCGTGTGCGTGTGTGTGTGTTTGTACAGTTGGAGGAGGGACCAGCAGAAGGGAATGTAGATAAAGTGAAAAGGAGCCGATCGATGCCTTCAGAGCTTATGTTGCTAGAGATGAGATCAGTTACCTGCCTGCAACTGAAATTTCAAACTTCTGTTTAGAAGGGACGTGAGTGAACAATGGTGACTGATAGTTGGAAATATCCGCAGACATCTTAAGTTTTATGAACAAATGAACAAGCAATGAATTGGAAGACTAAGTACAGTTTTCTTCAGCTCCTGGTAATTTTTACCTTTTTACTTCAAAGTACAGCATCATTTTCAACGAATGCCTATGTGACTGTGACTTTCTTCAATGAAAGCAGCAACTACACCGAGACAGACACATGTCAGTGTGGTGTCTATGGATTAGCCTCACCAGTGGCTAACGCTATGGGAGTGGTGAGCATCCCTAAGAACAATAACTACCAAGCTTGTGACTACAACACTGAGTTTACCAACACTGATAAACCTTGGATTGCGCTGATACAAAGAGGCAATTGCACGTTTTCTGAAAAAATTCAAGCAGCAGGTAGAAACAATGCCGATGCTGTTGTGATTTTCAATTCTCCAAAGACAGGCAACCAGACGATACAGATGGCAAATTTTGGTAAGTAATAATTGATTCCCTAAGAGAAGTAATGTTTTGTTTGACTTAAAATTGTATTCCCATCTAGAATCACTGTACGAGCTGGCAAAGAATTTAAGTCTTATAATTTTATATTAAGTTGCCTTGCCTGGCACCATTTGCAATTATTTTCTTCTTAGTCAAATATTTTCAATTTGTCCCAAGGTCGGGAACAACTAATGAAGTGATTCCTGCTTTCAGGTTTGCATAGTTCTATTAGTTTCTTCAACATGCATTATATATAGCAGCTTTTAAATATACTGTGCCTTTACCTCCAGCAACATCAAAATAGCATTTTCATTTTGGTGTTCTTTAAAATTTCTCAGTTTGATTCATTGTCTCCTGAAAATTAGTTGTGTATATTTCCATGAAACTGTAAAACTGATCCATTAGTGCTCTTAGACAAGAGCAAATCATAAGCTAGTGAAACTTACAGGAAGTGGAATCTGTGCCGTATGCATGAAGACTTGGGTCTATCTAAGGGAAGAAGACATGCAAATGACTTTATAAGAAATGTTACCTGTTAAAAAGCCCAAAGGAGAATATTTCATATCAAAACTAAGAATTTCCCTTGGAAAGGTTTCCTAATGAGGTCTTCGGTAAACTAAGTCATCTATCTACCTTATTAACTGCAAGGGAAGTTAGTTCTGAGAATTCTTGTTTTCATTTTGAAAAAAAAAAAAAAGAATGCCACTTTAAAAGTAAACGAAGAGCTGGAAGCAAATGCAGCCAGTATTTTGGTGTTTGCTATGCAAACCAATTTAAACAGACTTCAGAAGTGTGAAAAAATAAAGCCTAGGTTAATCATATAAGAGTCACACACCTGAAGCGTGGTAGTTTTCAGACACTGTTTGAAGCTGCTGCTTTCTCTGGCTATGGAGAAATCAGATGCAGAGGTCTTTCAGCAGTTCCAAATTATTTAAAACCTAGCAACAACACTCTTCTTTGCTGCTTTTTAAAATATGTCCTGGGCACTGCTAGGGCTTCAGGAGAGCACATTTCTTTTTCAAGCTAAAACAATTTCCTTAGCCACCTGTGACTATTCTTAATTTTGACCAGTCCTTTGATTTTTGTAGAAATAAATTAATACAATTTTTCTGGTCATGATTGGAGAATAAAATTAGTCTGAAAAACAAAACAAAAACAAACGAAACATGGCTTCCTTTTCATTTAAGCTTAGAGATCTTAGGTGCTCTGGGTTTCTTTGGCCGTGCACAGCCATATTCTGCTTATTGATGCTCCTGTATTTGTCCAGTTACATAGTCGTCCTGTTCTCAAACTTTTCTTTGCAAGTGTCCAGTAGGGACGAACATCGTATGAATATGAGTGCCCCATTGCTGAATTTAAAATATTTACTGAGGGTGACTCACAGTAAATCTCTTCAAAAGGCGTGTGGACCATTGTGTGAATATGTGGCTCTGAACAGACATTTTAACAGGAAGCAGTTATACTTATATGACCAGCAACATTTTCTTAAAGGTCCATTGTTAGCCCTGTTTTGAAATTAAGCAATGATCCAAGTAACATGCATTATACACACCTGATATCAGAACTGCTCGGGAGGCTGAGGCTGAAGAACAGAGAAATTGAAGACATTATAGGAAATATAGTAAGATGCCCACCTCAAAATGTATACTAAACAAAATAAGCACACTGGAAAAAAAGTTAGTATAGAAGCCAGGTGCACTGATACATGGTTATAATTCCAGCATGTGGAAGACTGAGGCAGAACAATCATAAGTTCAAAGCCAGCCTGAATGACAAAGTGAGATCCTGTCTCCAAAATGAAAGATAGGAAAGAGCAGAGAAGACAGGGAGAGGACATGACAGGAAGAAGGAATGAGGAATAGAGGAGGTAAACTAGAAAAAAAATCAAGCTGGGCCATGGTGGCACACGCCTTTAATCCCAGCACTCGGGAGGCAGAGGCAGGCAGATTTCTGAGTTCGAGGCCAGCCTGGTCTACAGAGTGAGTTCCGGGACAGCCGGGCTACACAGAGAAATGCTGTCTCAAAATAAAACTAAAAAAAAAAAAAAAAAGAAGAAGAAGAAGAAAAAATCAATGAATTGAGGCTGGTAGAAGAAAAAAAATGCTACAGTTAGATGTGAGTTGGAAGTTCTGGATTTCTGTTTATTGCACAGTGGGACTTGAGATAATAAGATACTGTAAGCTGTATGAGAAGCAAAAAGAAAAGGACCTTTTAAAGGTTTCACCATAAGGAAATGCTCAGTATTTGAGAAGTTAGGGGTTTACCCATATAGCATAAATCACCGCATTAATATGTCCAACTTTTGTGCTTTTATATCAACTTAAATAGCAAAGATAGCAAAATCATGACTGTAATAGTTAACATTTATTGGCACATAACAATACATCTTTATTTCTTTCAACAAATATGCTTTAACAATGAATGATGTCAACTGTAAATGATTAAAGCTGTAGCTTCAGTTTTGCCCTTATAGTAGTCACTACTAACTAGTCTAGCATTGGATTCCTTCCTTCCTGGAAATGGCCCTCACATAGAAACTGTTTGTGATGCAGTTGATAAATATAACACAGAGTGGTTATTTTGCTACATAAGGAAAAGTGAGTTAGTACTTGCTGCCTTTGCCTTAGTGTTTTCTTCTATTTTCTTTGCCATAAAGGAAGAAGGAACAATTTACCTTCCCACAAAAGCATATGGGTTTACATTCTACCGCCCCTTGCTTTGCCCAAGTTGGAGACTATCATTTTATAAAATCAGTCTAGTCATTGGGACCTGTGAACCTGACCACTCCCTCTCTAGTCATTGGGACCTGTGAACCTGACCACTCCCTCTCTAGTCATTGGGACCTGTGAACCTGACCACTCCCTCTCTAGTCATTGGACCTGTGAACCTGACCACTCACTCTCTAGTCATTGGAACCTGTGAACCTGACCACTCACTCTCTGGTTCCTCCTTCCTTTCCTTCAGCCCCAGTTTCTACAAGGCCTGCCTAGCCCTTCTCGTAAATGCTATATGGGAGAATCTGGAGGGAGGGAAATAAAGAGAGAAATTGTGTATTTATATTACAATCTCAAAATTAAAATTAAAAGGCCTGTAATTAACAGTGTTTTTCAATTGGTACAGCCATAAACAAACTCACACTGTTAGAAACCACAGGATGTCTCAGTAAGACTAGGCATACTTTAGGTAACTTAAGGAAGCAGGACATTGACCAAGCATCTAATCTGGTTTGAAACTATGTCAGTTCCCAGGATGTTGGGCTTTCTGAGCTAAAACCAGGAAGCTCCTTGGAAAACCAAGAATTATTGGCTCTGATAGCTGGGTTTATTTTGGATTTGAAAAATCAGGAAAAAACTTCGATCATTTCTAAGTAAATGCTTCTTTTATAAATGGCAAAGAGCAGTCAGAGGCTAAAACCATCGTTCATGAAAAAACAATAGCTATTCATATTAGCTAGATAGGGGGCCACTTGATCATTTTTGTGCTTTGACACTGTTCACATTTTATCTGTATTCATACATGATCACAATTGATTGCTTCTGCCTTGACGAATCATGGTCACAGAATGACCTTCTCTATTGCTAATACTCTATAAAATAATTTATCTTCAACAAGAAAAAGCAAGGCCAAACTGCTACTACCATTCAAGTTGTAGGCAATAGGGGCCACTTATTTCTTTCCCAATGACAATCCATGTCCATACAGTTGTGTAAATATGTTCTATGTCCCCAATGTCCTTGTGCATTTCTGTGCCTCCATGACCAATAGAGGCTGCCTTCAAGGATGCAATAAACCTACAGAATTTTACTCCTTGCTCATCATAGTTTTGTGATATATGAACCAAATATCCTTACTTCTGTGCCCTGTCTATTTATGGCCTTCACATGGCATTTTTCTGTAAGTGCTAGTTACAGCTAGAGGAAAGAGCTATATTATTATTATTATTATTATTATCATTATCATTATTTATCCTTGGAGATAAATGTCTAATGTAGCCTCCCAAGTCACTGTATGTTTGACTTGGCATTTTTTAAAGATTTATTTATTTATTATATGTAAGCACACTGTAGCTGTCTTCAGACACCCCAGAAGAGGGCATCAGATCTCATTACAGATGGTTGTGAGTCACCCTATGGTTGCTGGGATTTGAACTCAGGACCTTCGGAAGACCAGTCAGTGCTCTTAACCGCTGATCCATCTCTCCAGCTCCTGCCTTGGCATTTTTTTAATTTTATTTTAAATACCTTGAGAATGTCATACATGAGTATTGAATTCACATCATTTTTGCCCCATACTATTCCCTAACTCCTCCCATGTCTTCTCCCTCTATTTCCTCTCAACTTTATGGCCTTTTCTTCTATTATAATTTTAATGTATCTATATACACATGCATATAAAAACACAATCAACTAAGTCCATTTACTGTGCTCATGTGTTTTCAAATTTAGGGATGACCACTTGGGATTGGATAACCTATCAAGGAGCTCATCCCTAGAAGACTGCTTCTCCCTTTCTTGGTAGCAATTAGTTGCCTATAACTCTTGGTATTGGGGTCAAGCCTTGTGAGATTTTAATCACCCATGTTGGCACATAGTTGGTATTGCTATTGTACAAGTTTTGATTAGGGAACCATACTGTTTTCTTGTGTGCAACTTCTTGTTATCAATGGAAGATATTTTCATGACATTAGAAATAGGGTTACCTAGCCATTGAGTAAGGGCACACTCTTGTTTTAACTTTTCTTTAAGATTATAATATTCCAAAATGTCTCCCTTTCCTTTCCTCTCATCAAAACCTCCCAAGGACTTCTTGTTCTCTTACAAATTCTTGGCTTCATTTGTTCACTAAGTGTTAGTGTGTGTGTGTGTGTGTGTGTGTGTGTGTGTGTGTGTGTGTGTACATACATATGTATACCTTACTATCCCCTGCTCAGTCTGTATATTATTTTGTATGTATGTTTTCAGGGTTGGCCATTTGCTATTGGATAACAAATTGGTGGGCAAAACTTCCCTTTAAAATTAAATTTAAAATTTTGTTTTGCATTTATTGTGTGTGTATATACACTACAATCTAACAAGTATGAAATGTAGTTCCTCATAGTTTTGATTTGCATTTCTCTGATGATTAGAGATTTTGAGCATTTCCTATATATCTGTTGGCTATTTATATATCTTCTTTTTAGAAATATCTGTTCATTTCTATTACCAATTTTAACAGGGTAATTTATTGTTTGTTTATTTAACTCCATATTTTGAATATTTATCCCTGATTCAAGTTGTGGCTTTCAAATACTTTATTTCACTCTTTATACCAAACAAGCTCTCTGCATATCTCACTCCACCCTTTTTTGAGAGTCACACATAAACCAGGCTATCCTTGAACTCACTATGTAACAAAGGTTGACCTTGAACTCCTGATTGTCCATGTATGTGAAAGTTAAAGGACACTTGTAGGAGTTGGTTCCCTCCTTCCTCCGTGTATTTTCTTGGGATTAAACTCGGGTTATGCTTGGCAGCAGATACCTTCACCCACTGGGCCATCTTCTGAGACCACAACTTCCAATAATTCTTTCCAAACACCCTAGGGACAGACACCAAATTCTTTCCCAGATATACAGGAGAAGTCAGGACTCCTGAGCTATTCAAACAAAAATTTAATACATGTAAGTACTCACTTGCTGAACAGACAGGTTTTTTTTAAGTTAAATAGGTTATTTATGGATGAATTGCCTTAAGAAATGCTTATATTTGAATGTAGTTTATGTCAGCAAAATCAATAATTTGGGAAGGACAAACTAGTCCTTTTTATAATTTTGAGTGTGTCTAATGAAGTGAGTCACAGGGTGAGGTTCACAGCTTTTCAAAATTCCCAGCACTCACCAATTTTAGAGCAACTAAGTGTGTGGAAAGGAAGGAAGGATTTAATCAGCATGGCAAACTCACCAGCTGTATCAAAATGCTTTTTGTAGAAATGAAGGGGAAATACAGGCGTCCTATACAGATGAAGTGAGAGGACAATGAACTCCCCAATAAGACCTGGACTTCGCTATGTCCATAAGCAAGAGGGGAATCCAAATGAACTGACCAGTTGTGCCTCACATGAATGTTAGATCTGACCAGCTGTATTCATTCTCATGACATCATCCTCATTCTCAGGCCACCACAGTTAGAATCACTGATCTCCCCATTGCAGTCTGCACTGACTGGTTTTATGTGTCAACTTGACACAAGCTGGACTTATCACAGAGAAAGGAGCTTCAGGTGAGAAAATGCCTCCATGAAATCCAGCGGTAAGGCATTTTCTCAATTAGTGATTGGGGGGGGGGGGCTTGTGAGTGGTACATCCCTGCGCTGGTAGTCTTGGGCTCTATAAGAAAGCCAGCTGAGCAAGCCAGGAGAAGCAAGCAAGCCAGTAAGTTACATCCCTCCATGGCCTCTGCATCAGCTCCTGCTTCCTGACCTGCTTGAATTCCAGTCCTGACTTCCTTTGGTGATGAACAGCAGCGTGGAAGTGTAAGCTCAATAAACCCTTCCCTCCCCAACTTGCATCTTGGTCATGATGTTTGTGCAGGAATAGAAACCCTGACTAAGACACAGTCCAACCCTATCCTGCAACCCAAGTTGCTTTGTGCAGCGGAGGTGGGGTTTCACGTAGCTCATTGCTAGTTTCAGAACTCTTGCTAGCTCAGGAGGACTTTGAACTCCCAGTGCTTCTGCTTCTGCTTCTGGAGTGCTGAGATTCCAAGCCTGTGTGCCACTACCACAGCTTCTGTGGTACAAGGGATTGACCCCGGGGCTTTGTGCATGGTAGACAAGTACACAACCACCTGAGATACACACCGAGCTCAAAATAGCTTTTCAGGAAAGGGAAGTCTCAGCTGTCTGCCATCCTGCTGTGAGGAAAACATCTTTCCCTGTCATTCTTCATACAGGAACCCCCAGACCCCTGCCACTCTGACTTCACCTCCTAACAGTGCTCCATGTCTTAAAGCTCTCTGCAGTCTAGCCACAATCGGTTGCTTTCACTTCCCCAAGTCCATTAAAATCTTTTCTGCCTTAGAGCCTGAAAGTAACCTTTGACCTTCCTTGACTATCTTCTCTCTTACATCTCAATAGACATGAAACCTTTGCTCATTCTACCTCTAATATCCTTTTTTTATACCCTTTTACTTTACCTACTTCTGCTTCTTTTGACGAAGTCCAGGGCATCAGTTCTCACCCGAGTCACTGCTGGCCTCCCAACCAGTCTCCATGTGACTTTTACCATCCACAAAAATGGCCTTGTTAAATATATATATTTCAAGCCCACAGTTTCTCTGTGCACAGGATAAAGTCTTACATTGCCAAGCTTCTCGGCTCTTCTTTATGTTTTGTTTGTTTTGGGGGGTGGGGGAGCTTCTGTGCATGTATGTTGGCAGGTATATGCTCCTGTGCAAGCACATGTAGAGGCCAGAGGTTGACCTTGGGTACCTTCTCCCGTTTCTCTCCACCTTGGTTGGTTGGTTGTTTCTTTTGGTTTTATGGGTTTGTTTTGGGGAAAGGGGAGTGTTTGTGTTGTTTGGTTTATCTTTTTCTTTCCTTCCCTTCTTCCTTCCTTTCCTTCTTACTTTTTGAAACAAGGATTCATTGAATCTAGACCTTAGCCACTCCACTCCACTGGCTGACCAGCAATCCTCCAGGATCTGCCTGTTTTAGATCCTTGTAGTGCTGAGGTTATACACATATTCTATAACACATGGCTTCTTCTTATGTGAGTGCTAGGAACCCAATCTCAGACCCTCATGATTGTGCTGCAAGCACTGCCCACACTGCTTTTCTTCTTCTTTGTGCTTCTTAATTCAGAAAAAAATACACATTTTTCACTTTTCTCTCTGAGTCACTTCTTCTTCTCCTCCTTTTTCTTCTCCTTCTCCTTCTTCCTCTCCTCTTCTTCTCCTCCTTTTCCTCTTCCTTCATTCCCTCCTCTTCCTCCTCCTCCCCCTTCTTGTACCATAATGCTGAGTCCAAAATGTCTCTTATTATCAGTCTAGTGCGTCCCCCCAAATGACAATTACAAGAGCTTCCAAACTAGGTTCCTTATTTCTACTCTTGATATCTACTACAGATATTCTCTTCACTATAGCCACCATGATTGTCTGCATGTATGGGTCAGCCACACCATTCATCTTCTCCAAATCCCATAGTGTTTTATTTTTTCTTTATTCTTCAGATAAAAATCTAAATTCTCCCACACCTGAAAGGATTTGCATATTTACCTTGGCTACTCTCCCAACCCATCAACCCAGTCCTCCCTCTCTAAGCACACATAAACCAAAATGACCATTTTAACAATTTCTCTAACTCAGGAAACCTTGCTTCTCCTTCTGTCTCTGAATCCCAGTTTAAATATCTCTTCTAAGAGATTTCCCTTAACAGTGTCTATGTTATTTCCCACTTGTTTTTAATCGCTTAAAATGTACAATTCTTTGTCATTTGCTGACTGCCTGTCTACCCACTTAGACAGTGAGTTCTAGGAGAATATAGAGCACAAATATTTTTGCATCTCCTTGGGGTGAGGATTCAACATCATCTTTACTCCTTGAAGAACAAAAGTTTAAGACAGTGGTTCTCAAGCTGTGGGTCACGACCCCCTAAAGGGTCAATTCCTTCATCAGGAATCACCTAAGACAATTGGAAAACATAGATATTTACATTATGATTCATAACAGTGGCAAAATTATAGTTATGAAGTATCTATGAAATAATTTTATGGTTGGGGTCACTACAACATGGGGAATCTTAGTAAAGGGTCACAGCATTAGGGAAGTTGAAAATGACTGGTTTAAGAGACTGGAGAGGAATGTCCTCTGTAGAAGAAAGGATGAACATGGTTATGTGAAGTTGATTAGGTAAATTTAAGAAACTACTGTGCTTGAAATCATTTTCACTTTTACAGATATAAGTTGCAAATTAATAATTTCTCTGCCTAAAATCAGTATCTGATTGGATTCCTCCTTTGACTATCAACTGTGATTGTTATTGATTAAGTATGGAACATTTCAGACTTTTCCTATTCTTTCTTACATACATGTGTTCTGTGCCACATGGATGCCCACAGACATGCACACACACAAATACATTTGTGTAATTTTTTTTTAAAATAACGTTTTGAAAACTGACAGGAACATGAGCTGTCCTGGCAAGACCATGACATGTTAGGGACAGGTAGTAAGACATCTGTGTAATTTACAAATCTGTGTAAACAGTAAAGGCTTTTGTATAACCTGGGTTTCCATAACAAGGTTTCAGTGCCTTTCTTATTCTTTCAGTAACGTCTAAATGTTCCCTGTCTCCCCTGGGATCCAGGTACCTAGAAACATAGCTACATAAACAAGTATTACTAATAAGTACTCTGTTAGTTGTATGCCAAGTATTAAGTGTGATAATCTCAAGAACAATTTGAAGTCCTAGTATCAGCATGTCTAATTTATACAGAACACAATTGATAGACAAGCAAGCTGATGAGCTTCACCCATGAAAACAGAGGTAGTAGGTTTCAAATATAAAGTTTGAAACCTGACATCCTGACTCCACATCCTATACGTTGAATTATTACACAGGATGTGTACCATGCAAAACACTGAAAATTAGTACAGAGACATTGTGTCCTTTGAACAGGGAAATGGAGCAAGCGGAACTGATATTTATACAAATTGCCAGAAAGTAAAACATGGAATATTAAGTTTATTAGACCTGAAGGGCCTGAGAGATTGTGAGGTGAGAGTGGGTGTTGGAAGGGTCTAAACACGGGCATTCAAGTTATAAATGATGGCAACATAAACTGGTGAAATGGCTCAGCTACGCAAGGCTGTCAATATGAGTTTGATTCCTGGATCCCATGATGGAAGGAGGGAATGAACTCCTAAAAGTTGTTGTCTGACCTCCCCTTGGGTACTGTGCACATCTGTGTCCACACTCACACCTGTATATCATACATGAATGCATGATGATGATGATGATGGCAGTGGTGAACTCAATGATCACTAGTGGGGATGTAAAAATGAGAGACCAGGGTGTCTCTGGGGTTAAGATTTCAAATGGAATTCTGGAGGAATACACTAGTTTGGGACTTGGTTTACTGAGGTAAATGGCCACCAGGGAGTGTGAAATAAGACAGAATTATTTACATGAGGTTGGGCCAGTGAGATGGTTCAGTGGGGAAAGGTACTTGCTTCCAACATGAATTTGATCCTTTAGACCTACATGAAGGAAGGAGAGAACTGACTTCCTGGGGCTGTCCTCTGACCTCCATGGGAGCACTGTGGCATGTGTGTAAACACACACACACACACACACACACACACACACACACACACACACATCTATTTAAAAAAGAAAGAAAGAAAGATAAGAGGCAGCAGGCACTCTGAGTGCTGAGAAGGGGAAGAGCTGAATATCTTGAAGATTAATAGATCAACAGAATCCAGAAAGCTTTGTGCCTAGACCTGGAATGCAGCTGGCATGTTGTATGTCACAAGGATGTGAAAGAAGTATGTTGATGGCACAGAGCAAGGACAGAGGACATAGGTAGGTATAGATGGGGATACAGTGGGAGGTAATAGATGGTGTAGAATGGTCTGAATATAAAAGGAACTCAGTAGATGTCTTAAATGGAGCTGTTTTAAAGCTTTGATCCAGGTGCAAGTCAGTCCTTGACTGGGATGCTACCTGGTTATCTGGAGGATGCTGCATAGCAGTTGGAAATCATTAGAAAAGACTGAGTTGATGACAGAGCTCCCTGCAACGGTTTTTAATAAGCCAGGCATTCTGAGAAATAGTATTTGTTGTGACTAGTGGTAATTACCTATCTTCACATGGAGAAGATTAGGATTTGTAGGAAAAGACGAAATTTAGTAGCGACCTTCAGATGTCAAAATTGCTGTCATTAAATGCCTGCATTCCGCGATTGTGTTCAACCCAATCTACATTTACTTGTGTGTATTTTTAGCTTTTAAATGGAAATGTAAATTGAGTTCGTTTCCTTAAAGTAGTGGGTTCAGCGGAGGAGGAGTATAGAATCAAGGAAGATGTTTGACATTATTTTAACCCTAAAGATGTCAGCATGCTCAATTAACTGTTTTTTGGAAATGGCTTTTTAACTGGTGTTGTTGCTAGCCAGCGGGTAATGCTCAGGAGAACTTATGGACAGAAGCATCCACTGCAGCTGGAGGATACAGTGATGAATTCATGCATACAGGCAGGCAAATATTCTTAGAAAATGTATCTTGTCTGAAAAGCCAGGAACATGAAAAGAGGCCACATTTACTGAAATGCTAAGAATTGTCTGTCTTATTAATTCATTGTTTATAATTTTTGCTTACCAAATAGCACGTTTCCTTATGGCATTCTCATACATGATTAGTTCTGGTGGTCCTCCCTCTACTCTCCTCCCTCTTGCTCCTCTCCATCCCATCTTGAACCCTTGCATCCCTTTCTCCTACTTCTATATCACATGTATTTATGTTGGAATGTGTCAAACCAAAAAAACTAGAAAAGGGACTCATAAAAGGACAAAAGTGGGGATGGCAAGAGAAAATCCATGACACGTAAGAACTGTTGGAAAGTGAGCCCAGGCAAATGGCGTTTTGGCTGAAGGAAGATTTCTAGTTGGACCGTTTCAGCCATGCTCCCTGGAAAAGTATCCCCATAACAGCTATATAGAGACAACCTAAAGAGAAATCCTAGGCTCCAACCTGATTCATATTACCACAGATACCTCTGCCTCCTGGGAGACTAGCAGGTGAAGAGAAGCCCTAGGGTAAAGGCCCTGGGGAGGCATATTCTTGTTTACTTATCTATAGACTGGGCAATGCTTGCTGGCACTACAGTGAGCTGCTAGGAGAAAATCTCACGGGGAGGACAAATTCTGGCTGACAGTAGGGGTTTTAACAGGGGTTTTACAAAGGACAAAAATATACATCATTTTTAAAAAACTAAAATGTTGTGCCTAGTGTAATAATAATACATGCCTGTAACCCTACCACTCAGGAGGATGCGGAGTTCCCGGACACCCTTGGCTACACAGCCTTGGCTATATGAGAACCTGTTCCAAAATAAACAAACAGGAGCTGGAGAGATGGCTCAGTGGTTAAGAGCACTGGCTGCTCCTCTAGAAGAACCTGGGTTCAATGGCCAGCACTGACAGCTCACAAATGTCTTTTGTGATCTCTCTGTCTCTGTCTCTCTGTCTGTCTCTCTCTCTCTCATTTAAAAATATTAATAATAAAATTAAAAACACTTATAATTTCAAACCAAAACAATGGTTTACTTATTTAGTCAACAAGTATTTCTGAGAGCCAACAATTTGTCAGACGCTGGTCTCTTTAAGTTTTTCATTCCACAGTGCTGTCTCTGAGACCTCAAATGTGCAGCAAACTTTCAACCAGATAGAGAACACAGTAGTAACTCCGATCTAGATCTTTGTGGTGAAACAGACTTAAATTTGAATCTCAAACCTGCTATGGGTTTTTCTTGTTTTGTTTGTTTGTTGTTGACCATGCTGTGTGATCTCTGACAAGTTACTTAACTTCACTGAAGTTTTGTTAACCACTGAGCCAGCTTTCTAGCCCAACTTTCATGTATTCTCATATGTGTATTGTTCTTGGATTGCCAAAACCATAGGCTCATAGGCCAAACTTAAAAGAATATAAGTCTTTTTTAACCTAGTTTAGGAATTCCTTCCATCAAATCCCTGCCTTGTAGGGATTTCTTTCCTGCTTCAGTGTTCTCTCAGAGCCAACTCACTCCATCTTCTTCCCAGGCGACCTCTTTCCTGCATAGTTCAAGATTTTCCAAAGTGATTTTACAAATATTTGCCTCTGAATTTCAAACGTTTTTTTTTTTTTTTTTTTTGCTTTGTTTCCCTGGGCAAAGTAGGACATTAGACAGTTCCCAACTTGAAGTTGTTTTCTATTTACTTCAGTTTCCAGTCAGTTTCCGATCAATAGAATTGACATGGCTCTTTTTGAATCAATAGTAAAATTCGAATTTCAATGTTTAGACCAGTTTTTGTTCCTATTGATAGAGTAGGAGGCAGACCTTTTAAAAAATAACAAGTTTTTGTGCATGATAGTGGGGAACAAACACAAGGCCCTGCAATACTAGGCAAAGGCTTAGCACTGATACACAGTCACAGCCCATGAGTACCTTCATTTTCTGTGTAGAGGAGACAGATTTGGGGGCCAGTCATGAAAATAATATGATTGGCCAGGGGAAATGGACAGGAATCTGTCTATCCAATAAGATGTCCCTCTCTACTAATAATGATGTTTAAATTTCACCCATACTTAAGCAGTATTTTTAAAAATTATGTGTATGGGTGTTTGGGCTACATGTGTCTGTGCACCTCGTGCATGCAGTACCTATATAGGCCAGAAGAGGGCAGAAGATCCTCTGGAACTGGGGTTGAGGCAGTGGGACCCAACAAGTGGGTGGTAGGAATAGAACCCTGGTTCTCTGAAGAGGTGCTCTTAACTAATGAGCCATCTCTCCAGCCTCAAATGTCATAAATTCTGAAAGTAGCATTCCTTTGGATTTTAAAAGCTATATATTCAGAGCTGGGGAGGTGGTTAAGTGACTAAGATTGCCAAGGACGAGCCTCAGTTTGGAGAAGGATTCTAAGAAAGAGGTGTCTGGGAGCAGAGTAAGCAAACGACTTGAAGTCAGATCATGGATCCAAACTGGTGGCCTATGTTCTGCTTCAGACAGCTTTCCACATTGTTCTCTCAATGTTCTGCTTTCTCTGGAGATCTCCAGACAGATCTCTCTCTAGTTTATGGTTCTGACATTTCTCTAAGAAGTTCTCCCTTGCTGTTCGAAAAATTTCTCTGGCTAGCTCTTCTCTTGTAGATCATAAGCCCAGTCTTTTATTTTACATACCAATCCAGTCATTTCCTCCAGGTTCCCTTTTGACTCTCCTATGAATCAGCATCCCATGACCCTAGCCCTCTGATTCCTAGGAGACAGCAAGCACACATGGTTTTGTAA
>CM052722.1:74978471-75046813 GCA_028551405.1 Uromys caudimaculatus
CTCTATGGCGCTCCTTGGCTACGGACTCCTGGTGTCACAGGCAGAGGTTTCCCCCTGCAAGTGAGATCGGGAAGTTTCGGAGTCTTTCTGTTCCCGGGTTCTCAGGCCCGGGATCCCGGCAGATCCGGGCGGGTCTGGGCGAGAGGTGCTGCTCCCCTCAACCCCATTCACGGGCCTTCCAAGTTCCTGTGAGGCTTCCTCTTTATGGCGCTCCTTGGCTATGGACTCCTGGTGTCACAGGCAGAGGTTTCCCCCTGCAAGTGAGATCGGGAAGTTTCGGAGTCTTTCTCTCTGTTCACTTCTATTACCAGTTTTAAGAGGGTAATTATTTATTTTTGTTGAATTCTTTTCATATTTTTAATATTAGCTCTTGATTCAAGTTATGACTTTCAAATATTTTATTCCGCTCTTTATGCCAAACAAGCTTTCTCCAGAGCTCACTGTTTTTTGAGACAGGGTCTCAAGTATCCCAGGGTGACCTCAGACTCACTATGGACCCAAAGATGATCTTGAACTCCTGAACTTCTTCTCACAACCTCCAAAATGATGAGCTTACAAGTATATGCCATCCTGCCCAGTTTTATGTGTTGCTGGCCTTGTGTGTGCTCTACAAACTGAGCTTCGTCTCTAGCCCTTCAGCTTTGCTAAAAGCTGTGTTGATTATTTCAGAGCCTTTGTACATCCATACAAATGTTAGTTTTTTTTTCTAGTTCTGTGAATAATGACATTGGAATTTTTATAGGGAGAGCACTTAATTTTTAGACCACTTTGGGTATTACAGATATTTTCTTTCTATTCATCAGTTCAATGTCTTTCCATTTATGTGTCTTTCCATTTATTCTGTTTCTCTCATCCCTGCTTTATAGCGTTTGCTGTAGAGATCTGCTACCTTGTTGGTTAAAATTCTTCCTAATCTATGTCATTTTGAGGTTATTGTAAGTTCAATGTCTTTCTCAATGTCTTTTTAAGAGAATGTCTTATTAATCTGATTGTTTCCATTGATTTCCTACCCTGTAACCTCACAGAATGTGTTTCCAGTCCCAAAAGTTGTGACCAGGAGGTTTTATGGTATTCTGTGTATAATAGGTTGTCAAAAAAGAGGCCAGGGTGGAAGTTCAAATTAGTCCATAGCTCCCCCATAGCCCCTGGAAGTCACTGCTATCAAAATATTAATAAGGATTCATTTTCTTTCAATAATATCTGATAACTTTTTCTAATTTTCTGGAGCCCTGTAAGATCTCTCGCATATGCAAGCTTTTGTTTTGTTTTGTTTTGTTTTTTTGTTTTTTCGAGACAGGATTTCTCTGTGTAGCTCTGGCTGTCCTGGAACTCACTCTGTAGACCAGGCTGGCCTTGAACTCAGAAATCTGCCTGCCTCTGCCTCCCGAATGCTGGGATTAAAGGCGTGTGCCACCACTGCCCGGCCATATGCAAGTTTTTATAATGCAATCATTTTCTTGAATCCAAAGGGGAAAAGGTCACTTATCATAGAACTTCATATGTTATGATGCTTGCTTCTTCCTTTGTTACCATTTGAATGGCTCTCATTTCTCTTTCTTATGTAACATACGTGGTCAGGACTTTTGTTACTACATTGAGCAGAAATAATGAAGATGAGCATCTCTGTCTTGTTCCTGATCTTAGAGGGTAAGCTTCAAACTTTTCAACCCTTAGTGGGAAGGTAGCTGAGGACTTGCTATATATATACTGAGTATTATTTCTAATAGTCCTACTTTTTTGTTTTTATAACGTTTCTGTAGTCCCAGTGAGAAAACCCAGGAGCTATTTCCCTAAACCTGGATACCGATTGTACTGGCTAGTTTTGTGTGTCAACTTGACACAAGCTGGAGTTATCACAGAGAAAGGAGTTTCAGTTGAGAAAATGCCTCTATGAGATCCAGCTGTAAGGCATTTTGTTAATTAGTGATCAAGGAGGGGAGGGCCCCTTGTGGGTGGTACCATCTGTGTGCTGGTAGTCTTGGGGTCTATAAGAAAGCCAGCTGAGCAAGTCAGGAGAAGCAAGAAAACCAGTAGGTTACATCCCTCCATGGCCTCTGCATCAGCTCCTGCTTCCTGACCTGCTTGAGTTCCAGTCCTGACTTCCTTTTGTGATGAACAGCAGCATGGAAGTGTAAGCTGAATAAACCCTTTCCTCCCCAACTTGCATCTTGCTCATGATGTTTGTGCAGGAATAGAAACCATGACTAAGACACTGATACTTAAAATGCCTTTTCAAAATCACCAGTTTTTGTAGGAAATAGCAAATGTCATTACAACTGAAAAGGAATCCAATTCTGTTTGTAGGTTGTATTGACAATGTGCACTTTAAATTACTTAACTTGTGCCTTATTTACTGAGTTAGTACTGTGTCTATACCATTCACTGAATGTCTCTTCTATTACGTGACTTACACATTAACAAAATTATAAATATCTATTTAGATGTATAGTCATATGCCACATAATGACATTTTGGTCAATGATAGATGATGGTGGTTCCATACGTTCAAAATGAAACTGAAACTCCCTGTCATCTAATGAATGCATAGCTGAAGATGTAAGAGGAAAAGAAAGGTTAAGAGAAGCAAAGATATTTCCAAGAAAGTTTGGTAAAATGTTTAACAGAAAGTGTTGCAAGTATCCTATAGCTCCTTAAAAAGTTTGAAAACATATAAACTTAAATGACTAACAGGCTGTATTTATGTATTTAGGAATGTATATGTATCTACATCTACATATATGTATGTAATAACAATTAATAGAAAAAGAGGCCGTGAATTTGAAGGAGAGCAAGAAGGGATATATAGGAGTTTGAAGGGGGGAAAAGGAAGGGAGGAATAATTATATTATCATATCAAAAAGTAAAACGAATGAATTTTAAAAATATAAACGCTCACAAAGTATTATCCTCTTTTAAGGCAATTCTGTGCTTTAAAAAATGAACACAAGACAGCTTGGACATATTTCTTGGATAAAGAGTAGAACACTCAAGAAGATCCTAAGGCAGTTTCTTTAAGGCAAATACCAGATGACTTTGTTATCACAGTGGATGCTGGTCCTGTTCCTGTTACTTCCCTGAAGACTGTACAGGGAAGTGGGGAATAGGGATTTTGATAATCCTGACCTTGTGTAGGCCTAGGCTAGTGTGAGCATTTGTGTCTCTATTGTTAATAAAAAAGTTTCAAGGGCAAAAATAATATAATAATAAGTAAGTATAAAAGGCATACAGAGTAAAGATATATAGAAAGAATACCATTCACAGTGGTAGTGCATGTATGTCATCTTGGCATTGGGAGACTGAGTCAGGAGAACTGAAGCACATTATAGAGCAGCCTGGGTTACAACATGAGTCCATGCAAGAAACTCATAACAAGAGCTCCTTTCCAAAAGAAGAAGGAAAGAAAGAAAAGAAAGAAAGAAAAAAGAAAGGAAGGAAGGAGGGAAGAAAGAAAGAAAACAGAAGGAGGGAGGAAGGGAGGAAGGAGGGAGGAAGGAGGGAGGAAGGAGGGAGGAAGGAGGGAGGAAGGAGGGAGAGAGGTACAAAGGGAGTGAGGGAGAGAAGGAGATAGAAATTGTAAAATTTGTTTCTCTTTAATGATGATTACAAAAAGTTAAAATATAAACATTTATAAACTAAAAAAAAAGATGAAACAAAGAACAACTTATTTATTAAAATAGTCCAAGTTCTTTTATGTATATTTGTTACAGAGAAAAAAATAGAAAACAAAATTTCTTTGTCCTCTTAAAGGCTTCTTTGCTGGTGAACATTTTCCTAAGAACAAATAGTCTTTTATATGAGTGATCTCCAAACGCTCATGAGCAAAAAGTGTCCAACGTCTGGATACTAACAATACAGTCTCTGACTGCATACTGCAATTTTTCTGTCCTGAATTTGTGATCTGCTCTCAGAGTCCTTTAACTTCTCAGAACAGAAGGCTCTTTGGGAGAAATAATGGGGGTGAGGGGACAACACTGGTATCAATGTAGTACAAGGCTAATTCACTATTGAAGGAAGAAAAATATTTTTATTAACTTAGTGTTGCCTAAGTATGCAGTGTGTATAAATTCTGGTAAGAGACTGGTGAGCTCTGTTCATGATAATTGCTGCATATAGACATACCATTTAAAAAATAGTTTATACCATATTTTTCTTTTATCTTTTTTGTCCCTTGGTGTTTTTTGCATGTACAAATGTTTACGACTGCTTTATAACTGTCCTCCATGCTCAGTACAATAGTGTGCTATTCATGTTTCTAGTCTAGGATACTAGGCTGTATCATGTACTGTATGTGTGTAGTGTGCTCCTCAATAGAGGTTTGTGGAAGTATATGATGTGGTGTTCACAAAATGATGAAATTCCCTAATTAGGCACTTCTCAGTGAAGCTGAATTTAACTGTGCTATCAAAATTGTTATGCTATAATCTAATGAAATAGTAAGTGGCTCAAAATAAATCTATTCAACTTATCCTTAATATAGACACTTTTTGGTTGAGAAAGAAGAACTAGAATTTCTGGTGTCATACAACCAGTCAACTTCAACATTAAAAATAATGGTAGAGATTGAAATGAGTTTCTATGGATCTAGACCACTGAGTGTCTTATTAGGATTGAATGACTAGATTGAAGATAAACTTCAAATATATGGACATTTTTGTAGGGTACAATTTTACCCAACTTTTCCTTTTTCCTATTTTTTTTTGTTTTTTGTTTTTGTTTTTGTTTTTCGAGACAGGGTTTCTCTGTGTAGCTCTGGCTGTCCTGGAACTCACTCTGTAGACCAGGCTGGCCTCGAACTCAGAAATCCACCTGCCTCTGCCTCCCAGGTGCTGGGATTAAAGGCGTGCGCCACCACTGCCCGGCTCCTTTTTCCTTCTAACACACACACACACACACACACACACACACACACCCCTACCTTCTTGTGGTCACAGATTTAATTCCCTTGGAATCTTCATTTTTCTAGAAACTCAAAAAGGAAATATAGAAGACTCGATCAGACAATATGGGCTTCCCTAGTAGACTCATTCAACAGCACAGTGAAGGAGCAAACCCCTACATCTCCACAAAGTCTTTCAGCGCCTGCCTTCTCAGCCCAACTATCCCATTAAGCCACTCCCACTTGCCTAGAGTTCTTCTCCACAGTGGGGGAGCAAAGAAACTCTTCAGAAATCTGGCATCCCCTTAACTACCTCCCTAAATTCACTATATGTAATTTGATCCCCTGGTGGAAGTCAAGGGGATGTAATTTAGTTCGTGTTCTTTGTAATATTCTACAACAAAATATACTTCCTGTGCTAGTTCTCCTCACTGAGTGCACCCACTCTAAGCATGTGTCGAAATACTCATTTCTACCCATGCATGTGAGTGAGCTTGTCCAACTGAATATGTAGACATTCATAATGATTATGAAGCATTTGATAATCAGACACATCCTTACAGTCTCTATTATCTAGGTTTCTGGGGCTGCTCAGCGAGACACAAAGGACCACTGGTGAATGTGTTCTTAGCATCTTATACTCTTACTTGAGATGGCCATGAAGAATCTGTTCTCTTCACATTGTAATGGTATCATCTCTATGTCATCTCTATGTATGCAGAGAGGGGGGGAAAGGATACAGAATTGGGAACATTCCCATGAGAATTCTAACGCTGCCATATATTTACTATGTATTTTTCATCAAGATACTTCATCATTTTACAACTCGTGTTCCTCATCTGAATTATAATGGGAATTTTAATAATATTGTGTATCGTGAGAAACTGGAGTTATAATTGATCCTTGTAAAGTGTTCAGTACATAGTAGGTTCTCCATAAATAGAAGGCCCTTTTCTGCTTTTATTTTCCAATGTAGTGTCATATAAGGTGCAAAGTGAGAAAATGGGAAGAGTGTGGTTTTTCTACTTGGACATGGGGTCAGATTCCATCCAACTTGACCATTTGGTAAAACCATGGATGACATCATCAAGCTCTAGACCTGGACCTGTTTCTTCTTCTGTTAAGATACAGTATATAATTCCTACAGGTAAAAGCTACTCGGGCCATAGCAGGTTCTCATTTATAGCTATTCATGATGCACAGGAGAGCACTCTTCATTTTAGGTGAAGCATGCTGAATATTGCTAAGCCCCTCCCTGAAGCTCTATCTTTTCTTCAGATGTATGATATCACTGGCTGTAGATCAGTGAAGGCTAACTTGAGTCGTATCTGCATTTGTAAGTGATAATATGTTGTCTGAAAATATGAAGTAGCCTTACAGTTGGCAATTTATTTCCCTTTGTTCAGTTCTTCTTTCTCTTTACAGCCCCACCATCTTTATCTTCCTATCTAAATAGCAGCTGTCATGCTCTCTCTACAGATAATTATGTTATCCAGCTGTATACCTACACCATCACTGACATGGGAGACATTAGTTATTTCGAGCTATGTTTTGTCATTTCTTTAATGGTAAGAGGTCAGATATGATGTGATGTCTCAATTTTTTGCAGACATATTTTAGGCTGCACATCTCTGTGCCTCTGTAGCTCCTCCGGGTGATAGGAGGAAGTGTAATCTCTCATAGTAGCACCGCACAGTTGCCCCTGAAGGAAGCTGTTCTGTTTATCAGTTCATCATTAGCTAGAGCCTGCTTAGGACTGTTTCATTTGCTGGCGTTGATAGAAGCATTTGGCAGAGTTCATCTTTGTGGTAGGATTTGAAGAATACAAAAAGGCTCTTGGCTCAGATATTATTCCCTCCCTCAATGGTGACAGTGCCTGAAATGCATATGCAAAACATTCCTTAAACTTTCTTTAGCATAAAAAAGTTTCAGTGGTGTGAGTCATTATCAGCTATTAATACTTATAGTCAGAACTGCATTGGAATTCTGCTTCTGTTTAACTATGACTTTAGGCTGGCCACTAATTTTGAGCCTGTTTCCTGTTTTGTTAAAAAAAAAGGGGGGGGGATTAAAAAATGGAGATATGCATGTAAAACACCTAGTAAGTGTTTACAGACAGTAGTTGAGTAACTTTTTTGTTTGTTTGTTTGTTTGTTTTGTTTTCCAAGACAGGGTTTCTCTGTATAGCCCTGGCTGGCTGTCCTGGAACTCACTTTGTAGACCAGGCTGGCCTCAAACTCAGAAATCCACCTGCCTCTGCCTCCCAAGTGCTGGGATTAAAGGCGCCACCACTGCCCAGCTTGAGTAACTGTTATTAACCTTAAGGAGAGTAGCACTCTGAGATAATATTCTTAGCATTCATCAACTCAGTTGTCAGGAATCAGGTGAGATCTGGTTCAGGGTCATTCCTGAGAACGAAGGCCCTAGTTGAACAGAGATATGGCCAAGGATATTATAGAGACACTGAAGGCCCAGAATCAGAGGAAAAGAGTGGGGAAGTGGGAAGGAGAGACTTGAACTACATTAACAGGAACTTTCCAACAGGAAAAGTGTAGTCTTACTCAGGGTGTGATGCTTTGTGAAGGAGTGCGATCTGGTACTGCAAGTTCTCAAGTAGAAGTGGGTGCTAGCATTTCTAGTCAACTCCCTGACAATGGTGATGTGCCTGATCAGCGTCAGACTTAACTCTTAGTAGTGGGCAGCTGTTGTAGTGTGAAAATATTCTGCAGTAAGACATGCGGATAAGGTGGGGACAGCCAGCAAGTTACTCATGGAAAGAGAGTTGACGCAATCAGGATCGACAATCTGGTTCTCAGCTTTGAGAGCTTTGAAATTTAACTGGAAGTATAACTAGAGGCTGTCCTCCTGGGGACTGACTCAGAGTTAACCAAATCCACAGGAGACCAATATGTAAGCCAGAATGCCAATTGATTAATTTATAATGAGAAGTATAACCTCCAAATGGACCTGAAACTAGTGTTTGCTGATGAGTACATTATCTCCCTGTAGGCATATTTACATGAGAAGCTAAATGATAATAAGAAGGTTGCTTGGTGAGGATGGACTCAGAGCAAGGGGATGCTTAATGGTTCACGTCATCAAACTATGGCAGCCTAATGTCTTCATTTCATAATTGGGCTAGACCGCCAAAAGAGATTTGATGGTGTTAACCTCCTCACTAGTCTTTCTATCACCAGTCTTGCTTTCAAAACGATCTGGCTATTTTTATTAAACTGAGATTTGTTATATTATTCATCTGTTCCACTAGCTTCAATATAAATCCACGACTTAGAGAATAGAAAAATGGTTCAGTGGTTAAGAGCTCTTCCAAAGGACATGGGTTTAAATTTCCAGCACTCTTGTGGCAGCTTACAACTGTCTGTAACCCTGGTTCCAGAGGATCCAATGCCGCCTTCTGACTTCCATAAGTACCAGGTGCTCACATGATATCCACAGATACATGCAGGCAAAACAAACATACATATGAAAGGCAATTTAAAAAATTCTTTTTAAAGATTTATTTATTTTATATGAGTACACGGTAGCTGTTTTCAGATACAGCAGAAGAGGGCATCAGATCCCATTACAGATGGTTGTGAGCCACCATGTGGTTGCTGGGAATTGAACTCAGGACCTCTGGAAGAGCAGTCAGTGCTCTTAACCGCTGAGCCAGCTCTCCAGCCCGACAATTTACAATTTTAAAAGTCACAATTTAAACCCATTAATTATAAAAAGTATAAAATATACAGAAAAGCTTTAGAAAACAATTTAATATCTCTAAGCCCACCATCTAGATGTAACAATCGTTAATCATGTTGTCAAATTTGCTTTATGTGTATACGCATGTAATATGTGTATGATTCTGCATGTTTTAAACACTTTATATTCCACCTACTTGACTAGTTTCCTTTTCGTTAACTCACCCTTGGTAGCATATATCCCAGCCATACCACACTCCTGAATGTAAGTTTTCTGCTTGTTCTCTGCTCTCCTCATAATGCCATCACTTGTGCCTGAGTATCATCTTTACCCTCTCTGATTAGGTAACACCTATGCTTTACTAAATCACACTGCTCATTATTATATATGCTTATTCTCTGTCTCTCTCTGACTCTCCTGCTAAACCTTGACTTCACTGAGAACAGGAATGTTCCCTTTATGCCTCTGCCTCTTCAGTGCCTTACATTTAGTAAGTGTCCAATAATAAGAAAAGCCAATGGCCAACTACGAGGGTCTACCTGGTTCCATTACACAGAGCTCAAATCAACATGTCTAAAGTGAACTTCTCTCTTTCTTGCTTATCAACTGTACACCTTTTAGGACCTCGTCCTGTACTCCCTGCCTGAACGCACCCAGTCTTTAGGCTGAACTCCATTCCTCCCTCTGTAACATCCCTCAAAATAAGTGCTGTTGATTTGGCCTTCAACATGAAGCCCCATTCTGCCCACATCTGCGCACCTCTATGGCCTATGTAGTCCAGGTTACCTTCATTTCCCGCTTGGAGTATCGCCAAAAATCTGCCTCAGCTCCCCATACTGCTCTTGTTCCTTCCAATCTATTATCCACAGAAAAGCCATAGTGATTTCTAAATTGCAGATCTGATATTCCTCTCTGTTTAAATCCTGATTATATTACTGTTTTGGATAAAGTCCAGATACTTACTAGCTTTACTCCTAAAAACTCTGAAGGTCTGGCCTCTATATAGCACTTCAATTTTTTTTTTTTTTTTGGTTTTTGTCGTGTTGGGGATGGACCCAGAACCTCACTTGTGTTAGTCAACTTTTCTACCACTGCACTTCATTCTCAGACTCCCCATTTTCTGTTACCTTTCTTTCATACTCTCAGTTTCAATCATTTTGCACTCAGAAGGCCTGCTGTAACTGCAGGTTTTCAGCACTGCTATGTCAGGTCCCCATGCCTTCTCTTGTGTTGCTCTATGCCTAGAAAGACTAATCCTCTTGAGCTCAGCACAGGGAACTCTTCCCTGTTGTCCACTATTGGTCTGTGCTGGGTAACCTCTATTGTAGAGAAGGTACCATATGCATACACTAGTCAGTAATGCAATGATGATCACTTCTTATCCTTTGAAGTTAATTCATGAGCTTTTATAAAGCAAACTTGATATTTTACTTGACTTACATTTAGTTCATAGCATATAGTACATGTGAGGAAATACTTAAATAATAAACGGAGAAAATGAATAAACATCTCTCTATATTTATTTTTGTAGATATCTTATAAAATACCTCCTTTCTTTTGATCACATTCTCTTTAAAGAACAATATAGTTGATTTTCATTCAACTAATATTGTTTAATTGCATTTTGATTGTTCTCCGTGAACAAACTCAGAGGACTTCTGGAATTATACTAATCTTACAGATGGCTGATACTATTCTGTTTTTTTTAGGGGAGTGTATTTAAATCTCAAAGGTCAACATCATTGACATTGAAGGGGGCAGTATTTTTCCGTTGGCCCCATACCTGCCCCAAATGGCTCCTAAAGTTCCTTTTAACACTCAAGGTTCCTGTTTCACAGAATATGCACCTGTATTTTAGCTGGTGTTTGATAGATGGTGTTAATTTTTCTCTAGGCTTCTCTGGGGTCCTAAGAGTATCAAGAATAGAATAAACCTATGCTTAATCTTGGGAAATACTATTAAGTAAATGCTGGGCCAAGGATTTAGAGATGAGAGTGATTGGGACGGTTGTGCTGGAAATTACACTGAACCAAAAAAGTAGCTACGACTGAATTCATAAACAGCATGGTCTCTGGTTGTTACCGTGAGGTAACAACAATGATATTTATATATGTACAACTCTCGTGCCCCTGAACTTGTAGAGTAACACTATTTAACATAATTTTCATAGTCAGCTAAACAGGATCCTGACTGGTTTATAGGAAGACTTTTAACCATCTGATCAACTCCATGTGCTCATTGTTATCATTCCCATTTTACAATTTATAAACAAATCAAGGCACAGAGAATTAAATTCTAAAGGTCAAAAACTGTTCAGAAGTTTGGCCTGGTAGCACATGTCTTTAACTGTAATCTCAACTAAGCAAGAGGATTGCCCTAATGTATGCATATGGTACTAATTTACATAGTTAGTTCCAGGCTGATCTGGACTAAATAAAGAGACCCTGCCTAAAAATCAAAATCATAAATAAATTCTGAACTGGCTGTCACTTGGTATATTAATTCAGCTTAGTTCCCTGCACCATTTTTTGAGAATTCAGTAAATGTAGTCATTGATAGTATTGACAGAAATGCATGCTGAACTATGACTAACTCATAAACAGTGACATGTGTGAATTGTCCAGGTGGGCCGGCCTCATTCTAGTTGGTGTCAAGAGAAGAAAGGTAATGTAGTTAAGATCATGAATCTTGCTGGAATATCACTTAGGTCAAACCTAATTTGTAGAAGGCGAAAGAAAGAGACTTTGTTTTGTGGTGTGTGGAGATGGTAATTCTGTTGTGGTTATCAAGATTGCTTGCAAGAGGCATCTGGTGCAGTGTGTTAGCCTCGGGTAATTGTAGGAAAGACACTCTGACTCGTATAGCACTTGCTGAGATCAGGGAAAGAGAAACGTGCTGTTTGGGGCCACTAAGAAAGTAATTAAATAAAGGGAGTAATGAGGACGTGCTTTGCTCGTCCTTTCCGGGGGTGGGGGGGGGGGGCGAACAGGAAGCCTCTAACCGCAGCACTAAGCACCTACTCAGAACTCATACCCTTTGGAACTGCGGCTTTTCAGAAGTACTTTCCCAGTCTCCTACCACAAAGCCCAAACTTCCCTTCAGGCAAAGGAGAGGGAATTTGTGCCTTTCAAAACCTACACCAAACCGACTCCGAACTGAAAGCTTGTAAACTGGCGTATTCTCCAGCTTCTCCGGCAGAGCATTTCTTCCTAAAAAGGACAGGACACACCTGGCTGGCCAACCTCGAGTCTCTCCTGTAATGTTTTCCCATCCTGTGACCCTTTTAAGAGGCGGATCCCGCAGTGTCCTTTCCTCTCTCGCTCACTTGCTCGCTGGCTCGCTCTCCCAGCCACCTCTACCCCCAGCCGGCTGGGCGGAGCTTCGCGCTAGCGTCCCGGAGCCCGACGAGGCCGCGGCAGTCGCGAGCGAGCATCCCTAGTGCTTGCTTGCAGGAGCTGCGTCTGCAGTAGCCTGGCCGCTGACGCTGCGTGCTCGCCGGTAGGGCAGCCTGCGACCTCGCTGGCCCCGCGCCCGCTGCTAGCCGCCCGCTCCCCACCTGGTTCGCACCTAGTCCCGGCCCGGGTCTCTCGCCGAGTGCGCGCCATGGGGCCGCCGCCCGGGATCGGGGTCTACTGCCGCGGCGGCTGCGGAGTAGCCCGGCTGCTGGCTTGGGGCTTCCTTCTGGCTCTGAGTCCGCACGCGCCCGGTTCCCGGGGAGCAGAAGCCGTGTGGACCGCGTACCTTAACGTGTCCTGGCGGGTTCCGCACACCGGAGTGAACCGCACCGTGTGGGAGCTGAGCGAGGAGGGCGTGTACGGCCAGGACTCGCCGCTGGAGCCCGTCTCCGGGGTCCTGGTACCGCCCGACGGGCCCGGGGCGCTCAACGCTTGTAACCCGCACACCAATTTCACGGTGCCCACGGTTTGGGGGAGCGCGGTGCAAGTATCTTGGTTGGCCCTCATCCAACGCGGCGGAGGCTGCACCTTCGCGGACAAGATCCATCTGGCTTATGAGAGAGGGGCTTCTGGAGCCGTCATCTTTAACTTCCCCGGGACCCGCAATGAGGTCATCCCCATGTCTCACCCGGGTGAGTGAAGCTACTAATTTGCAGTTCTTCAAACCTCTACAGTGACCAGCTTCCCAGGTTTCCCACCCTGCTTGCCTCTCCCTATCCCTTTGCTTGGAAATAAAACGGGTGCCCCTTTTCGCCCCCACTAAGTAGAGCAGGGTCCTCCTGAGAGTCTTCAGGTGTGGGGGTTGGGTGCAAAAGAATTCTTCAGAATTTGCCTATGGTGGAAAAGGGTAAGACAAACGGGGGGGGGGGATCATAGAGGCTGGCACAGTGGGGGCTTTTGCTTCTTTTCCTGGTGTTTCACAAGGGTGGTTTCCTAGGATTAAGGGTGTGGGAGGGTGGACATTGGCTTTTAAACTATGAGGGAGAACATTGCCTGGGAATCTCTTTGCAGTATAAAAACGGATTTTTTCCTCCTCTCTCTGGGTTTCTCTTCACATTTCCTATGAATCAAGTACAAGATTATGTTACAGTACTCAGTTAACCTCATTGTAATATTTGTGGAAACTTTAGCTTAGGCATTCTCTGCCCAGTGGTCTTGGATCCCAAGTAGTTCTTGTTATCAGTGCTTTTGTTTGCCTCTTGACAAACCTGATTTAGCTTCTTGAGTTCCAAAGCAGGTGATTAATGTTACTGGGAAAATAAAATTAAAAAAAAATAAAAATAAAGGCCCAGACTTTGTAAAAAGTCGTCCAGGTACTTCTGAAATGTGTGGACATGGTGGGGTGTCTATTTTACTACCTTCAGCTGCCAGTACAGAAACCTCCTTTTTGTGGTTTGTGATCCCAGGGCCTGAAGGACAAAGGGGGGGGGATCAGGGGAGGGAAGGGAAAAGTAATAACAATGTTTCATGGGTGTTAAGAACTGGGCCTAAAGTCAGACCTTGATTCAAATTTCTGCTCCGGTGCTTACTAGTCCTGTGACCTT
This sequence comes from Uromys caudimaculatus, assembly GCA_028551405.1. Classification (NCBI taxonomy): domain Eukaryota; kingdom Metazoa; phylum Chordata; class Mammalia; order Rodentia; family Muridae; genus Uromys; species Uromys caudimaculatus. Next base: position 74,992,046 of record CM052722.1, read on the forward strand.
GGGCAACTTATCTGAACTCTTGAGTCTTGGTATTCTCATCAGTCAAATGAGACGGGATAAGAAACCTATTATCCACAAGTTTGCCTCTGGGGTAAAATGAAATCAAACCTTCAAGAGTCTAGGGCAGTGTAACTAAAGGTTAGCAGAGACAGAGACTCCTTTAGGAGTCCCTGAAGAAAGAAGGAATTTAGTTATTTAACTGCAGGAGAATGTGTGTTTTGCTTGCAGTAGTGCCACTGGCCCTGCCTGGGAAGCTCTTGCATTGAGAGAGGGTTTGTGTGGTGTAATAGAAAGGGCACTGAACTGGAACCCCAGAGATTGGAGCTCTTCTAAGTCCCCCTCGCTTTGCTCAGCTTTGTGACAACCTTGTATAAGTTACATGCCAAATGGTAGTGTAGGCATTGAGGGGTGGGCACCGAGTTGGCAGAGCATGCACAGATACAGCCGAGATAAGACAACACTATGGTCAGGATCAGCTCTAAAATGCTGCAGTTCTTAGATTTAGTATATTGATTAAGGGAGCAAACTATCTTTCCTAGATGATAATACATTGATTAGAATGAAATTACATTTTAAAGGCTACTCAAGTTGAATAATGAGGCTTAGGAAAATTTAAAGTCTTTATTTGGCTATCTGATTTTACAAGGATTTGACTTAGTCTTCTCCAAATGAGATTCATTTGCATGAATGATTCCCAGTTGAATAATATGTTTTATTTAGAGAGTGCCAGGTTAAACTACTGGACTTGTGTTAAGGATATCTATCTGGCAGTTTTAGGGGACAAAATTAAGTTCTGGTGAACTCCTACTATGTGCTAGGCTTTCCATATACACATTATTATTTATTAACAGGCACTATGATGTAGTAGGAATACAGACATTGAATTCAAGATTGACAGTCCAATTCTGGATTAAACACACAATAGCTTTGTGACCTTGGGCAGGTTATTTAACCTTATTGAGTCTTGGTTCCCCTATTTGTAAATGAAGATGATATTTATGTTACGATAATTACTAAGAATAACATATAAGTCAGGTAGCAGATGATAAACATCCATAAATGCTAGTTTCATAATAGATTAATGATAAGAGGAAGTGAAAAGTGAATGTGCAAATATATGATTTTCCAGTTACCAATTTGAAGACATGGATGTCCTGAAAATCTAATTAGGTCTGTTGAATTTCAGGATCTCATATAGAAATAAAGAAAGTCACAAGTGCACTGAAAGATATTTGGATACTTTTGAAGCTCTTTATTACCCAAATTGATGGCACAAACAATATTGCTGTTATGTGAACTACCCAAAAAGCTAACAGATTACTTTTGAGGCATAAAATGACAATTCTCTCCAGAACTCCTAGAGAAACTGCTTTTCAGCATAGGAAGAAACCACTTTATTCACGTTTGTCATTGAGGATTTGGAAAGTGTTATGCTGTTTGCTTTTCTCTCTCCTGAGAACAAATCTGGGGCTTACTTTTAAATATTTGGTTGAAAAAAATGTCTTGGATCATAATGGTGGATAAGTGGGACAGAGGTTTAAGTTTTAATTCATCCATTCATTATGGATTACATGGGGCCACCAAAGGTGAAAAGTCATTGCTGCCTTCTTTGTTTGCACAGACTTTCACAGGGGCTACACTTCAAATCATTTGAATAGAATACCTATGCTCTCCTCTACCATAACGGTGAAATCTTTAATACCCATTGTTTCAAATGATTGAAATAAGTGGTTTTTAAACCATTGCTGCCGGGCAGTGGTGGCGCACGCCTTTAATCCCAGCACTTGGGAAGCAGAGATAGGCGGATTTCTGAGTTCGAGGCCAGCCTGATCTACAGAGGGAGTTCCAGGACAGCCAGAACTACACAGAGAAACCCTGTCTTAAAAATAAAAATCACACAAACACAAAAACCAAAAAGAAAAAAAAAACATTGTTTTCGTTTTTGCTTAGTTGTTTTTGAGGCAAGATCTTACTGGATAGTTCAGAGAGGCTTCCAATTTACTCTGTAATCCAGTGACTTCAGGCTGGCCTTGGAAACACATGATCCTACTACTTCAGCTACCCAAGGGCTGAGATTATATGTCATTGCCACACCTAGCAGAACATACCTTTATTTATTTATTTATTTCATTTAGGAGAAATTTTACAGTATTGAGCAATCATTTAGGAAAATGAAGCTCTATTTTAGTGGATGAAAGGATGTTCTACTCTCTGGGCATGGTGGTGCATGCCTTTACTCCCAAACAGAAGCAGGTGGATCTGTTATCTCTGAGTTCAGGGCCAGCCAGGGCTACACAGAGAAACCCTGTCTTTTTTTTTTTTTTTTTTTTTTTGGTTTTATCGAGACAGGGTTTCTCTGTGTAGCTCTGGCTGTCCTGGAACTCACTTGGTAGACCAGGCTGGCCTCGAACTCAGAAATCCGCCTGTCTCTGCCTCCCAAGTGCTGGGATTAAAGGCGTGTGCCACCACCGCCCGGCAGAAACCCTGTCTTAAAAAATAAAAATCACACAAACACAAAAAAGTGTAGTCTACTATCAACTTGTGCAAATTAATGTCTGTATTTTATTTTGATTGCAAACTATTCAGGAAACCCAGCTTCACATAGATAAAGCATTATATATGAAGGATATGTATGAAGTGATAGCTTGCTGCGGAATGCCTGAATATAAATATACATACATACATATATATATATGTATATGTATATGTGTGTGTGTGTGTGTGTGTGTGTGTGTATATATATATATATATATATATATGTATATATATATTTGGTAGCAAAGATTAACTATTCAGAGTCATTTTAAATATGAATCAGATGAGAAGCAGCCAAAATTTAGAGTAAGCACTGCAGGCATCTAAAATGTCGATTTTCATGATGAAGTATGTTAAGCATGCTTTCTGTATTACACAACTTAAACTGTTCTTTCTCAGATCAAGCAGATGGGCCTAAGCCATGCCTGCTGTCTAATTGAGCACATCCTACGGGTTGAAGTGATCTGTGTACTTGCTGGTACAATTTTCCTTGCTTCAATAGGGGCAGGCATGAATTTATGGAAAGACACATGCAGAGCTACAGCATTCATTATCTGTGACACATTTACAAGTACTTGAAACATATACAAAAAGGTGATAGAAGAAGCGATGTTTCTGGAGGTTTTATTTTTTTAAAAAGTGAATGAATTAAATAGTATAAGTTAATGATTGGCTGCTCTTTTATCAAACAGTTTACTATATAAAAGTTGCTTTTATACTTTACTGAATGATAATATAGTGCATTAGTTAATAGAATGGAACCTGGTACTTACTATTTCTAATCTCTAGGGCACTTATTTTACTTCTCTGAATTCTCTCGTATGCAAGATAGGCATTTTTTTTATATATAAAAAAAGCCTCATGAGGTTGTAGGATTAAATGAGATAGTGTTGATGAAATGTTCTTATTAATCTCAGTAAGCTAGCTAAATGTATTTTATAAAATGAAAATTGAGTCCTATGTTTAGAGAACAAAATTTGAAAATGAGCAGCCTATGGTACTTCAAAGTCTGTATAACTCAAAATCTTAATTTAAACCCTCTAGGCATAGAGTAGACTGGATAGAATTTTTTTTTTTAACAAAGAAAAACTCTTTTGATCTTCCTAGCTTTGACATTCTCTTCTCTAATAGCTTCTTTTCAGTCAAGCTACCAATCTTCTCCTTTTCCATTCGAAAAGAACCTTGAAATACTGTTGGTTTGAGCTGTCTCACTATGTAGACCAGGCTGGCCTCAAACTCACTGAGATCTGCCCACCTCTGCCTCCCCAGTGCTGGAATTAAAGGTCAGAGCCACCAAGCCTGGCCCTCAAACACAGTTTTAAACTGACTCATCACCGTCCCAATTCCTTCTTGACTCTTTGTTTTACTTCTCGGATGAGTTAGAATAAGTTGATTAAAGCATTGAGTGGTGATGATTTACCAATGTGAAATAGCATTGCCAAGTCCACCTCCACAGTGTCCTTTATAGCTCTTTTTCATTGCACCCTGAGCCTCACAACTCCCCCTCTATTATAACAGCTAAAGCATCCAGTTGATGCTATCACTTTAAACACTGTCACACAGTCCCCATCTCTCTTGTGATAATTAATACCCTGCTTTCAGTTCCTGTGTCTTCTCTTGGAGAACAGCAGCTAGCTTCCTGATTGGTCTCCTTGTCTCCAGTCATTTTCTTCCTGTACACAGTTCTTCCATGTTGCTCCCGGAGCATAGCTCTGATCACAGAAATGTCATTGCCTATACATTTAAAAATACCTTGCTCAGCATAACCTACACAACATAATTGGTCCCAAAGTCATTTGAAAACTTTATATCCCTCTTCACTCCTATCTGCCCTTTCCTAGGATCAGTTGTTTAAATGTGCAATTTTAATAGTTTTTAAATTGTTGTGAGCATGTGGTGTGCATGCCATTGCATACACAGGAAACTCAGAAGATGGTTTTCAGGAGTTGATTATCTCCTTCACCCCAAGGTCTGGGGATCCAACTCCAGGCAGCAGGCTTATGCAGCAAGGTCTTTATTGATTTTTCTAGATGGGCTCTCTCTGTGTTCCCTTGGCTGTCCTGGAACTCATGGCTGTCCTGGAACTCACTCTGTAGACTAGGCTGGCCTTAAACTCACAGAGATCTGCCTGCCTCTTCTTCTGAGTGCTGGGATTAAAGGCATGAGCCACCACTGCCTGGCTGTGCAGCAAGCTCACGAACGTGCTATTTGAGTGTACTTCTGCCTTTACCCATACGTTCTTCCTAACTGCTGGGCAGAAACTCATTCAACCTTCACATTTTAGCACACATGCTTCCTTATTCTTTAAGATCCTTTTTTTTTCTTTAAAAATTGTTTAGCTTTGTTTATTTATTTGAGATAGGGTCTCACTCTGTGGGCCTGACTAGGCTGAAAATAGATATATAGGCTAAATTGGCTTCAAACTCACTGTGATTCCCTTGCTTCTACCTCTTGAGTCTTAGTCTTGGGAATGCAGGCATGGGTCAGTTTGCGCATGCCAGTTTCAATTTTAATTAATGCACAATAATTACACACATTTATGAGGTTCAATTGTGGTGTTTCTATACACCCCCCACGCCTACCGTCCACACCTGAACCAAAATAACCTTTTAGTTTAAACAACACTTCATCTCTTTTCATACTTTCTGCCTTTTGCTGGTTGTTATTTGTTGATGTATTTTTCCTTCAGGCTAGATGGTAATCATTTTCATGTTTTAATTTTTAGATTCCTCATAGGAGCCTTTGTTCAGGGTGTACTTTAGAAATGTTTTTTAAATTGCCCTCAGCACTCAAGAAGTCAAATGCCAGAGGGTCATGAGATCCACTAGACAGGCATCTCAGGCCTGGAAAAGGGCTGCATGTCAGTGAGCATTATTGTGTCTCTGTCTCTCTCTGTCTCTGTCTCTCTCTGTCTCTCTGTCTCTCTCTCTCTGTCTCTCTCTCTCTCTCTCTCTCTCTCTCTGTGTGTGTGTGTGTGTGTGTGTTTTGTCTGAGTGTACAAAATAGAGTAAATGCCATATTCTGGGAATTTAGGATTTCATAGGATGACGAATATATGATAAAAGGATAGATATTTCAAATTATAGGCTCCTTAATTTCTGTAGGAACAAAATAATGACTAAATTCTACCGTTGTTTTTTTTTTTCAAGCAAAATGAACTGGGTAACAAGGAAATAATGACAAATGAATTTTAAAATTTTTACATTGTGCTTTCCCTGTGCTATTTTTGGATGCTTAAAAAATATGCCAGCCTTCAATTTGTATCTCCAATTAAAATGCTTTCACCAAACATGTTCAACTTTGAATTTCCCAGCAGAAAATGAGTCCACCTTTAAAGAAAGAAAATACAGCTAGATGAGTACATTGTTTTCTATGCACATAGTTTTTCTCCTCCTCTATCTCTGGAAGATATGGGTTATCACATTTAACCCCTATGCTCTCTATCTTCTTACTGCCTTTGTTCCCACTTCTAAAATGATAAAAAAATTGTAATTAAAAGCATCGAGCTTCAATATAGGAGTGTAGTGTACATAGTACATACATACATTTCTTTGTTATTTTCTGCTTACACAGCTAAGTATAGGTAAGATATAAAAAAACATGCTCCTCATTCCAAAGCACAGAAGGAAACACCATTAATTATCTTTCTTGTCTGTTTCTCCATGTGTAAGTATAGCATTATGTTTTACTTTTATCCTAGTGGTAATTTTTCATAATTAATGTCATAGTAGTAATATTCAGAAAAAAATAAAGGCATACAAATTTGTAGAAAAACCCACTTTTCATATTTAGTGTTTTAACAAGTTTTTCCAAGTATATACTATTAACATTATTGTTATTGTTGGTTTACATATCTGTTTTTTCTTTTTTCCATCAATTTATTTGTTCACTTTATATCCTAATTATAGCCCCCTTCTGCCAGTTCCCCCACACTACTCTTCTCCCACCTCCCTCCCCTTCTCCTCTGAGAACAGGGAGGTCCTCCAGGGTACCATTCCACCCTGGCATATCACATCCCTGCAGAACTGTGCGCATCTTCACTCACTAAGGCCAGACAGGGCAGCCCAGTTAGAGGAACAGGATCCATAGGCAGGCAACAGCTTTTGGGGTAGTCCCCACTATAGTTGTTCAGGACTCACTTGAAGGCCAAGCTGCTATACATCTGCTACATATAGCCAGGGGTCTAGGTACACCCCATGTATGCTTGTTGGTGGTTCCCTTTCTTGGAGCCCCCAAGGGCCCAGGTTAGTTGACTCTGTTGGTCTTCTTGTGAAATTATTTTTAAATTGTACATATATACTGTGTACACGACAGCCATATATCAAAGCCCAATGCTTTTAATTGTAAATGAGTTGTTGGTCTCTCAGCTCCTTCTCCAGCATCCTGTCTACCTGCATGCCACCATGCTTCTGACCATGATGAAAATGTATGTAAGCCAGCCTCAATTAAATGTTTTCCTTTATGAAAAAAGAAATAAGGAGTTCTCTTATAGTGGAAGGTCATGTCAATTGACTAGGGGCTGGAATTGAACCTGTCTTCCATTAGCTAGCAGAAAGGAAGTGCAATAGTTGGATTAGGAGCAGTGTGATTTGCAGCAGTTAAAACAAAAATATGCTCTCCATAGATGTTTATGTAAAGATATACTCAATGCTTCTAAAGTGATCTACTCTGCCCTATATGTGGTGTCTATTGTGGCTTTGTTCTCTTGAAAGATTTTTTTCTGAGTCAGGGTGTGGTGTATTCCAATCTGGCCTCCAACATGCTAGTAGCCCATGATGAAGAACTGATCCTCAAGCCTCCACCACCAGAGTGCTGGGGATGCACGTGTGTGTGACCAAGTTCAGTTTGAGTGATACAGAGGATGAAAGCTGAGACTTCTTGAATGCTAAGCAAGCCTTCTATCAACTGAGTTATATCCTTAACCCCCTTTGGATTTGATCAGCATTGTGCTGGAGTTCTCTTTCTCTCAACATTCCTATAGGTGATTTTTTTTTTTTTTTTTTTTTACAGTCGAGACTTTCTCCCAGTTGTACCTCATCAGTTGAAATAGGTTTGAAAAAAATAGGATTCTTCCTACCCAACAGTAAAATGGTCCTGGCATTTTTCCAAACTTTGATAGGGTGCCATGTATTTTCAGAGAGTATTGGCACTGGGCTGGAGATTCAGCACTGGAAAAAAGAATATGAGAATTTATATATATATATATATATATATATATATATATATATATTATTTATTATATTTAATTATATATATATTTATATAATATATATTTAATATATATTATATAAATATATAATAATATATATTTAATATATATTTATATATATTTTTTTATATATATGCATATATAATAGAATAATGTATAATAATATGTAATATATGCACATGTATAGTATATATAATATATATGCATATATATATATTAGTGAAGTACAGCATACAAACTAAAAAAGTATATAAATCATTAGCTTAAAGCTCAGTGAATTTTCACAAATGAAAGCACTTGTATAACCTGCACCTAACTTGATAAATGAAATAATATAGAATCCCAGAAGACAAGCAAATAATCCAATGTGAAAAAGCTTTGTACCACAGTTACCAATTGTGTTCGATCACCCACAGAAACAGAATGGTGATTACCCTCCCATACATGTTGTTGGGTGTTATTACCAAATACATGGGTATTTTTGCGTGTGTTTGTTCTTGGATTTTTTGTTGTTATTATTGTTGTTTTGGGCAAGAATATTAAAACAGTTCAGAGCCACTACACTTTTCCCTTACAACACCCACTTTGGAGCTCTGCATGAGAGCCTTTTGTTTTTATTCCATGGCCCACTCACTTCTTTTTCAGCTGTATATGGCCTTCTATGCATCGTGGTATGTGGTACTGCTTGCATTTGCCAATAGACTAACTACAATATTGATTTCTTAGCTAAACAAAGTCTGGTGATTCATGCTGAGCAGTGGGAAACCAGATGTAATTGGAGGCTATTTGATTCAGAATCTAATTGTGAATTACTTGGTTTTAACACTTGAACAATCAGGTACCAATCTGTGACTTTGAGTTAATGCTATTCATTTTGACCTTTTCTGAACGATGATGGTACTGAAATTTGTTGTGCCTTTATGATCTCTCTGGAAGTGGCTTAGACAAATGCTTCCTGCAATTAACGATATCTTGGCATTTCAAAAGAAAATAACACCATATTATTAACATTGTTGGTGAAAATTACAGGTTATTTTCCTCTTCCTTGTTTTTCTGTATTCTCTGATTTCTTAGTATGAATATATTTTACTTTCATAATCAGAAGAAATGTTTTTTTTTTAAAAAAAAAACCCTCAATGTGCCAATAGTTTGATAAAACTTAAAGAAAGAATTAATGCTATAGTATAACAAAAACATATGATTATAGAAACGAGTTACAGACTGAGAATTTGGGAATTGCTTGGCCTTTTGGATACAGTTGTGTGGCTATTAGGTTACATCCTTCTAAACCCTAATCGATTTTTTATATGTAAAAATGAGACTGCAACACTAAAGAACTTGAAGGCCTATAGTCTTCCTATTTTGTTATAAAATATTTCTCTTTTCTTTTATATTTAAAATTTTTTATCTTTGTGCACAGTGAAATAAATATACATACTTCATCTTTTTTCCTATTTTCCTTTCTTTTCCAGAAGAGGCTTGCTTGCTGAATTTCATTAGCATCCATTTTATTGACTACTTTTAAGACTTGTACTTATTGAATGCCTTAGTTTAAAGAGTATATTTGTTGATCATTTGCACCCAGCAGCATTACGTGTTCTGATGTAATTTTTGTCATTCTAGAAAGGGGGATGAATTTTTGCTAGAGTAAGAACAGTGGGGGACCGCAGTGTTCTTGTTTTACACTTTATTAATCATGGATAGAACATTTTGGCTCGTTAAAATTGAATTACTTTTTAATTTCCATTACAACTACTTTTTCTTCTGTGAAACTCCACTAGTTTGTGATTCACACAAGAAACCCTTGAATATATAGGTTGCTGTGGTGCCATTTTTTTCCTCTTAAGAAACCTGTCCCATGTTCTGCCCGACACTCTCCCTTTACTGATCTGGTTAATTCTACCGTAGGCCCTCGTACACTTGACACATACAGGTGTGTTTACACCCCTTTTCTGTCCCTTCCTTCCGTCTCTCCTCCTTCCCTATATTCTCCCTTTCTCTTCCCTTAGTTTCTGATCTCCTTTGCCTTCTTCCTTTTTAAAACTGCTGTTTCCTTGCTTCTTTTGAAGTCAAATGAATCACTACATATATATCAGTGCTCTTGATATATAATCGACCTTGAACATATAGTTGCACTCACCCCCATAACCGCCACAAAAACTCCAATCAGCTATGTCATCCTTCTGCTTAAATGTAACTTCTCATGTTCTAGTATTCAGGATAAATCTGAAATGTTCATGTTTGTTTTGCTTTAAGTATTATAGTGATAGGATTTTGGGAAGAGTTTTCTTAAATTTGGGGTTAAGTAATTTTATTTTTATTTTCTTACATTTTAGTCCTCGAGGCATTTCAACACATAACAATCTGTGTGTTCTTTTGAAAATCCAATCCCTTTAGCAACATTACTGTGGGGGAAAAGTGTTTTCTGTAGTTCCAAATAATTAGCTTATGTATAAACTTTAGATATTACCCATTAGTGTTTCTCATGTTACTTATAATGATAACCCTGCTGCTCTTCAGCTTATTACATTCTTTCTAATTGTGCTGCTTTGGACTTTATTGAGTTTCTTTGTCATATTGATCATGATTCTCCCTCACCTTTCCCTGTGGTTCACCATGAAGAAATTTTGTTATTCTAATTTTGGATGATCTCTGAACATTATTTGTTTATTATAATAACAGTTATAATGTTCTTAATTTTGAGATATTTTTATTTATTTGTATTTTAAATGTATGAGTGTTTGCCTACACGTATGTCTGTGTACCGCATACCCGCAGTGCCTTTATAGGCCAGCTGAGGACTTGGATCTCTTAGAACTGGAGTTACAGATGGTTGTAAACTACCATTTGGGTACTAGGAACAGAAAGAACCAGGGTCCTCTAGAGGACCGGCTAGTGTTCTTAATTACTGAATCATCTCTCCATCCCCTCTTCTTAAGATTTGTTTTTAAAACTATATCTTAGATTTGACTTGCTCTTGGCTAACTAAAGCACTTTTCACATGCATCTTTTCTCTTCTTAGAGGATTTAAATAGTCATTTGGATGGAGGTGAGAATGAAGATTTTCATTCATACATAAAGCCATGAGTAAACCATCTATAACACTGTTCCCAAAGTGCTCTTCTAAAGAGTTTTTGCATCAAATTCTTGGTTTCCACCCAGTCTATTTCATTTTTGCAAGCAAGCAAGAAGTGTGAGATATTAGAACTGGCCAATGTAAAGATTATTTAATTCTCACCTCCTTTATGTAGTCCTCTGTTGTGTGTCTTTTCCTAGGAAGACAGGAACAAGCATCTACTCACCCCCAATAGGGTATTGACTAAAGAAACAATTCCACCTGAGTCTAGCTTAGTGAACTAGTGAGTTTATTGCGATTACTCACAGGAATATGGATGGCTTAAAGCAGTAGCATCACTTAGAAGCCCACTCCATCATGGATGATAACTCATGAAAGTTGTATCCCTGGAGTGTCCTGCAAGACTTGCAGACAGCTCAGCCAGCAGGAGACTTCTCTCTAACAGTGCTTATATAACCTTGGAGGGAGGTGCTGGCTTTTTTAGTTATTTTAAAAACTTTTTTTGATTCAAAATAATTTTTTCATATAGCATATTCTCTGATCACAGTTTCTTCTCTTTTGTCTACTCCCATATCCTCCCCACAGTGCAGATTTTTCGTTAAAAATTTTTTTTTATATAATACACTGTGCTCATATTCTATTCTCTCACTCTAAGAAAAAATTTTCTAGAAACTTTTTCTTGGGTAGGTAGGGCTTTTGAATCTTATTAGGATTAAGGAATTTTCTGAGACTTGTGAGTTGTTTATTTCCTGAGCTTTTAGAGTGTTAATTGCTCCTTTTTAAAAAGTCTTTTTTTTAAAGATTTATTTATTTATTTTACATATATGAGTACATTATTGCTCTCTTCAGACACACCAGAAGAGAGCTTCAGATATTGTAGATGGTTGTGAGCCACCATGTGGTTGCTAGGAATTGAACTCAGGACCTCTGGAAGAGAGCAGTCAGTGCTCTTAACTGCTGAACCATCTCTCCAGTCCACTCCCTGAGTCTTAACAAGTTTTCCACCTGGATGGAATATTTCAACAACACCCTCAAACCATTGCATTTTCACTTCTTATTTGACTGATGTCTGTTACTTAAACTCGCTAACATGATAAGGGAATTTACTTAACCTTTAATAATGTAATGAAAGGCTAACAGATAACCTTTGATAGTAAGGAAAGCTATTGATTGCTTTATTTCTTTATTTCAATCTATGGTACCAAGCGTGAAGGTGTCCCATTTGAAAATTGAAGATAGCATATTACAATGCAAGAACAGGTGTCCTTGAGTCTCATTGCTTGGCATGAATTCCTGTTCTACCCATGAATAAATATATAATATTGGGCATCTTGGCAACCCGAACCTCAGTTATTTTATTCATGAAAGAGACCAAGTAATACTTATTCTCTCCATAATGCTATAAATAAAGTGTTAAACACATAGTGAACAATTGAAGCATGTTAGTTCCATTGAACATTTTGTTAACAGTTTTGTTAGTTTGAAACAGTACTCCTCCTTTGGTTGTTGTAGCTTTTCAGTATCATACTTTGAAATATGTAATTGTTTTTTATTCAAAAGAAGAAAAGAGCAATGACACCCATTTTGCTTTTTTTTCCCCTGGGTAGTTTCTGAAAAATGGTAGGAAAATTGCATAATGAAGAAATGGGTCTAGGCATGGTGGCAAATGCCTGTACTGTCGTCCTGGTACTTAGGAGTTTGAGGCAAGCCTGGGCTACCCTGTCTCAGAACAAAGAGTGACAACAACTATGGACATAACTCAGAGGTAGAATACTTGCCTATCATATGGAAGTCTCTGGGTTTGATCTCGAGCACCATAAGAAAACAAAGCAAGACAAAAAATTAGAAAAAAGAAAAACCTACTAAACAAAAATAAATGGGCTATAGGAATAACTGTCATGTCTTCCATTTTAAAGTAAGAGCAAGACCTTAGCATTAAGAGGTTAAACTCTATCAATGAAAATGTTTCTGGCCCCTTTTCTAGCATAGAAGTAAAGAGAAAGGATTTAGGAATCAGATGGATTTTACTATGATTCTCAGTTCATTTATCTCCTGTAATATCTTTGTGTGCTTTGCCAAATTAATCTCTTTAAAACGTGGTTTCTACCCATGTAGACTGGAGAATAATAATTATGTCTACATTATAGGTTTATTATAATAGATAAATATAGATAAAGAATTGAGTGTACATTTTAATACATTAAAGGGAAAGCTTAATTTCTCTTTCGCCTAATCTGTATGTAGCCCAGTCTTGGAGACTAGCAGTACACATCACTGTATCATTTCTTAGAGCTTCTAACATGCCGGGAAAACTCAGTTCAATTTCTTTTAATGTATTGTTTCTGAACTTCTTTATCTATAGATGTTCTTTTCTGAAATATATATAATTTGGGAATTCTGATTAGCATGCACTTTATAATTTCTCCCTTCTCCATTATTTTTTAATTTTTGCCTCATAATTTTAACTATATCAAAGTCTGGTCAATTTACAGAAGTGACTGAACGAGTGACTAAAGTCACCTCAGTTCATAATGGCAAGAACAGAATGCTTCAAATGTGACAAACATTTACGTATATGGTTTGTAACTTTAGATCATGCAGATGAAGGTTCAGTGTAGATATCTACAGACAAGGTTTGCCTCTTTATTGACTCTTAGAAACAATTTATTATGAAAGTATAAAAACATGTGAGGTCAGTTTGTGAGTTTTTAAAAATTATTTTGGGGGATATAGAAACTAGCCATGTGATACTTTATACTAAAAGAAACCCAGTATCTTCAGGTATTCTAGTTTATGACTTTTAGGTACCAATAGCATAATAGAAGTTATGCAGAAGCATTACAGAATCTCCTTTAACTTCTGTACCTAAAGAAATATTAACTGCACTTTTATAATTATACCTTTGAGTTCTTTGTCCAAGTCAAAATGAAGACTTTATCTTTTAACACAGTATTCATTCTCCTGGTTCCAAACTATTACTGAAAAGGATGCAAAAGAAGTTCCAAAGTCAGCAAAAGTTTTAACCACCTTTATGTTAGATATGACAAAAGTAGAGATTTGATCAAGTAATAGAGATAAATTGCAGTGTCATCAAATCTTTCCATGGAGTTCTTAGTGTTGGGCTGTATTGAATTTTTTCTCATCAATAATAGTTTAGTCAGAGTTACACTTTTGATCTGGAATGTCTCCCAAGGGAACATGTGTTAGCTTCATCTCTAGCCCATGCCACTACTGGGAGGTGCTACAGTCTTCAAGACATGAGCCTAATGAGATGAAGGGAGGCTGCTGGGAATGGGCCCTTAAAGAAGGGAATATTGGGACTTTGGCCCTTCCTCTGACCTCTCTTTTTCTCATGGTTTCTATGTGGTAAGTAACTTTGGTTTGCCACCCACTCCACATGATAGTGTTCTGCCTTGCCAAATGTCCAAAGCAACTGGACAAGTTCCCAGACTAAATAATCATGGATTGATCCTTTGAAATTTTTAGTCTCAGATGTTTTGTCACAGCAGTGCAATTCTGAATGGCATAGTCTAGCTCTCAAATGCTAACTTAGGAATTTCATTTCTGCACAACAATGGCATTGGCCGATGTCTAGAGTTGGGCACCATTTAAGATACAGAGCATATCTTTCTTCTATATGTTCTTAAATTGTTTCCATTTGGGCTGAAATATTGAGAATAAAGAGGCAAGTGCTGGAGTCTGTTCAAGTTTCAGGCTTCCAAGTCTAGGTTGTGGCTATATTCTTACCTGTATGTTTTGCACACAGATACAGCAGCGATGTAGTCATCAGAATTCTCCTTCCTAAGGCTTCATAAAGTAGGAAAACAAAGATGATCAATAAGAAACCAAAAATATTTGTTAATTGAATAACCTGTATTCTATAGACTCCTAAAATATATCTATATTTTTCTCAACATAGTTTAAGGTTTTATAGCAATCTACTCTAACTGCTTCAACGGTTTTCTTTTATGCTTTCTGAACAATATCCTAAGTTCTAAAACCACTGCTTTCCTAGTGAATCAGATGACTATATTATAACCTGACCTTAGGACCCAAATTGCCTGTGTCCTGGTACTTAAACATTATTCTGATGCTGAGATGTACCCAGGCTCCCAGTTGGAGTGGGATTATTGTCTTCCGTGGAGTAGGTCTAACAGCATGGCCATTTTAGCAAAGTCAGCACTGTGTCAGTGAGCATCATACTGCACACAAGGTCTATAGAGTAAGACTAGTCTTTAGCTTTTTATCAATGTATATCTCATGTCCTTTCTTTACTTGGGCATATCTAGTCTAAATATAACATCTTTGTATGTGAGGAAGAGACATATCTTAGAATGTTCATATCTTAAAAGGATGAATTTGGTTTACAGATTGAATCAAAATTTGAAGGATCACCAAATATAGCTGACAATAGCCCAAGATATTCTACTGTTGCTTGAAACCAGAAATATTATTGAACCATAATACATATATATGAACCTTATATATTTTCCTTTACATACATACCTATGATAAAATTTAATTTACAAATTAAGCAGAGTCAGAATTAACAATAACTAATAATAAAGTAGAATAATTATAATAGTATAATAAAACTAAAGTTCATGACATTTTTATTTCTGAGTTTTCTGTATAATTACTTTGGAATATAGATCATTGAAATGTCAGAAAATGATTGTGGATAACAGGGTACAGTAGACTTAAAACTTCACTTAGCAAGTGTTTATTTGGCATATGTTATTGCCACTTTGCCAGATACCATAGATACAGTGATGAAAAACATAGTCACCAACATGAAGTTCATAGCTTGGTGTAAAGGACAAGTAAAGCACATAACTTCCATAAAACTTAAGACTGGTGGCTTGGACTCTAGTGGGGAAATTGTTATTGATGATTTAGATAATATCAGTGACAATAGAGATGTGTTGTATTGGGAAAGGAATGGGCTTCTTTCTGATGTGGCTAATTTTCAAACGTCTATATTAAATGCATTGCATACTTTAAAAAATGATTCTATACGTGGCAAATATTTGATATTTTTCTAGACATTAAACTGATATTTTTCTAAGCCTTATCAAGCTGTAATCAAACTCTAGCATAATGCTTCTCAAAGTATTACCTGTAGAGCACATAATGCAAAAATAACCCATAAAACTAGTCAAACCAGCAGATTTCCACATCCCACCCTAGATGTACTGACTCCAGGTGGGCCTTAGGAAGTCTCCCAGTTAAGTCCCATACATAGTAAAGTTTGAAGATCATTGATTTACCCCAAAACATCTTAAAATGTTATCAGAGGACTATTGTTGCTCCCTGTAGTTTCTCAGTGGTTGAAGAAGTCTAGACTAGTTTCATAATAACGCTTAGACATTATTTGTTCTATTCATGTTTACACAAATGATATAAAAGCAGTGACGAAAACTGCTAGCATCATTTTTGTTGTTGTTGTCATTTTGCTTTTTGAGGCAGGGTCTCTCCTTGTAGCCCTGGCTGTTCTGGAACTCACTCTGTAGACCAGGCTGGACTCAAACTCCCAGAGATGCACCTGCCTCTGCCTTCTGAGTGCTGAGATTAAAGATGTGTGCCACCACCTCCTGGCATGGAGCCTATCCATTAAGCATCTTAAAACAAGCACTCAATGGTATTGTTATTTTCTACCCCTGTGCACTTATAAGAAAAGGAAGATGCCAACTTCACAGAGAATGTTCCCAAATACCGTGGAATACTCAGCTCTAAATGGGGCATTTACAGTACATCTCTTTTTGCAAGGCTCAGTGATCATTGTAGAGGAGGAGGCAGGAAGATTGTGAGCCAGAGGGGTGAACGATTACATGGAAATGGTGTTTTCTTTATCCAATAGGGCAGTCAGTTGCACTTGTGAACTCACAGTAGTTATGGCAGAATGCGTCAGACCTATATAAGCTAAAGCCAGACAAAATTGCAACATGGTATGGGAGATGGGCATGAAGTCCCGTGCCTAGCTGAAGAGTGTGGATGCTTGATAGCTTCTGGGAGAGGGAAAGGAAATTCTCTTTAAGAGCATGACATCTGTAGGACCTAGCTCCATGACAGGCCTCATACCCAGTAGTAACACTAATTGAACTTGATGGTTGGTTTGGTTTGGGTTTGTTGTTGTTGCTGTTGTTTTCTTTTTTCAAGACAGGGTTTCTCTGTGTAGCCCTTAGCTGTCTTGGAGCTCACTCTGTAGACCAGGCTGACTTCTGAGATCTGCCTGCCTCTGCTTCCTGAGTACTGGGATTAAAGGCATGCGCCACAAGCACCCAGTAAACTTGATAGGTTTTCAAAAAGAGAGAAGTTGGGGAGGTAAGGAAGAGTGGGTGGAGTTGGCTGGAGTTAGAGTGGATGTGATCCATGTGTGTTTTATGAAGTCTCTGGCAATTAATAAAAAACATTACTTTAAAATTAGAAATAAAGCTGAAGGTCACTTAAAAAATACCCAGATGAATAAGTAAAATAATTTATTTTATTAAGTCTTTCCTTTATGCCACTTACACATAGATGTGCTTCTATGTGATGGGTAGGTGATTTGGCATAAAGCAGCTTGCAACACAATCAAGTGTTGTGTTTGAAAGAAAAGCACGTGTGGGATAGAGCTGTCAGCTGAGCTAGCTATTCTTTTCAAATACCTCCTTTTAACTTGACAACCTACTGACATACAGGAGCTCTTCAGAGCTAAATATTTGGAAGGCCTTTTCTCAAAAATGAAAACTGAGCCTGTCTTTCAAGGAAAAGCACTGACAGTATTTGCTGCCAATGACATGATTTTGAGTTTTCAGGCAAAATTGGAATTTTAAAAAAAATGAACCTGCCATATAAACTTGAAAACTTCTTGATACTTGGGCTTTTCTGATAACATCTGTATTGACATTAACAACCGATATACTCTTTTATATTGTATAGTCTTGAAATGAGTTATTATTTAGATCTGTATAATTCAATGAACCAATACTTTATAGATGATTAGTGCATGATATTAAAGTAGATAAACAGAAGCAGAGGATATAGCCCAGTTGCTTAAGGGCTTGCCTTGCAAGCATTAGGATCTGAGTTCAAGTTCTAGAACTTCTGTGGACAAAGCTGGGTATAATTCTACATGTTTAGAATACAGGTACCTAGGAGGTTGAGACACGTGGAACCCTGGAGCTTGCTAACTAGGTAGCCTAGCTTCTTAGTGAGATCTAGACCAATGAAAGACCTTGGCTGAAAAACCAGGGTATATGAGTTCTGGGGAATGACATCTCAGGTTGACCACTGGACTCCATGGACATGTACCCACATATCTATATAGGAGCTTCCCACAGGAAAACACACACACACACACACACACACACACACACACACACACACACACACACACACACGGGGCCACGGGGCAGAAGAGGTGTGGGTAAATAAAATATCCATTCAATATGTAAGGCAAACCAGTGGATTTCCATTTAACCAAGTAGGGAGGGTTCATTGACATGGTTTCAAATTATACTTTTTAACTAACTAAAAATTCAGTTTGGATGTAGTATCAAAGTACAGCATATACAATTATCTGAAAATACTATTAAAGCAATATTTGATTCTCCAGTTACATCATTTCTGTGAGTAAAACTTTATTTCATAGGCTTCCACTCAAATATAAATAACACCACTCCTTGTTACATTTTGAAGAAGTAATAGTTATTTTAATAAAATAATGCTATGCATTTATGATGGCTTTAAATGAATGAATTAACATTTTCTAAATTCCTTGGTCTTAACTTCTAATTTGGTAAATGTCACCAGAAATAACCTACATAAACAAAGGTTCTTTGAAGTCACCAGTAACTTTTAAAACATGTAAAAATGTCCTGAGACAAGAAAATTGGAGAACTGTGAATCTAGTTCTTGGGTTCTTTGTGATATGCTAAACATAACAACTGGTAGAAATCAGAATAGTTAAGACAGGACTAGATGTTTTCAAAACAGTAATGAGAATTGTTTACTTGTAAATGTGATAGGTCATGCACAAATTATTCATCTGTGACCTTTTCTACAGAGTTGCATCTATTTACCTACTACTTTTAATATGCTGCTTTCTGAAGACTCCATCTATTAGAGATTGTTTTGTATTATATCAAACTGACCCATTCTTCCATTGCTCTGGTGTAGTAGTGTCCTCCAAAACTATGGCTGAAATACTTGAGAGTCCAAACCAATAGAACAACTTTTTATACTATACACACTTACTTGTTTTCTGTCTTACAGAAGTACTTAGACTTCCATCCTAAGAGCTTTGGTCTTCCTGACTGGAATAGTTATCTAACTGCCCAAAGAGTTTGTGCTGTAAAGGAAAAAAAAAGTCTTTGAAAACCACTATGGAAAAAGTGAATTTTCCAAAGCCCAGGTGATTGGCTCTGCTGATTAGAGGGTTGTTTATTTACTGTGCTGGAGCCCCTCACGCAGAGACTTTGTCCGTTTTAGACAGCAGTGAATTCCGAACTGCTGACTCCATTGCAGTGTCAAGATGCCCGGGCAGTGATGAATGTGAGCTTAGTTTTACAACAACCACATTGGCCTTCAGTGGCCTTGTTGTTTGTGATTCACTCTTAGTGACTACTTCTGCTTTCCTAACATTAAATGAAGAATGCTATTTTTACTCATCTCATTATGTTTTGTGTTGGAATGTCCAGGTCCTGTAAATATGCTAGCATTATGCTTAAAACACTCTATATGTTAAGAAAATCTTATAACTTATTTTATATCTTGACATATTAGTATCAAAGGTGAGTAAAAAGATTCAGAAACACAGAACTTACTGTGTCTTGATACTCTAGAAATACTCATTTAATGAGTTTGTGTTTATAAGTAAATAAGATTAAATCAGAATAATAATATTACATTTTTAAAATAAATGAAAGAGGTCAGCTATCAACATGAACCTGTATCTAATTTGTGTGCAGTTTGAATACTAAAAAATAAAATAAATGTCTTCATAGTGCTTACACTAGAGACCACTGTGATTTACTACATTAGTTGAATGATATTCAGCAACGGTGGGATGCATTCTTACAGAGGTAGAGAGAGTTCAGTGGTGTGAGCACTCGCTCGTCTGGAGGACCTGAGTTTGGTTTCCAGCAGGCATGTTGGCTGGTTCACAGCCACCTTTAGCTCGGTCTCCCCGGGGAATCTGACATTCTCTTTCGGCCTCTGTAGGCACTCACCACTACCACCACGCACACAAATAGTTAATAAAAGAGATAAAAAACATTCTCTTTTATTATCATGATTCCCAAGATAGGGGCTGTGTTTTAGGTATTTGCTGTAGCCCCATAGCCTAACACAGTGCCCAACCTGTGTGTAGATACGGGGAGGGGGGAGAATGAAATTGGGTGTACTGTCTGTCTTCTGGGTAACTGGCCCATAAGGATGTGATTTATAGTTTTACTCATTAGCACTGATTTGATCACCTGAGCTATTCAGATCACATTCTGCTGGTTCTAAGGTAGAAAATTAATAAACTGAAACTTCTGATAGGAAACTAGATAGCAAGCTAGGCCCCGGTGGCTTGTGCCTTTAAACCCAGCACTCCAGAGACAGAAACAGGTGAATCTCTGTGAGTTCAAGGCCAGACTGGTCTACAGAGCTAGTTCTAGGACAGCCAGGGCTGCACAGAGCAGTCCTGTCTCAAAAAACAAACCAACCAAACAACCAAATAAACAAAAAGGAAGAAAAAGAAAACTAGATAACTCCACAACTTATAAGACTATATAAATTAGTGCATTGATATTGATCTTAAAGATTATTTTATAGACTGCCCAAACTGTTTCTATTGAATATGTTGTTATATATAATGTAAGCGAATAAGCTAAAACTAATAAGAAAGATGATACAGCGCAAGTGACACAGATTCAATGAAACAAGTTTATTCCTGGATCATTGGATTTGTCTTCCTAGGGCTTTCAATGCTAGTTCTTAGAGATCCATTTCATGAGCTTTGAAGAACTGCTTTGAGTGTCTCTGGATTGAGAGTGGCAACACCTCATTTTCCCTAGTAGGCAAAGGGCTGTATTTTTAATTGTCCCCCTGAAAAATCATATCCATTACATTTTCCAAATCTTGTTAAAAATGAAAATGCTATCTGGCCTGGTGAGTCACACAGCAGTTGGGAGGTGATAGCAGGACGGTCAGAAGTTTAGGGTACCCAGTGATTTTGAGGCAAGTCTGGGCTACGTGAGACTGTAAGGGCCTGCAAAATATCTCAGTGAGTAAAGGTGCTTGCTATGATAACAGAGTTCATCTGTAGACCCTGTATGTTAGAAGGAGAGAAATGACTTCCACACGTGTCCTATGCACATGTATGTGAATACATGCACAAAAATTTCAAAAAGAATATGAAATCAAAATGAAAGAAAAAAGTTCTTCTAGCCTGTATGCATGTGTCTTCGATGTTCCTTTCACTTTCTATCCCCCAATGACTGTCTACTTTAGGAGTAATAAAAGTTTACAGTAAAATGTGACCATATACGAACTGCTTATTATAGGTGGCTAACTTCACATAATGAGTGTTTTGTGAGCCTTTAGAAAGATCACTTATTAAACTGAAATATTAGCTCAGTGACAGATCATTTGCCTGTTATGCATGAGGCCCTGGGCTCAGTTCTTAGCACAACAACAAAAAAGAAAAGATCATTTTAAAAGTCACTAAAGCAAATTTGAAGATCTGAAAGGTTTGGAATCAGTCGAAGCCATAATAATGGCCATGTACAATACTGGAAGGCCATAGGAGAGCTTAAAGGAAAACAAAGCTCAACTAGGTTTCCTTCTGAAGCACAAACTCACACACACCCAACAGTCATAAAAGGCTTTCTTTAGAACCTAGGGGTGTGGCTTACTGGTAAAGTGCCTGCCTGTCAGTCATGGTGGCCCCAGCCCTGAAACATAGAGCTAGTTTTTGTTTGTTTGATTTTCTTGTTGTCCTACTAAAGTGAATCTGTTCTTTGGAATCCAGAGTCAACATCTTATTTTGTGGTTTGCAATAGAGTAACAAATAGAAAAAACCCAAACTTCTCTTGGGACTGCACATACATTGATTTGATTTTTTTACTTGTGTGTGTGTGTGCAAGTATGTGGTAGGGTGGGCACCCCTTGTTGTCCCTCTTTAATTTTTATTTTTAAAGTCAAATCACTTTGGATGTCATTTTAAAAAGAGAACTAATATAGAAGAGTGGAAAGCAGAGCACCAAAGCCACTGTCTTGTGTTCTGCTCTTCCTCTCCCTGCTGGGAACTCAATTTTACCCTGTAATTGGAACAATAGCAATTCCTACCTTATATTAAATATATTAAGATCATAGTTTATAGATAAATTTTATCTTGTAACCTTCACCATCCACAGTATAGGTAAAATTGAGGAGATAAGCAAAAATGTCTCTGATCAACAAATATAAATGCTGTGGAGTACTGAGAGGTCAGCTCGAAAACTTTGAGATATTCCACCAGGGCCCCCCACCCCCAAGCACATGAGCACCCCTCCCCTCCTGGAAGAAACAGGTTAGAAAGCATGTAGGTTGGAAGGGAGGGGCTGATTAAGCCCCTGCTACCTCATTCCCTAAAGACCAATCAGTTTAAAAGTCACACTGTTCTGCCAATCACATTGTGCCTAATGGCGGCTGCTCTAAAATCCTATATAAGGTCCCTGAACAGGCTACTCCAGGTCGCTCTCCCATCTTGGTATGTAGAGCATCCTCAGCAGGCTGATGAATCAATAAATTTGTCTTGCATTTTGCATCAATCCCTGACTCCTTGTGTTCACTCGGAGGGTCTCGGATAAGTTAAGGCTCACCCAGAGTCTTACAGTACTTGAACTAAAGGCCTCAAGTGCAGTCTGGAAGCCCATTTGCTCTTTCTGTAGAACCAAGCTTAACTGTCTCTTATCCAACAGTAGTGGAGAAGCATAAAATTGTAGAGGAGAGCTGATGCTATTAGCAACAAGTTAAGCCAGACTTTTCCTTCCTCACAGAAAATTGTCCAGCATTAGATTACTTTTTTTTTTTTAATGAATTAGGCTGATCCATGAGGTCTACTCCAGCTTCAATAATACATGACTTCAGTGCAAATTATAAGAGTCTGGGGACAGATAATATTACTGCTATATTAAATAATGGCTTGCAAAACTAATCCACTGTCCACAACAAATCATAATTAGTATATCTTAGTTATGAAAATAGGGCGCTATTACATATTTGTATATTTTCGTCTATGGAATAAGCAGTAAGTACAACTAAAGATGACATGCTTTTAATTATATAGGGATGGAACGGATTGATTTCTTTATCCATTTGCTTCACATAGTCCACTAGAGCAAAAAGTCTGTGTTAATTTATAATGGAATGAACCTAATATTTTGTGGGTAGTTTTTCACTTAATTAATTTTAGTGCAATGAGCATGCACATACCATAACATTATGGATTTGGTTTCACCCTTCTACTCTTCCAGGGGTCCTGGGAACTGACTCAGGTTGTCAGACTCCATTGGCAAGGGTTTTTATCCCACGAGTCATCTTGTTGCCCACTGCATATACATTTTTTAAAAGATAAGGACTTAGCTAAACCTATTTGACTATGTCGAATGTATTGTGTCTGATACTAAAAATTTGAAAAGATGGCTCAATGCGGAAAGCACTTGCCATTTAAACATAAAGACCTGAGTTCAAATCTCCAGAATCCAGGTAAAGCCATACAGAGCAGTGTGTGCTTCTGTAAGGCAACTCTCCTGTAGGGAAATAGGGCAAGAGACAGGAGAATTTCAAGAAGCTCAAAGCCTAACTAGCATGGAATATGCAGTGGAGAAAAGCGACAAGAGACCCTGTCTTGTCTCAGTCAAGGTGGGAAGTATATACTGATAACACTAGGTTGTCATAATGTTCACAAGTATGTCATAGCATGCGTGCACTTGTATTCACATGTTAATGCATGTGCACATAGTGTATACATATAACACACAAAATTTAAAAGCTACTTACATAAATATCATTGAATTTTACCATTTGTGTAAAGCAATTTTCTAGTAAATTTTACTTGTGTGAAACATCCAACTTCCCAAATATCCCCAAAAGAAAACCATTGCTATAGCGAATTAAAAGACTTTTTCCATTCCAAAAAAAAAAAAAGATTCTTAGTTTAGAGAGGGAGTTGGTATGCTGACTTAA
Source organism: Uromys caudimaculatus (assembly GCA_028551405.1). Taxonomy (NCBI): domain Eukaryota; kingdom Metazoa; phylum Chordata; class Mammalia; order Rodentia; family Muridae; genus Uromys; species Uromys caudimaculatus. The sequence goes on from CM052722.1 coordinate 75,016,063, forward strand.
GTTGCCAAACAAAATAAAAGCTAGATGGAAGTTAAAATTCAGGTGATGAGTGCTAGGAAGATAGTTTAGTGGGTGGTAAAGGCATTGCTGCTAAGCCTGATAACTGATAATGTGAGTTCTATCCCCAGGAACTACTTTGTAGAAGGAAAGAACAGACTCTCTCTCATGCAAATGTGTTCATACGCAGGTATACCCCAACACACACATGCACACTAAATAATGATTAAAAATAAAACTGATGGAACATTTGTTTTCACTCTGGAAGACTATGAAGGAACACTGGATAACTGGATCATCAAGGATTCAGAGGCAAATGGGAAAGGGGGCAGTAATCAGGATGGATGCTGGGGACTTGAGGATGAGAGTACAAAACTAGAGTTAATGAAAAGCGAATGACAACAAATGGCCGTGTGTGGTTGAATCTGAGAATGCATGAAGTAGGGTGTAAGGGAGACAGCAAACTGGACAACTCCATTGAGACCATATCAAATGAGGTTGTATACCCTAGACCAAGGAGCCAGGCTTCAATGAATACTAAAGACGAAGTAGAGAATTCTGAGCAGGACATAACCACATATGCCAAAAAATAAAAACAAAAATCCAAAACCAGAAAAATGAATTCTGATGAAACTTTAAGGGGATATATTTAAAGATACTGACTGAACATTAAGGATACTGGATGTAGGAAAACCAGAAACCAGTTAGATTATAGAAATATGCCAAGGAATTATAAAAGCAGCATGAATATGAAAAAAATGTTTTGATAATGGGAGACACGAAGAAAGAAATATTTACATGATTGCTAGGTGAGCACTAAAGAGTTAAAGAGGAGTTTCCCTGTCTTCGCCTAATGTTTGACTGTGGGTCTCTGCATCTGCTCCCATCAGCTACCGGAGGAAGCCTCTCTGATGATGACTGGGCTAGACACTGATTCTATGCGTATAACAGAATATTATTAGGAATCATTTCATTGACTTTTTGGCAGTTGTGTTTGGTTCTACCCTAGGTATCTGAGCCATTCAGCTTCTAGATCCTGGCCATCTACGCAGTGTTAGACATGGGCTGATTCGTCTGGTGTGGACCTCAAGTCAAACCAGTCATTGGTTGGCCACTCCCATAGTGCTCTGAGCCACCATTTTTCCAGTGGCAACCATAGAGCCTATTCCAGGCCCTTTGCATACCTGCTGTGGTTTTAGCGTAGAGTTATGGTTAAACTCCTAACAATGGGAGTGGGTCTCTCTGACTCTTTTGCCTGTTCATGGGACCCTTTCCCTCTTACTGAGTTGTCTTGTTCAGCTTTGACACGAGGGTTTGTGCCTAGTCTTACTTTAAAACCTGCTCTTTTCTGAAGGGAAAAAGAGGCGGAGTGAGGGGAAATGTGAGGATGGCTGGCAGGGAGGGAGCGAGCAGATGCTGTGCTTGAGTTATATTACATGAAAAATATAGTAAATTATTTTTAAAAAGAGGACTATGTGACTTGAAGCATTTCGATGCCACTATCTGTGATTTCAAACAGTGGATAAGTAGCAGTTTTAGAAAGTTGTAAGGCGTTGAGGAAGAAGAGATATACAGTAATGCCTAGGGTAGACTAAAATTAAAAACAACAACAACAACAACCAAAAAAAAATATTTATGGGGCTGGGGAGAAGTGACAAAGTGCTTGATTTGCAATCCTAGCATTTAAGAAGCAGAGGCAGGAGGATCCTTGAGGCTTATTGGCCAGACCATATAGCTCAACTGGCAAACGTAAGATTCAGTGAGAGGATGTGTTTCAAAAATAAAGTGGATAGGGGCTGGAGAGCTGGCTCAGCGGTTAAGAGCACTGACTGCTCTTCCAGAGGTCCTGAGTTCAATTCCCAGAAACTATCACACGGTGGCTCACAACCATCTGTGATGGGATCTGATGCCCTCTTCTGGTGTGCCTGAAGACAGCAACAGTGTACTCGCATATATAAAATAAATAAAATCTTTTTAAAAATTATAAAATAAATAAATAAATAATAAAGTGGAAAGAAATTGAGGAAGACAACTTGACATTGAACCCTGGCTTCCCCATACATGAGCACATACCTCTAACACACACACACACACACACACACACACACACACACACACACACACACACATATCTCAAAAAAGAAATGTCTTCCTCTAAAATGTCTACTTATTTAAAATTCATATAAATGGGGTAATGCTCTGATATCATATAAAATACTCTTTTAAGTGGTCCTTCAGCCTATGAGCCATGTTGAAATGAGACATGTGTCTTTTATATGACTGGAAGTGTAATTCAGTGTATTTCATTGTTAGGCTTCAGAAGTTATGTATGAATATGGATTGTGAGTATTAAAACACAACCTTGTTCCTGATATATACACAATGTACATTCTTGACTTTTTATTTTTAAGCCTGTCTGAATATAGTGGCTAGTCTGAGTAGCCACTTCTGCTGCTGCTGTGTCTGTATCGTCTAAAGGGGAAAAAGCTCTAGACTTCTACTAGTCAGAGACTGATTTAGAAGGTCACATCCATGATGTAAAAAGAATTCTTTCAAATGGCAGTATTTTCTAAAGTTGATGTTTAAAAATAGCTCTACTGTCAAATATCATATCCATTATAATATCACATTATGTGACTATTGAAACTTTACAGACAGATGTTTTCCTTATAGGAAAAGACAGAATTCTGGGTTTTAGTTTCATGGCTAGAAATTTAAAAATAACAAAAGACCCCTTTCCTCCTAACTTATAAATTCTTTCACCCATAAGGGAAATTTTGGTCATATGTTTTAGATGAAAGTTAGTCATGTTTGTTTTAGATAAAGATACAGAAGATGCTGTCTGCATTTTATACTGTCTTCACTTCCTGTATCTTCTGCAGTTTTCTTCTATGGAAATAGGATAGTGAGCCATTAACTTCTATCAGACTGTCACGCATCAGTCAGTAGGAGCCCTAAGAGTTCAACTGTCTCCTGTAAAAATAGGGTTTTTTTTTTGGGGGGGGGGGAGCTTTCACTATCTATAGTGATGAGCTGGAGAGATGATTTAGAGGTTAAGACTACCCAATGCTTTTCCAAAGGACCCAGGTTTGGTTCTAAGATGCATAGGAGTTTGTCACTATCTGTAATTGCAGTTCCCCTGGCTCTGACAGCCACCTCTCACTGCAGTGCATGCGCATTGCATAGCGTGCTCATAAAGGCATTCACGAAAACACTCATATACATAAAAGAAACTGATAAGAGGATCTTTGGTGATAGCTTTTGCACCTATTAGGAAAGGATCCAAGCCTGGGTACTGTGAGGTGTTTCTATATGGCCCAATCTTTTGTCTTTTACTACTCAGAGCTGTAAATTTCAAGGATTATTTATTTGGGTTAAAAAAAATCTATACCATCCTTTAAGATTTTTACTCTTAGTTGTTGAAAATGGCAACACTATCTTAGTGTTGTCCTTTGTGTTTAAATTCTAGTCTAAAGGTCTTATTTGTGGGTGGTTGTTTATTCCAGCCTGCAGTTTAATCATTAACCTTGAGTAATACCTTAACCTAGCTTCAATAGGGGGTTTCTCTGGTTGGCAATACATTAACATTCAAAGAACCCTTCTTTTGCGGAGGATCATTCATCTTGGGTCATAAAAACTAGGAGGATTATAAACCTTGATAAGCATAGGAATGACTTGAACAATGACATTCTCAGAACACTGAGAAAGATAAGGTTTGTCTTGCTTTTGTAACCAAACATGTTTGGGAGTAGAAAGGAGGTTATTACAGATATGAGGCCTTTAGTAACAGTAGTAGTGTAAGTTCCGGTTTGTCCTTAACTGTCACGAAATAGAAACAAACCTTCTATCACTATTTTGTGTTATTTTCTTTGCTAGCCTGAACAAGTCTATATATAAAACATTAGAGCTCTTGAAAACAAAATGTCTGCCTGCCTGCTTGCCTGCCTGCTTTCTCTTTTCCTTTCTTGTAAGAAATGTTAGATGGATGAAGACTATCCTTTTCTTCTGTTATTCTTTTCTTCTTTATTTTGTTTCATAGAACATTAGAGGGGGAGGGAGGGATGGAGGGAGGGGGGAGGGAGGGGGGAGGGAGAGAATATTTATTATCTTATATTTCATACATGGATAGAATGAGCTTTGTTTGTATGAATCTACCCCACAAGTCTGCTTCTCTTTCCCAAGTAGCTTGTGCCAATTTGATATTTATTATCTTTGAAGACGTAGAAATATACCACATTGTGAATATGTGTATGGGCTGCAAAACATATTATGACATTTGTCAAAGATACCTATCTTGATATATAAAGCTTTATGTATATTAATATTCAGTACATATGACAATCTGCCTCCTTATAAATTAAAAAAATACATCTAAGTATTTTAATCATCCCGAGGAGGTAAGTTCTGTTGCCTGCCAGTCATAGACTATTTGTCATTAGGAATGCCTTCATACAGTTTGCATGTTGGGGTGGGCTCTCAGGTCGGTACTCCAAGCTACTCAGGAGGATCAGGCAGGAGGACCTGAGTTCCAGGCTTGCCTGGGATCAGAGTGAGACAGGCAAACTAGACTCCAAAGGTAATGCTGTTGAATTATGGTTAATGTTGTGTGCCATGCCTTCCTTTAAAGCAGCTGTTCTTGACCCAAAGGGGTCATGTATCAGATATGCTATCAGATATTTACAGTACAACTCATAACATTAGCAAAATTACAGTTATGAAGTAGCAATGAAATAATTTTTATGGTTGGGGTCACTGCAACATGAGGAACTGTATTAAAGGGTCACAGCAGTAGCAAAGTTGATGACCACTACTTTAAACTGTGAGCTCCTGGGATCAATGACTACATCTTACACATGGTTATAACTCTTATGTCTTTTGAATATGTAATAGCTGCTTAATAATGTTAACTGAATGATAACACATCCTTTTGTGTCAGAAGGTCTCATTTTAAATGTCTTAAATCATCCATTAAACTGGCTTTTTATATTAACAATCTCAAACTAAAACTGAATTCACTTCCTTTTACAGGTGCTGGAGACATTGTTGCAATCATGATTGGCAATCTGAAAGGAACAAAAATTCTGCAGTCTATTCAAAGAGGCATACAAGTAACAATGGTTATCGAAGTAGGGAAAAAACATGGCCCTTGGGTGAATCATTATTCAATTTTCTTCGTTTCCGTGTCCTTTTTTATTATTACGGCAGCAACTGTGGGCTATTTTATCTTTTATTCTGCTCGAAGATTACGGAATGCAAGAGCTCAAAGCAGGAAGCAGGTTTGTAATGTTCCCTTTCCCTAATTTTCAAATATTTCTACTGTTACAGTTACAGTTTGGTTTCATGGATATTATCATACTTACTAGACAAAGATCTATAAATATGCTGTATGAAATTTAGTCATTCAAAAAGTATCTCAGCTTTCATCATCTCAAGTTTTATATTCTGTCATTTGTCAGAGTTAATCCTGCTTGATTAAGTCTTTTAACACCTCTAAGGATGCACAGCCAATATTTATTTATAAATGACTGTAAATACATATGTTGCTTTAAATGAACTGATTTCCTAAATTATAAAAACATTTCATACTCAAAGAAATTAGAAAGTACAGATGAAGAAATATTCATAAAGCCAATATAACTGTTGCTACTGCCTGAAGGTAAATGTGTGTATGTGAGAGAGAATGAATGAATGAATGAATGAATGAATGAATGAATGAATGAATGAATGAATTTGTATGCAAGTCCATACTCTCCTTCCACCTTGTGGGTTCCAAGAATTGAATTCATGTTAGCATGTTAGGCTTGACTTCAAGTAGCGTTACTCACTAAGCCATCTTGCCAGCCCAAGGAAGGTTTTAAATTTTCAGTTGTTCATGATAACAGTGCTAAACTGCAAACATTCTACATATTCATAATTTTACCATATTTTAACATTAATGCTTTAAAAAGTACAAAGTATGGAAATGGTAGCACAAAACACCCAAAGGCTTATAGAACAGGGTAGTATCTATAATTCTCCATCCCCGATCTTGTCATATTTAAATCATCTTCACCCCTTCCCATATTCTCAGTTCTCTAATTAATTAGCTTAGATTCTGTTGCCATTCAAATGTTATCTCGGATCGCCACTTTCTTTGTTGTAGAGTTATCTATTTGACATCCATAGGGGATTGGTTTCAGGGCCTCCTGTTGTATACTCAAAATCCATGGGCTCTCAAGTCTCTTATGTAAAATATAACGGTATTTGCATATAACGTATGCATATACAAACACTTTAGATCCTGTCTAGATTGCTTATAATAACTAATACAATGTTTATGTTATGCAAATAAGTCTTATGCTTTGTTCTGTAGGGAATGACTGTCTACACATATCCAGGAGAGATGCAGTTTTTTATTCTGAATATTTCCAATGCAATGTTTAATAATCTATACATGTAGAATCTAGGCACATGCAGGGGTAGACATACTCGCTGGCAAAATCAACCCTGGCTAAACCTTAACTCACACTCTGTCTACACCTTGACTTGCAGAAGTACCAGAAAAATATTTGTAGCTATACTGACTTTTTAAATTTATGATCTACATCTGTACTTTTATCTGTATCTGCGTTTATATCCGCTTTTCCTCTCTGTCTTCTGTTTTGACAGATAAGATATTTTCTGTAGCAGCCAACTTTCTCTGGTATACAAGCTCTTTCTGGCTTTTGTATCCTCAAGGCTGTCATTCCAGCAATTTTCCTTTGTTTAGCAATGTCTCCTTTTCCTCTAGTTCTTTCCAGTCAATAGGGGCACATATCAGTATTACACCGATTTGCTAAAGAATTTCTATTGTCCCTAAGCCAGAAGCTATTGAGCTGCTTTTCCCTCCCTCTCTCTGTCTGTCTCTGTCTGTCTCTCTCATTTCCCACATAGCCTTCACGAACAAATGCAGAATGCCTCCAGAGAAGAATTATTTAACTACTTCCATTCCCCCTTCTTCCCTGGCCCATGCTACTTTCATTAGTTACACTTCCCTTCAAGTTTTGTCAATGTCACAACACAATGTTGTGCCCCTTCTCCATGATTTTGGTAATTAAAACTTTCAGGTGATAGAAGCAACAGAATGTGTTTTTATAATCTGAAAAGTCCTTCAAAGGCCATTAAGTTTTGGCAATGTCATGTTCTAATTTTCCACAAAGCAAAGAATCCTTCATTATATTTAGAACAAGAAACAACACGATTTCTGTAAAGTAAGAAAGTTCATTGAATTTCACAAAGGATGAAAACTTTAAATTTTATTATAAAACCGATATAAGGATTAGGTTCCACCATATATTAATAAATGCTGAACATCAGAATGTTTAGAATTAATTGACTTCTGTCTTCTTCAGGGAAGAAGCTTATCACAGTGGTGACAGGTTCAGCCTGTTACCAGCTAAGGTCAGAAGGATATTCGGCATTCCAATGCCAGGCCGCTCAGTAAATTCACTGTGTTAATATTTGACATTTGTATATCATGTGGGTTTTTATCTCTGAAGTTGGAAAAATATGATCTCCCATATGACTGACTGACTATGCAAAGGTTAGTCATAATGATGAAAGTGGCTTATATATGCCCACAATAAGATCCGTGTTTCTGTATTCTAAGTGCTATAATAAATCTATAAACTCCTTTATGAAGTAATAAGGTTTATTCTTGGATTTTAAGCAACAGAAATATATTATTCACAATTCTGGAGGCAGGAGTAATAAGGTTTATAAAGAACTTTGCCTGGTGTTGCACAAGCTTCATTGCACATTTAGGCCCAATCTCATCTTTCAATTAAGCAATTTTCATAGATTATAATACGTTTTATGAATGTTTACCTCAGTAGAATTTCAAGGATAGCATTAAAGCTTCTCATCTATTACAGAAGGCTTTTGGAAGATCCGCATTTACTGTTTATTGGATTTTATCTTCCTCCTTTGAGGATAGGAAGATTAAATATATAGGCAATAGTAACTTTTGCTTATGAGGATTTGAGCGCTATAATGTTAGTTATATATTTGATTCTCATAAGTTCACATTTGTTTGTAAAAAGCTTCATGTACATGTTTACAACTTTAACTGGACATTTAGCTACATTTTTTTTTGTTTTGTATTGATGGAAATGTTAGTGAAGCTGTGTTATGGAACCTTTCCCAATCACTAGACTATTAGGCAAGGCTGGACATGGTGGCACATGCCTTTAATCCCAGCAGAAACAGGTGAATCTTTGTGAGTTTAAGGCCAGTCCTGTTACATAGTGATTTCTAGGTCTGCCAGGGTGACATAGTGAGACCCTGTCAGTAAAAAGCAGACCAAAAGAATATTAGGAAAGATTTTGTATCTAGAGATACCTTCCTTCTGAAGATTATGAAGCATAGTAGCAAATATCACATAAATTGATGATAGCATGTATGTTTTGATAGTATCCAGATGAGCCCCCAGGTATAATACCTTTACGTGGTCATAAAAGATGTATGAGAACACACCATCCTGTTTTTGCTGGTGAAAAAACTTGCAGACATTATGAAAAATACCAATGCTTTCTGAATGAAAATAACATTCTGAACATGGCAAATTGGATTGCTGTTTCTACTTGAAACAACCTTAATAGGAAAAGAATATTGCAAGAAACCTCACGACACAATTACACTAAATACTAGACGACTGGTGGTTATGACCTCTATAACACTAGAGAATACAGTACTCGACATTTGGAGAGAAGTATAGTGTATGTATTCTGACAGTATCTGAGGCAGTTGATACTCAGTGACACCTTACATTGGGTTAAATACTGTTAAAGGAAAGAAAAGATGGTGTGCAATAAAATAGGAAATGCAGTAGGTATAGCAAGAAGAGCTGGAGTTACGTTTACTTTTGAAAGATCATTTTTAAGATTATGATTAATGACATTATTTTCCCCTCCAAATACTCCCATGTACTTCCTCTTGTTCCTGCTCTTCTTCAAATTTTTAATTGTTGTTACGTGTGTGTGTATGTGTGTGTGTGTGTATGTGTGTGTGTGTTCCTAAATACATAAATACAATTTGCTCAGTCTGTATAATGTTACTTTTATGAAAGTTTTCAGGGATGACCATTTAGTATTGGATAACCAGTTGGTGTGTTCTTCCCTGGGGGAGGCTCTTTCTTCTGATCTCAGCATTCGTCAGTTCTTTGTGTAGGGTTGAGGCCTCAAGAGCTTTCTCCTTTCAACATTAGCATGTCTATAGGTATCATGCTTCTACACTTACTATTAATGAACAGTGATTTTAAGAAGAGTATAATATAGTAATTAAAATACATAGCAAGGAATCATTTGCAAGAAAGGCAGAAAAATGGATTGATGGATTTGGAAGAAGGGACGTACAGGGAGAGAGTAATCAGCGTATGCTATGTACATGAATGAAATTGTCAATGGACAAATTTAATTAATAAGCAATAGCTTAGAAATAACTATTTTTGAGAAGAAAAAACATATGAATGGAAATGTCACAATAAAACCCATTAAATTTCACAAGTCATATAATGTCACAACAAAACCCATTAAATTTCACAAGTCATATGTAGTAATAAAAATGAAACTAGGTATGAGAATAGAAATAATGGTAATGATAGCCATGTACTCGATAATGGAAGGAGTTAACCATGCTATACAACAGTTAATGGGAACCTTTAACTACATATTAATGTGAATTAAGATATGTGATGCACTTTGTCCCAACTAACATGGAACCTAAACATGACACAATCATTACTACTAGTGACATTTCTCCATAATAATAGTTCATATGTGGGAAAGGCCCATCCTAGAAATGTAGAGTTCTGTGATACCTCCTGGTTCATTTGGTAACTGAACCAAAGTATATCATGACCATACTTTGAGAATATATTAGTAATAGAACATTTCTATAATATATGCTTATGGGTTCAAACTAACACACACACACACACACACACACACACACACACAGACACAAGAGCTAGGGATATGTCTCCAATGAGAAAGTACATATTTCTCAGACTTTAAGACCTCAATTAGGTCCCCAGCACTCAGAAAAGCCAAGAATGCCAAGGCTTGACTGTAATCCCAGCGCTGGGGAGGAGAAGACAGGAGGATTGGGATTTACTGGCCAGATAATCTAGCCAAATTTGTGAACTTTTGACAAGGGGGAGACTTTGTCTTAGAAAATAAGATGAACAACAATAGACTTGATAACATGGAAGGGAAAATCTCAGAGTCCAGCCCCTAGACAAAGAGCTATAGGCAACTAAGGAACACTGAGAGCAGGGAAAGTTGTCATCTTCAGGAATGAGCACCCTAATTGTTTATGCAGTAACAAGTGGTCAGGCCTGCAATCATATACATATAAGTAACACTAACTTCACTGAGCAGTGTATTTAGTATATACGTAGACATATATATGTGTAACAATAACAAAGACATGGCCATGAATTTAAGGGGCTGTGGGGTAGGTGTATGGAAGAGGTTGGAGGGAGGAAAAGGAACTGGGAAAACGATGTGATTACTTAAAAACAAACAATATAAGGTGGAAAGAAATTTAGGAAAATACATGATATTAACCTCTGGCATATACACACACAGTAAAATAATCATACTGTAATATGGTATAATACAGGTATTGTTGGTAAGAGTCAACTCCTATGTGTAAACAGATCATATAGTAATCAAATATAGTGGAAGATATAAGTAAAACTTCCTCAAGATGTAATGTCAATGGATAGTGACTTTCCTGAGAAAGAATTAAAATTACCTAATTTCTTCCTATATTAAGTCACTCTGGGCAAGCTTATTACAAAGTTCAAGTAGCCATAGATCAAGGGGTAAATGGATAATGAAACTGGTACAACAATAAAAGATATTTGTGAGGATCTTAGAGATGGTTGAATTGTTTCTTTGAGCCCATTTCTACCTCTTGTTGGCTTCTGCACCTATTAGGTGTATTTCTTGTCCTTACAGACTGTATTGTGTGTCTATGTTTGCATGTCTGTGTGTGTGTACGTTGTATATATGCTATACTATGCTAATATAAATACTATAAATATAATTGAGCCTACAAATATCAACCAAATGCTATTTATATGTCATTATATGTTCATATTAAAACATATAAAATGAATATAACAGCCTATATAAATACTTAGAATATGCTATGGTAAATACTTACCAAGTGAAGTATTTATGTATAAATACTTTTTTTAAAGGTATCACAGAATGGTTTTGTTGTAAAAAATCTTGACCAAAGACAATGTGACTAGACTGTAATACAAGAGGTAACAGAGTGGAACCAGTTGCTTATACCTTGACTGTTCCCAAGTTAACCATGGTTGGGCATTAGCCAACTCTGGGAATGTAGCCTCAAGGTGTCCTTTTTATCAGTGGTTGATGTATCATTAGATATGGCTGGAGCAACGAACTGTGTTATACCAGTCTTTCAAGATGGCTTTGCACAACAATCGAGCTAGATGATATACACCTGGTTTCATTGTCTGGGCCCTGCCTTTCAGACAATATGACCAGCTGCAAGCAGGATGATCCCAGCCACCAGCTCTTCCCACTCCTACCATTTGAGTCTGGGAATCTGACACTCAAATTAGTTCCCTAGATAGAGATATTCCACACATCTCCCTATAGCTTACTATTAGAAATAATAATATGGAGTGCTCTCAGATGAAGAAGAGCTAAGCTTTATTAATATCTTAAAAGTAATCCTTGGACCTGGTATATTGGCTTATGTTTATAATCTCAGCATTCAGGAGGATGAGGCAAGAGGGTCACTGAATGTCTGAGGCCAGCCTGGCTGCACAGTGGGTTAAAGACAAGCCTTGGCTACAATGTGAGACCTGCCTCAAAACAATTGGTCTATTAGCTAAATTAACTGAAAAAGCCTTTAGCTGCTTATATTTTGTACCATTATTTGTCTCAGTCTATCATCTGTCTATACATTATATACATACATTTGTGTGTGTGTGTGTGTGTGTGTATGTGTGTGTGTGTGCTTAATGTATATTTGTGGTCATGTGTTTACATATATGTACTTGCCTAAATTTGAGAATTATTCAGGCCCTTTTATAAAAGCATGAGAATTTTACCTCTTACATGGAGTAAGTTAAATAAATACTTGTCTAAATGAGACCTATCTTTATATTCTTCTGACTTTCACACAGATTGAAAGGAAACTCAAATAACGAGTCTCAGAATTTTTAATACAAGTATGTACTCTAATTTTCTGGGTATTTTTGAGACGGGTTTTACTGTTGGTGGTATTCTTTTGTTTGGTTTGGTTTGGTTTGGCCAGTGTGACAAAGAACTTGAGAAAAATTAAAGTAAGTGAAGTTTATTATGGTTCATGGTGTTGAGATTTCAGTCCACAATCATTTATTTAGCCCAGTCACTTTGGGCTGATGAACGTCATAGCAGACCATGTACTATGTAGAGTAATTACTAGCCCCATTGTGATTATGAAGACAAAAGAAGACAGGAAAGGGTGGATCCCAACATCCCCTTCCAGGATACATCATCAATACCTTTTGGACCCACTTCCAAAAGGTTCTATCAGTTTGTAGTAGTGCCATAGGCCGGCAACAACACCCTTAGAATATCAACCTTTGAAAACATTTAAGTCTCAAACCATAACAATTAACCCGAGGTGGTGATGAACTTTTGATACAAGCAATCCTTCCATCTCAGTTTTCCACACTGGTTGGGGCTACATCTGGGTATAACCATACCCAGACATCACTTTACCCAACTTTATGCTACATAATTGGCAAATAAACTTGTATCCAAAAGGTTCACTGTGATGATTTGATATGCTGTGCATTGGGAAATGATTGCCATAGCCAATTTATTGAATCTGTCCTTTACCATTTAGAGTTAACACAACGTGTGTTTAGGAACATCCATTTTAAGAACTGCTCTCCTAGCGAATTTCAAGTAAATGACTTTTGAATAGCAGAATTCCATCATTTTCTTCTCTTTGTAAAAACGTTAATCTCACAGAAGCAGAGAGTAAGACAGCAGCTTCCAGGGTTGTGAGAAAGAGAAACGTTAGCTAAGGACTAGAGTTGATTTAGTAGTGTAAATTTACAGTCACGCCATGATTTTTTTATTTTTTTTATTTTTTGGTTTTTTCGAGACAGGGTTTCTCTGTGTAGCCCTGGCTGTCCTGGAACTCATTCTGTAGACCAGGCTGGCCTTGAACTCAGAAATCCACTTGCCTCTGCCTCCCGAGTGCTGGGATCAAAGGCAGGCACCACCACTGCCCGACCCATGCCATGATTTCTAAAGGTGCTGATTGTATTTGTTTGAAAAGGCTATAATCTTAGTTATAACATCTCCATTGGCCAATTTTCCTTTCTTCACAATTCTTCCTTGCAGTATAGTTCCTTATACTGCTAATGGTGGCCATCTTTATAAGAATGATCTATATTCTTCCTTATCCCCATCTCCAGGGCTTTTAGATATATGGGAACTCATTTAACCACTTGCTTTTCCTTTTCAATAAGAAACACTTTTTAAAAGCTGCTTCTTAAATTTTTTTAATTAAAGAAAACTCTTTCATATTGTATGAACTCTTTTTATTCGTACATAGGTTTTCTTTGAACTTTCATTTTCAGTGTCTTCCATTTCTCACACTGAAACTGCCACATAGCACAGGCACTGCATTTGCTCCCAGATAGGTATCCTGGGAAAAGAATCCCTTTACTATACATTTTCAAACAAATTTAAACATCATTTTTATAAACTCTGAGCCAAGAGTATGATATTTTTTTATCTTCATTCTTGGACAATGTCCTATATTTTTAGCTTTTAATGAAGTGTTTGTTTTTTAAAAGGCAATGACTCATGCACAGAAAAATCTAGTTTCTTTGCTTTATCCCTTTTTTGTTGGTTTTTGTGAACTCTAGCCCCATTGAGTAATTAGTCTTAACTCTATAAGTCGTTTGTGTATAGTTCCGTTACTCTGAATGTTGAATGCCCTTTGGCCAAATCTCAGGCAGGTGAATCAGCAGGCAGACATATGTTTTATGTAATGTGGTATGAATATACAGATGAACTAAATTGTGGCAGCTTGTGTTCACCACAATTTTAACACTGAAAATTATAATAAATAATGAGGATTGGTCTGACTTTATTTCCAGCTGCTGCCTCCCAGCCACCTCGGAAATTCTTAGAATCAAAAACAGCAACAACAACTTAAAACTGTGTAGCTGATACCTTCAGTTACTGGCACTGGCAACGCTTTTGATTGGTTGGAGGCATGGCATTAAGCTTCTGTTAAGAAAATTGGCATACACACACACACAGATGCAGACACAGACAGACACACAGACACACTGTTGCAGACATACACAGACACACATACACACAGTGTCTTTTCCTTCAGTTCTCAACTCGATTGTCAAATAATCTTAAACCAGTTATGATTTAACACTGAGGAGGAGAGGAGAGGTTGTTAGTATAATGTATCAATTTAAAACGTTCCTCAAATCACAATGTATAGCCAATTTAGAAACAATTTTAAGACTGAGTAATAGCCTACTTTGAGGGTTCCCTCCCTAGTTTTTTTCTTTATCTCCTTCATAAGGAATGCAAAGCCCTTTAAAGGTTTCCTCACTAGCACACAATGGAGGCAGTGTGCTGCTGTGGAGAGATCACAGGCTTTAAAGTTAGATACAAGCTGGGGTGGAACTGCATCAGCCCTGCACCCAGCCACCTGCCTGGACTTTAGTCAAGCTTCAGAACTCACTTGACTTGTCTATAAAACGTGGATATTAAAATACCTATTTCACATGTTAGTTAATGATTATATGTGATGACACAGGTACAAAGCTTAGGGATGAGTCTGATTGGTAGTTGGGGCCCAGTAAATGCTCTTTACAAATTACTTTCCCCAGATGTACTGGCAAAGAGGCTTTTAATAACTAAAACTGAGAAAAGTCTTATTTGAGAAACCATGAAAGTGTTTGTATTTTTAAATTAAGTATTCTCAGAGCAGAGAGTAGCAACTATGGGAATTTTTAAAAACAATTAAGCCCCAGTCCTCTAGGAACTAGCAGTTAAGAGGAAGAAAGATAAAGAAATAACACATTTATAGAACCTAGAGTTCTTTTTTAAACCTATTTTTATTAATCCTTTGAGAATTTCATATAACATATTTTAAAGATACTCACTCTATAAGCCTCTCCTTAGCTGCACCCCAATCTCCCAATCTTCCTACTCTCTCTCTCTTTTTTAGCCCACTGACTTCAGTTTGTGCTGCATTTCTTTCTTTCTATCTCTCTACCTATCTCTCTATAAATTATATATCATATATCATATATACTATGGATATAGGACTAGCTACTAGAGCAACGATTCTCAACCTGTGGATTGAGATCACTTAAGACCATTGGAAAAAAGATATTTACATTAAGATTAATAACAGTAGCAAAATTGTGGTTTTGAAGTAGCAATGAAAATAATTTTATGGTTAGGGGTTACCATAACACTAGGGACTATTTTAAAGGGTCACAGCATTAGGAAGGTCGAGAGCCACTGCTCTAGAGCATGAGTCATCTATGAGGAGCCACACCCTTCAGAAAAAAACTGACTGTCCCTCCTCCTGCACCCATCAACTATAAATAGCTCTCTAATTAGGCATGGGGGCTTTCTTTCAGGCCTTCCTCCATGCAGGAATGTTGACTAGTTAGATCGTGTGCAAGCAGCCACAGCTGCTATGAGT
Source organism: Uromys caudimaculatus (assembly GCA_028551405.1). Taxonomy (NCBI): domain Eukaryota; kingdom Metazoa; phylum Chordata; class Mammalia; order Rodentia; family Muridae; genus Uromys; species Uromys caudimaculatus. The sequence continues at coordinate 75,031,810 of CM052722.1, forward strand.
TCATGACGTCAGTGATCAGTTATCTCCTGCCCAGAAGACATTTTGTGCCGGCCATCCCTGACCTCAGGCTTTTATAGCCTTCCTATGGTATCTTTTGAGAGAGGTCCCTGAGCTTTGTTCGGTGGGATACAGATGTCCCATTTGTGGCTGAGCACTCAGCTGACATTTAATTTTTTCATTTTGACCAGTTGGGAGTTTCTACATTCACCACCATCCAGTACACAAAGAAACTTCTCTAGTCAGCTCTGAGAACTACACAAAGTACTCATGTTTATGGACTAAATTACAAATTGCCATTTGAATCCACATGCTATCTATAAATGTTGTATAGGTCTTTAGAGATCTTCTATGATCAAGTTTCCCTTTTTATTAATTATTTTATGTATTTACATTTCAAATGTTGTCCCCCTTCCTGGTCCCTCTCCATGAGCCCCCCCCTCCCCTTCACATCTAAGACGATGCTTCCCCACCCACTCCTACGTCACCCCTCTAGCATCCCCCTTCTCTGGGGCAAGTTTCTTATTTAATAACTTGTCATTTGCAATTAGGTCATGAGTGAGTGTGTGTGTGTGTGTGTGTGTGTGTGTGTGTGTGTGTGTGTGTGTGTGTGTGTGTGTGTTTTACCCCATCATCTATTTTTAGCTTGGTATTAATACTAGCTCTTTTTTTCCTTGGGAATAGATTTGTATATGGCATATTTGCCTTTGAGCCCAAACCTCGAATTAAATTGTTTTACATTCATAGTTGCAATGAAGGAAAATTGTGTGGCATTCATTACTAGTAAAGATATAAACATTATCATTGGAGACTCATGGATAATTGAACATTTAGAAATGAAACATCAGGAGATGCAGGCTTGAGAGCTTGTTTGGAGGTTCTATCAGGGGAGTACAGCTATTCATATACCCTTGATAAAAGACTGCTCCTCCTCTCTAGGGGAAGGTCGTCCTCTTCAGTGAGGCATGAAGCTTTGGGTAAGATTCACATCGAGTGGTAAGGTTGAAAGGGGACACCGACCTAGCCAGCCAAATTAGCTGAGTCAACCTTGGTGATGAGTAGAGTGACAGATGTAGCCAGATCACCCTCCCTCATCTCAGTGTGTATATGTATTTAATCAAATAAACATACTAAGGAAATAGCACTTCCTAATGAGCACATTTCTCTACTTGGCTATAGAACTTGATGCTTAAACCTCAATGAGAAATGCTTTAAATACAGATAACAAAGATACATTTCTGGGTCTACTGTATGCCTTCCTGTCATTGGTTCTGTTTCCCTTTATACTGCATTTTTTCTCAATGTCTTAGTAGCTCCTGATCTATGTGATAAGAAAGTACTGAGGCCTAGAAATCTGAACCACGGCTAGGCCTGTGGGTCCTAGTTGTTCACCTAGTGAAAGGAACACGGCTTAACAGCCTATAGGCTCAAGAAACTAGAGAACTCTCAGAAAAGAGCTGAATTATAGATGGTTTTATTGAACCAGACTCTAGGAATATAAAGATCAAGCTCTCTTATTATCTCAGCCTTTACTTGGGCTTTCATTGGCAGCAGCGTTAGTTCCTTCTACTACTAATCTATATTTACTGGTCAAGGAGCAATTTGAGCGAGGTTTTTGCTTTTCCTGTGATAGAAGAAAAGGAGTTTGGCTAGTAATTTTATTAGCTTTCAGTCAAATATCTTTCAAAAGTTATATATAGGATACATCTTTAGGCACTGAAGACATTCTTTACATACCCCTACTATGGATTACTTTCTTTCAAAATATAATTGTCTGGAATATTCACAGATATTTTACCTGTATTCAGTAGTACTCATTTACAAGCCTTCATTTATATCTCCATTTACTAAATGTTTTATGGGGTATCTATGATATGTCAGGCACTATATTAGGTATTTTATTTGCATTATATCTAATTTCCAGAAAATTATGTGTGAGCTGGAAACTTTACAGGGGAACAGACCCTGCATAGAGGGAGGCAGGAAAGCTCTTTCATTCTCATAATGAACTCTGGTTCTCAACACCCATTGTTTGATGAATTTCTGCTAAGTTTATTCATTTTGCAACTTAAAATAAGATTGTAACTCAAAATATGATCATACATCATCTGTCTTGCTGCAATGTTCTTAAATCCACACAACATCTACTTTGATGTGTAAGCTACTTCGAATTCAGTTTACACATATCATATATTCACCTGAAACATTCTTAAATAAAATATAGATGTTTATTTCGGAGAAAAAGAAAGGATTTATTTGCAGCATTATAACAAATTAAGACCAAATATCTTTTTTTTTTTTTACTGTAGCCAATTCAAACTGCATAAAAACAAGACAGTCTGCAAATGATTCCATTCTTTTCAAACTTTTCTTAACTTGTAGGGTCATCTGCTTCATTATATGACTTCTGACTCAATTATGCAGAATATTTCCGTCTTTCTTTCACTCCCTATATGAGCTTTACATTGATGTTGAATATCTAGACTCATCTTAGACATGTGCTCAGTAAAACAGTTTGGAATCCATCCTCCTTCCTAGACAAAATTGGTTATAAGCAGCAGGTTTTTCTAATATTAAATATATAAGGGTTATTTTCCTCACTTTATAGAAAAGTACATAAGCGCAGGTACTTCAGTGACTTGTTCTTTAGTCAGTGACAAAATTAGATTTTTAATCTAGGTCCATTTGAATTCAAATCCTATGCACTTTTGTTTGAACAAGACCCATTTCAGAAAAGAAATTGGAGAAGGTATACTTTAAGGTCCTCTGAGCTTGAAAATAGGAAAATTGCTCCAAAATTCAAAGCATCTGAATCCATTTGGAAGAGAGTCATACTGGGTTTTTACCATTATGGTCCCAGGGATGCTATTTTTAAAGGTAGGGAAACACAGTAAGTTTCAGTAATTCGGAGAAACTAATGTCTGGTACTATAAATCTGGCCAAGAACCTGGGGTGGAGCTATTACTAGTATTTTGCTAAATTGACATAGTATCAAACTATCTTCTGAATTCATAATTCTACCCATTGATCAGTGCAATTTTCAGTCCTCATCAAAGGAGTGTCTTTGTGCAGTGGACAGGAGTTATCACTGAAACTCACAACTGGTCAAAGTACAGAGAATAAAGTGTCTCTGGTATACTCAAATATAAATGGGACATCTGTATCACAGGGCCTAACCAACCCCAAGGTGCAGGGAATATCTTAGAAGAGGGAGCAAAAAAATTGTTAGGGCCAGATGTTGCAGAGGCTGGTGCAAAACAGTATCTTCTGGACATAATAGGACCACTGCACTGAAGCTCACAGCAACTGATTACCTGCAAAAGAGTCAGCATGCCTGCATGGAGGGGGGGGCTGGAAAACTCCATCCTTAGTGGAACTATTAACATTTTATGGGTATTTGGAATGAAATGTCAGTTTTCTTTAAGGGTTTACCGCTGGTAGATACACTGTACGCTAGTGCAGTGGTTCTCAACCTGTGGGTAGCAACCTCTATGGGGGTTGCATATCAGATTTTTTTTACATTATGATTCATAACAGTAGCAAAATTCCAGTTATGAAGTAGCAATGGAATAATTATATTGTTGGAGGCCACCACATCCTGAGGAACTGTTACTGGAGGGTCACAGCATTAGGAAGTTTGAGAACCACTACTCTAGTAGATGTCCCCACCCAGCTGTGAATATATAGACAGCATAAAATTGACTCAGTGGACTATAAGACAAAGTTTCCAGTACATATGTAGCAGATGTGCAGCTTGGCCTTCATGTGGGTCCTAGACAACTGGAACGAGTGCTGTCCCAAAAGCTGCTGCCTGTCTGTGGAATCCATTCCTCAGTATGAGTAGTGCCTAGCCCTTCAGAGACTTGAAGTGCCAGGGTAGGGGGATACCCCGGGGCCCTGCACCCTCTCAGAGGGCAAGAGGAGGGGGAACTGTGGCATGGCAGAATGTTAGAGGGGGCAGTAATCAGGATGTAAAGCGAATACATTTTTTAAAAAATGAAAAAAGAAAAAAGTTTCAGTAATTTGGAAAATGGTGCTTGATATCAGATAAAGAGTATATGTATTATGATTAATTAATTTGTGTGTGTGCATGTGCGTGTGTGTGCGTGCGTGTGTGTGTGTACCAAGAAGCTATTGTTGTTGATACCTGCTGGGAAAGAGAAATTCAGTTTCGTCCAATAGAGTGTCACTGGGTATGTAAGGGCAGGCCTTATATCCAGGAGTACATAGCTAAAACAAACAGACACTATGGTTTTTTGTTTTGTTTTGTGTACTTTTTTTTGCCTTACTAACATTATTTTATTGTTCTGACTTTTTTGTGTTGTTTTCTTTTCTCTTGAGAGAGGGGAGGGAGAGAGAAAGAAAGAACATGAAGTCAGGGTAGGGAGGTAGGGAGGATCTGAGAGGAGTTGGAGGAGGAATATGATCAAAATATATTGTATAAAACTTTTAAATTAAAAATATTTGTGTACACACACACATACATGTTATGTCTGCATGCAACCATACATGCATATGTAAGCCAATGGTCAAAGACATGTGTCTTCCTCAATTTCTCTCTACCTTACTCTCTGAATCTGGAGCTCACTGAATCAACTAGACTGACTGACTGGCTACCAAGGCTCAGGAATTGTCCTGTCTCTGCCGCCTCAATGCTGGGATTAGAGTCATACATTATGATGCCTTGCTTTTACCTGAGTGCTGGGCATCAAACTTAGATCCCCAATGCTTGCTTAATAAGCACCTCACCAACTGAGCCGTCTCCCCAGCGAGAGACTGTAATCTCTAAATTTTGATTTAGATAGTAACTTTTACTGATAGATAATTAAATCACTATTGTAAATCATACTTCTTTTTAAAATATGTATTCTAATATCTGTTTTTTTATTACAGAGGCAGTTAAAGGCAGATGCTAAAAAAGCTATTGGAAGGCTTCAGCTGCGTACCTTGAAACAAGGAGACAAGGTACTTTTATTACTTTTAAAGCAATACTACCAAACCATTGTTTAAACGAAATGCCAATTGTCCAAATGTCTTTTCATTGCCATTTATATGCCTCATTGAGTATTAAATTTCTATTCAATACTGCAATTAGACTGTACAATGGCCCCCAACTGTACCCTACATACTAATCACCAGCACCTGTGAATATTATTATCTGGCAGAACGGAATTACAGCAATGGAAAGTTTGAGAATGAGATCATCCAGGATTATTTAGACAAGTCCTAAATATAATCAGAATCCATATAAGCCAGAGGAAGGAGGAGGTTTGCCCACCATACAGAGCAGCATTGCAATGGAATAAAAAAGGCAGAGTGGTTCAGAGAAAAGGCCATGAAACAGGGAATGCCAGGATTCTTTCAAAGCTAGGAAAAGTAATCACAGGTATGTTTGCTGAAGCCCACAAGAAGAACTGCTAACACCTCAGTTACTTCTTGACCTCCACGAAAGGTATTAAGCCATGCTTAGTAATAAGGTATTAAGCCATGGATAGTAATTTGTGATGGCAATGATAGAAAACTAATATAGTGCTTCAGGACAACTTTGTCTGAAAGTTCAGTTTGGACATTGATAAGAACAGACATCAGCAAACAATCAGCATGACTTAGTGAAATAACGATTTACCATTTCTAACGCCATCAGAAGCATTAGGTGCTTGGCTATAAATATTCAAAATACATACAAGATTTACATGTTAAAATTTGCATAACACCAATGAAAGATATGATGGGAGCTGGGCTCAGTGCTGGGGTTCTTGCTCTGCATCCTTGAGGCTTTGAGTTCAATTGTAAGTATGGAGAAAAAAATCAAAGACAAATCTAAATACATGGAGATATGTATTGTGTTTGTGGATCAAAAATTAATTGTTAAGGTGTCAGTTCCTATTAAACTAACCTATGGGTTAGATACAGTTTCAACAAAAATTTTCACAAGAAAATATTGGAGAAGCTCAAGAATTAACATAATCAAAATAATTTTGAATAAGAGCTGTAGATGTTGAATGTCCTGTCTTACTGCTCTAGAGGTGGTGGAACTTGGGAGAATGGAGCCTGCTAAATAAGCTTGACCAAAGTCTCGTGCAATAGCCAACTGTCTTCAGAGAACCAGACAATCTATATTCTGAGGGTTAAGAATGGCCAGATGAGTAAAGTTCTCATGATTTCAAGCGGTAGACAATTACAAGGACAAGCCGCACATAGCAAACACATTTTCCATAGAAGCATATGAACATTTAATTGAATAAGAACAGCATGGATGAAGAACCTAAAGCAAACTCAGTCCTAACTGCTACACCTGGGAGGAGCATGAAACCACATTCTAAGAACAATTCTATGTTTTGAAGAAACTCAGATCACAAGACTCTTGTTTTCTTGAAATGTTCCCACAAGCACTAAGAATTCTCACATGACTGCATTCCTAGACTGTGTAGGACAGTGCTGCTACATGCCTTCAATTCCAGCACCTAGCAAGCTCAGGTAGAAGGATTGTAAGTTCAAGTTCAGCCTGGGCATATTTAGACAAGAAAGACCTTGTCTAAATATGGGGGGGGGGGGAGCGCAGTTAGAAAAGGAACAACTTTAAATAGTAATTCACACCCCTTCCAATTTTTAGAATTATTTTAAGGCTGTATCTGTGGGAGTGTAGAAGTGCCAGACCAATAAATGAATGAACAGAATATAATCCAGAAATGGACCAACAGAGGCTTGGCCAGTTTATTTTTTATGAATAATGAAACCAGAACGTTAGGCACTAATTAAAACACTATGGCCAGAAGCATTTTGGAGAGGAAAGAGTTTATTTCACTTTATAGTTCTATATCACAGTCCATCACTAAGAGAAGTCAAGGCAGGAACTCAAACAGGGCATAAACTCATGGATGAGCTTACTGGCTTGCTCAGATTGCTTTCTTATAATACCCAGGACTTCCAGCCCAGGGTGACACCACCCACAGAGAGCTATGTCCTGCCTATATAAACCATCAACCAGGGAAGTGCACTACCGGCCAATCTGGTGGGAGCATTTTCTCAATTAAGATTCCTTCTTCTAAAATGATGCTTATGTCAAGTTGTTATAAAATTAGACAGCACAGTATCAATTATAAAAATGCTCCCATTCTCCATACAGTGTAAAAATTAAATAAAAAAGATTATAGGCCTAAATATACAGCTGATAAAGTCTTTGGAGAAAAAGAATTCATTCTATGGGATACACTAATATTTTTATATTAATAGGTTTTGTATATGACACCAAAAACAAATCCACAGAGAAAATGCGGAGTTTGATTGTCAAAGTTTAAGGGGGCTGGTAAGGTGGATCAAAGTCACTGGTTATGTTCAATTCCTAATACTTATAGGTGGCTCACAACCATCTGTAATTCCAGTTCGAGGAGATCTGATGCTCTCTCCTGGCTTCTGCAGGCACCAGACATGCATACGGTGCACGACATATAAGAAGTTAAAACATACATACATACACACATACATACATACATACATACATACATACATACATACATACATACATACAAAGTAAAATAAAATGAAAATAATTTCAATTCTTGGTGGACATAGTGGAGCACATCCGTTAACCCAAGACCTTGGGAGGCATAGGTGTCTCTAACTGGGCTGCCAACCTTCTCTACATAGCAAATTCCCAGACAGCCAGTGCTACATAAGGAGACCCTGTATCGACGAAACAAACAAATAAGCAAAACCACAAAGAAAGAAAAGAAAGAAAGAATGTATTTTCTGTTATTTGAAAGACAGTTTTTAAAGAAGGAAAACTCAAGGTACAGTCAACCTTGGAGAAAATATTTCCCAACCACACATTTATTAAACGACTACAGTTAGAATAGAAAGAACTTTCGACCCATGACAACAGGAATCACCAAATAAAAATATAAATGCAAACATGCGGTATGAAAGCAGAGAAGGTTATGGGGGAGGAGTATAGCGGGACAAGATGGTTCAGGGAGATGGCAGAGCATATGGAAGGACATAGCAATAACAGAACATTTAAAATTCCACAGCAAGGAGGCAGAGAGATGACTCAGTGGTTAAGAACACTGGCTGTTCTTCCACAGGACCCATTCATTCCCCAGCACCCACATGGTGGCTCACAACCATCTGTAACTCCAGTCCCAGAGGATCTAACGCCCTCTTCTGACCTCTTTGGGCATTGTATGCATGTGGCATGCACACATACATTTGGGTACTCAAACACACAAAATAAAAATAACAGAGAATAAAAATACCATAATGCAACCTAATATTATGTGTGTTTATTACTTTGAATAAACATGGGTTGAGGAGATAGTTCAGAGTTTAAGGGCACTTACTGCTTTTACAGAAGTCCTGGGTTCAATTCCCAGCTCTCACTTGGTAGCTCACAGCAATAACAATATTTCTTTAAAATTAAGCACTATAATAAGTATGCTAGATAGACTTTTCATCAAAGGAACATAAATCTTAGAAGTATACAAAAGAATACTCAATGCCACTGGTCATTAGAGAAATACAAAGTTAGAACCACACGTGAGACTAGTACACATTCATTAGTCTGGCTAAAAGTAAAAATAACTGGAAAAGTCAAGACCAGCCTCTAGAATTCTTATATATCTTCTGGTGACAATACTAATGATCATGACCGCCCTGCAAAACAGAGTAATTCCTTATGAAGTTAAAAAATACATTTACCATACTAGACATTCACCATAAAGGAAGGAAACCCCTATATTCCTATTAAATTCCTAAACATAGTTATTAGAAATTGTTCAAATTGGAAAGAATCCAAATCCATAGATAAACTGTGGATTATTCATATCATGAAATAAAATTTAGTAATAAAAGGGTAAGAGAGTCCTAATGCTACCTGCAATAACATATGTGAGTGTCAAAGGCTTTGTGAAGGAACTGAACCTCAAAAGCTAGATATAGTACATGATTCTATTTATATGGCATTATTATAAAAAGCCAAAGCTATAGAAATTGAAAATATATCAGTTATGGGCAGAGGTTGAGAATGAGAGGAAGGCTTAGTTACTAAGGGGATATGGATTAGTTTATTGGTATAATGTCACTATTTTATACCTTGATTGTGGTGGGCACATGCAACACTGTAAATTAAATGACTGAATTTTACTAAATGTAAATTATGCCTTTTTTAGAGAACATAACAATAAAACTTACAAGTGGCTTTCTATGAATTCTAGAGTCAGAAAAAAGACTTGAAGTTGGTACTACATGATTTACTCTGTTCTTTCTCTATTTTGTTGACTTTATTATTTTACCTCCTCAAAGTGTCAAATTTAAATCACCACTGAAACTTTTTGTTGTTTGAGTCCCATTAACTCTTTATTCATAGGAAATTGGCCCTGACGGGGATAGCTGTGCTGTGTGTATCGAGCTCTATAAGCCAAATGATTTGGTGCGCATCCTAACCTGCAAGTAAGTTTCATCTTCTTTCATATCTGTAAAAAGAATATTCCCAAATTAACATGATGAAGGAAAACTATTTTGAATGTTTCAAAATTGCTATATCACTAAAATCCAGTATAGTTTGTTCTCAACAGTTTGTTTTCTCTGCAGGACACCAAGAAACCTAGTCAGCAGTGTGTGTGTGTGTGTGTGTGTGTGTGTGTGTGTGTGTGTGTGTGTGTGTGTGTGTGTGTGTTTAGTACTTGATTATTTTTAATTCACTCGAATATTTCTATTGAGATAAACTAAAATCATCTTGGTGGCCTATTTTGAAGTCTTCATTCACTCTTTAGATTTTTTTAAAAAAGTTCTCCTCTGGAAGGTTATTCTTAACACGTTTCCTCTCAATTAATAGCAGTATTCTTGGAGCATATTTCATTGCCTAAAGCATTGATACTGTGTTGTACTCAGTACTATATAGCACTCTGTTACTGAGAATGCTGATTCCATTTTAGAGTAGGGAACGGATACTTTTAATATTGTAGCATTTGAAATACCAACAGACTTAAGTCAGGTAGCATTAGCCATTTTCAAGTTGTGGATATTAAAAATAGCTTTTTGAGGCTAGAGTAATGGGGGTGGATTTAAGAACTCTGTATGATGAAATCTCCAAAATCTATTCTTGTGGCTCCTTTACTAATGGCATGCTTAAAAGGGGCAAAAGATATCCATGGGAAAGCTAAGTGTAATCTGAGTGTGTGTGTGTGTGTGTGTGTGTGTGTGTGTGTGTGTGTGTGTCTGTGTGTCTGTGTCTGTGTCAAAGTGTTGTTGCTGTTTCACATCTTATAACTAAATTATCTCTTTTCTTCTTCATTAGTCATATTTTCCATAAGACATGTGTGGACCCGTGGCTTTTAGAACACAGGACTTGCCCAATGTGCAAGTGTGACATTCTCAAAGCTCTGGGAATTGAGGTAAACATTGCTGTATTCTTTCTTTGAAGGAACTTCAGCAGTGTGGTATTTATATGACTGGGCATTTGTGAAAATACTCTCTCTCTCTCTCTGGGTAGGTAATGTGCAAATCACAGTTTCTCCCTAAAACTAGGCATATTTCTTTCATATACACAAGGAGATTCCTACCATCTTGGACATATATATTTTCCTTCTTCTCAAATGTATTTATTATTTGGATCATAATTCGGACTGATAGCTATATAAACTACCAAGTTTGTTAACTACTTTTTTGTTTTAACCTTGTCATTATCAATTATCAAATTTGTCTTTAATCACCATGTTAGTTTGAGAAAGCATAATAAAATTATAATTTTGTATTTTGTAAATGAAATAACTTATCTTCAAGGTACCATAAATATCAACTCAATAAAATCTTTTTAACTTAATAGAAATGTGCAGATGAAAGCAATTCCCAGTTCTCTTTTGTGACAGAATAGCATATATTAATGTATACTGAGTGCCTATTTTGTACCAGTCATTATATTTTGAGGTGAAAGAATCAACCAAATGAAGACATATATATCTCATTGGTAGAGCCAATTCTTACCCCAGCTACTGTGACTGGGATCAGCAAGAGATTTTTGTGATCATGAAAATGGATTAGAGGTTTATGAGGCTAAGAAATATTTCTGTAAGTTATCATCCATGAAAATATCATAATCATATGTCAATGTAATACATGTACTCCAAACGTCTTATTTTGTTCAAATGCTTTCCAAAGGTGGATGTTGAAGATGGATCAGTGTCTTTACAAGTTCCTGTTTCTAATGAAGCATCTAATACTGCCTCTCCCCATGAAGAGGACAATCGCAGTGAGACTGCATCATCTGGATATGCTTCAGTACAGGGAGCAGATGAGCCACCTCTGGAGGAACACGCACAGTCAGCAAGTAAGCACAGTACCGACGGGCAGTGGCCCCATCACACGTAATCTGCTGCGGACCACACGTCTGGCCGTGGATTCTTGCTTTTTAGTAGTTGTTTCATTTATTCCTTATGCCATTTCAAGTTTTTTTCTATTTAAAATGGTACAATGAAAGATGCACTCCTGCCATAGAGTATATGCATATTCAGAGAGGACATACATATTCAAGTATTCCTAAAATAGATGACATGCAGAAAGAATTGGGATTATTCACAAAAGGAGAGTTTTGTTGAAAAATGCCCTGGGCCATTTAAATGTTGGCTAATTGACTCCTTACTGAGGCAAAAGAGCAACTTTAGTTTTTAGAAGCCAATGTTTATTACAGATAAATTCCAATGTAGAATAAATGAGTCCAGAAATAATAGAAGAATTTGGTTTACAAAAGCTAGATTTCTGCCTATCTTCTCAGAAATCCATTTTGCAGATAGAAAACTAGGTTGAACAATGGTATGTGCTGCCACCTGTTGACTTTTCTAGGACATGAATCAATTGTTAGACACTCAGGTTGAACATATTATTTAGAATTTATATGAAATTATTATTACAGTTTAGTAATTTTTCAGGAATAGGGATATTTGGGGGTCATTTGTTACGTCTAAAAATATCAAATCTTCATATAAATTATTTTTCCTTTCTCTAACCTCACTCTCTCAATGTTTTTCTTTTTTCTTTTCCATTGCTAAGTATTTATTTTGCCAAGATAAGTGAAAACATATGCCCACGCAAAAACTAGTACATGAGTGTTTCCAACCGTGTTGTTCCTAATAGCGCCAAAGTGGAAAGGACTTGTCTATTAACTTACAAGCATATAAACAAAATTTGGTGTATGTGTATAACAGAAGGCGGCGGGCATGGTGGTACTTAGCTTTAACACTAGCACTCAGGCAGAAGCAAGCCAGTCTCTGTGAGTTCAAGACCAGCCTGGTCTGCATTGTAAGTTTCAGGACAGCCAGGCCTACACAGCGAGAACCCCCATCTCAAAACATAAAACCAGCAACAACAAAAAAGGAATGATGTGCAAAATATGGCAACTCATGCCTGTAACCAGAGCACTTGGGAGGCAGAAGTAGAAGGAATGCCACACGTTTAGGGCTAGCTTGGTATAATCCTGTATCAACAAATAAGGGGAAAAGCCAACAGGATGCTTCAAGGGGTAAGATGCTTGTCCCCAACTCTGACAACCTAAATTTAATTCCCAGATCTGCTTTGTGGAAGGAGAGAACTGATTCTCTTCAGTTCTTTGACCCCTCCCCCCACCACACACGTGCATGCGCAATTAATTACACACCATCAATAAATTTATTTTTTTTTCTGGAAAAAAATTGATGGATACTACACAGACATGACTCTTGGAAACACTCCACTAAGCTTCCAGACACAAAGGGTCGCATATTGTGTGCTGTACAATTCCAGTTTTGCTTATTTCCTTTTGTTTTTTGAGACAGGGTCTCATAGAAACCAGATTGGCCTTGAACTTGGTATGTAGTTGAGGATAACCTTCACCTCCAAAGTGCTAAGATTACAAACCAACACCACTGTGCCTCGCTTATCATTTTATTTATATGAAGAATCCAGGCTAGGTGCACCATTATAGGCAGGTAGCAGATTCGTGGTTGCTACAGTCCGAGGATAAGGATGGAAAATGACTGCCAATAGATAAGGGCTTTCTTTTGGGAGAGACAGAAATGTTCTAAAATTACGTAGAGGCTGCCGAGATGGCTTAGTGCTTAAGAGCACTTCTTGCTCTTGCACTAATTTTGAGTCTGTTGTTTAGCACCCACATGATGGTTCATAACCAGATGTAACTCTGGTTCCTGGGCATCACGTGGCTTTAGCTTCTTCTGACCTCTGAGGGTACCATGGTGCATATATATACATGTAGGCAAAGCACTACAGAAACTGAATATACAGAAACTAAATAGTTCTAATTTTTTAAAGTTAGGTAGTGGTGATAGTTGCTGACTTTTGCGGTTGTAACAAAACCCTTTGAACTATGTATTTTCTTTTCTTTTTTGCATTATTGGCCATAGAAACCAGAGCCTCTTACATACCACAACTCGGCTACACCTCCAGTTGAATTATACAGTTAAAGATTGCATTTTTTATGGGATGTGAACTACATTTCAGTTTAAGCCATTACCAAAAATCATACCTGCCTACAATTCCAGGGAGCTGGGAATCTGCTTTTTTGAATGTTGTGTTCAGTTTTTGTCTTTTTGAGACGGTCTCATGTAGCTCAGGCTGGCGTTGAATTTCTGATCCTCTTGCCTGTCAGTTCTGTGTTTTTCTTGGTTTGAAAGTTTTCCTTCAGTCCTTACTTTGAAATAACCCAGTGTTAGTGTAAAAGTGGAGGGAACGAATTACTGCAATAGCTTGTGAACATTTCAGCTTCCCATGACATAAACCTTTGCCCTCTGTGGCTTTATCAGTACTGTAGATATCATTTCTGAAGATGTCACGAGGCACACAACTATGTCAAAGTCAACTTTGCATTTCTTGCAACCTAATCTCCAGACATTTCCTTGAGTACACTCATAGGAATCTTTATTGTCTGTGGAGTGTTCTACCTGTAATACTGAGTCATTGTTTCTCTGTCTTGATGATCTTGTATTCCCATAATGGTATGGTAATAGAATTCGGTGAAGAGAAAAGATAATTTAATTTGTGCTAGTTTTTTTTATATATAAAAAAAATCCCATCCTAGTTGATTGTATTCAGTTCTTGTAGGGGTTGCTCAGGAGGGTGGGGAAGCAGAAGAGACTACAGATCATTTAAATAGCAAATGAAATAATGATCTCTGCCTGCATCTTTACCTGCATGAATGTCAGTGGTACCTCCTTTAAGGCCTTAAGGATTCTCTTTCCCTAGATTCTTTTTTTTTTTTTTTTTTGGAGTTTTCTTTGGTGTTTTTTTGTTTTGTTTTGTTTTGTTTTGTTTTGTTTTTGATACTTTATTTACATTTCCAATGTTTCCCCTTTTCTAGGGCTCCTCTTTGGAAACCCCCTATCCCCTCCCCCTCCCCACCTCTATGAGGGAATTCCACCTCCCACCCACCCGCCCACCCATTCCCTTATTCCCACCTTGACATTCCCCTTTACTGGGGCCTCTAACACCATCGGGCCCAAGGGCCTCTCCTCTCCCTGATGGCCAACGAGGCCCTCCTCTGCCACATATGTGGTCCGAGCCATGGGTCCCTCCATGTGTATTCTTTGGTTGGTAGTTCAGTCTCCAGGACGACTGGGGAGGGGGGGTCAGGCCCATTGACACTGTTGCTCTCTCCATGAGGCTGCAAACTCCCTCAGCTCCTTCAGTCCCTTCTCCAACTCCTCTATCTGGGACCTCACTCTCAGTCCAGCGGTTACTATAAAGTGAAACTTGGGCATTCTGAACTTTTGGGCTAATATCCACTTATCAGTGAGTACATACCATGTTCATTCTTTTGTGACTGAGTTACCTCGCTCAGGATGATATTTTCAAGTTCCGTCCATTTGCTTGCAAATTTCATGAAGCCATTGTTTTTAATAGCTGAGTAGTACTCCATTGTGTAGATGTACCACATTTTCTGTATCCATTCCTCTGATGAGGGACATCTGGGTTGTTTCCAGCTTCTGGCTATTATAAATATGGCTGCTATGAACATAGTGGAGCA
>CM052722.1:75047313-75075875 GCA_028551405.1 Uromys caudimaculatus
CATTTGGATCCTGTGTCTGTGCCCTCTGGTTAGTCTGGCTAAGGGTTTGTCTATCTTGTTGATTTTCTTAAAGAACCAACTCCTGGTTTTATTGATTCTTTGTATAGTTCTTTTTGTTTCTACTTGGTTGATTTCAGCCCTGAGTTTGATTATTTCCTGCCTTCTACTCCTCTTGGGTGCATTAGCTTCTTTTTGTTCTAGGGCTTTCAGGTGTGCTGTTAAGCTGCTAGTGTATGCTCTCTCCAGTTTCTTTTTGGAGGCACTCAAAGCTATGAGTTTTCCTCTTAACACTGCTTTCAATGTGTCCCATAAGTTTGGGTGTGTTGTACTTTCATTTTCATTAAATTCTAGGAAGTCTTTAATTTGTTTCTTTATTTCTTCCTTGACCAAGTTGTCACTAAGTAGAGCATTGTTCAGCTTCCATGTGTATGTGGGCTTTCTGTTGTTATTGTTGCCATGGAAGACCAACCTTTATCTGTAGTGATCTGATAGGAGGCATGGGATTATTTCAATCTTCTTGTATCTGTGGAGGTTTGTTTTGTGACCGATTATATGGTCAATTTTGGCGAAGGTACCATGAGGTGCTGAGAAGAAGGTATGTTCCCTAGATTCTTCACTCCCTCTTTCCTGTTGGTTCAATATATTTTCTCGGTTCTGTCCCCCTAATTTCTAATCGTCCATACATAGCTGCAGTAGGAGCTCCCTGTGTATCTCTATGCCATTCCACTCTAACTTTCTCAGTCTGACACCTGCTCTGCCTTTGAAGACTTGTCTCTCCTCTGCCTCTTGGTGAAGCCTTTATTTCACTTGAATATCTACAACCATGAATTTCTATTAGTGCATTTAGGGAACTAAATTGTTTCAGACTGCTGCTTTTAGTTCCTCTAGAGCATCTTACATTAACCTGTTTTCTCCTCAGCACGCCCTGCTGCCTAAGATTTGTAAATTTGTTTTGAAAAAAAAAATGACCACTTAGATTATAATTGAGTCTGGTCTGTGTATATTGCTGGTTTGGCGATCTTGCATATTTGTCCCTGATAATTACGATGAAAGTTGATATTTATAACTCTGCACATCCATATTTACTTCATCTATGTAGCACATCATTGAGACTAGTCTTCAGTTAACCACATACCTAATTTCTTGGATGATTTTTGGACTCAGTGGGTTTTGAGTGGAGCCTGAAAATTTATATATTTAACAGATTTCCTGGTATGAGACCCCTGGTTGTCAACCTGGCTGTATGTCAGAATCATATGGAGAGATTTTTTTTTAATCATGGCATTTGGGGAAGAGTTACCTAAGGGGGCCCCCCAACTCACTCAGAGGAGAAGGGGAGGGGGAAAGTATTGTGGGAGGGATGACTGGAAGGGGGCAGTGAGTAGGATGTAAAGTAAACAGGGAAAAGATAAATTAAATTAAAATTTTTAAAAGCATGGCATATAAGAAACACTTTAGAGCAATTAAATCAGAATTCATGATAAACAGTGCCTAATTACAGGTAGTTTTTATTTTAATTTTAAAATAACTTCGGATTGACTAAGAAAATACATTTCAATAATAGTACAGAGACTACCCATCTACCATTTTCTAGCCTCTGTAAAATGTGAACATCTTATATACCCATATTCTTATATGGAACCTAGTTAATGAGCTGATGAAATATTTACTAGAGACCTTGTTCAGCTTGAACAGCTGGCCCATGCATGTCCCTTTTCTGTCGCAAAATCCCATACTTCATTTACTTCTATGTCTCCTCGATCTCCAGTCTATGGCAATTCCTTAATATTTGCCTTTCATGATGTTGATAATTTTGAATATTACTTTTCTGTTACTTTATAAAATGTTCCTTTACTTAGCCTTGTCTGCTGCTTCATGATAATTACATCACTGTCCATTTCTGGTAAGAATGTCAGAGATGCGGATGCTGTGTCCCAGTCAGCAGCATGTATTAAGAGGCACACAGTGTTCTCATTACAAATGATTTTAACTTTGTTCACTTGGTTAAGGGTTTAGTCTGCCAAATTCTTCCCTGTAAAGTTACTATTTTCCATTTGTTAATTATTGAATATCTTTTTGATAGATGCTTAGAAACTGTGCATGTATCTTGTTTCTCATGGTTCCTTTCCAGGCCAACTTTCACAATAATTGATACTTCCTGTTATAATTATTCATCAAATAGTGATTTGCTAATTTTGTCATTCTTCCCACACATATTAATTTTCAAATGTAAGGAGGAGCCATTCCTTTTTCATTTTATTCGGTTATTTATAGTAGAGTGAGATCACAGAACTTCTTTCAGTCTTTGTTAGTTTCATGATTTGTCCAATGCTCATAAAGTCCCAATTCTGTCTTCAGAATCTTGGTTAGGTTGGGTTTTTTATTCTTTTGACTTCCTTACTTTCTGTTACCATAGCATGTTTTCAGTCTTAGGTTGCCTTCCCCCCCCCCCCTTAAGAGACCAGGCAGTAAATATTTAGGGATTGAAGGCCACATATGTTTCTGTTGTGTATTCTTTTTTGTGTGTCTCTTTAGGAAGGGTTTGGTTGGTTTTGAAAACGTTTTTAAAATGTGAAAAACACTCTTTTCAATTAATTATTTTATTTATTTACATCCCAAATGTTGCCTCCTCCCAGTCCCCCCTTGGAGAGTTCTTCGCCATATCCCCCATACCCTTCTCCTCTGAGAGGGTGCCCCCAGGGTACACCCCCACCCTGGCGCATCAAGACTACAGGACTAGGTGCATCCTCTCCCAGTGAGGCCAGACAAGGCAGCCCTCTGCTGGCTATGTGCCTGGGCCATGGAGCAGCCCGTGTATGCTCAGTGAAAAGCACTCTTAATTGTGGCGTTGGCTCTGTGAGATGTAGTTTGCTAACACTTAGGCTAGAATCTAGGTTAATCTTATATACTCTCTGCCTCAGAATCTGCCATTTCTTCAAGAGTTCTTTGCTTAGAGATTGTTATATCAAAAGCAAGATATGAGCACTAGGCACACACACTTATTGTCACAGGGTGGTTATTACAGTCAGTTAGTTCTTTCAGAGAACAAGGCTTGGAGATGCAGGCTTACTCACAAAGCCCCTTGTCCCTTCCTTTCTTTGTCTCTCTGTCTCCCTCTCATCTGGAAGACGCTGCATTTCTGCTGCTGGATGTATGTCATTACAGCTGCGCACCACTGGGCTCATTTGAGACTATCCTCCTGGCCTTACTTGGAATTCCTTTTAGTGACAGTGAAAGAAGAAAGACTTTCCTTATCCAAAATATATTTACTTGACCTTGCAATTCTAGAAGAAATGTTAAATACTTTAGCAACTACTGTACAATCCATTTTCTTTTAGCCATATGGCTTGAAGTTACTTAGGTGTCGTTTTGTTGATCCCCCACCTTTTTTTGTCTACGATGATTATGTATTTAATTTACTATACAGTTAGGTTCAAATAGCCTAAGTGGTAGTAATGCACAGCCAGGTTTAAGACCTGCTATATTTAGAAAACAAAAAACACAAAAGATGTAACTTTTGCTCTTAGTGAGTTTATAATTTAGGTAAAAGTAAGCACATAAACATAAATAAAAAAGCAGCAATCATAAATGAATAATGTCAAAAGTACCTTAAGGGAAACAATATAAATTATGATTTTTTTTTTTGGAGATAGGATCTTATACTGTAGCCTAGGCCAGTCTGAGATGGTACTGTGTAGCTCAAACTAGCCTGGCAGGCACAAGAATTCTTGTGTCTTACCCCCTGAGTGCTGTGAATACAGGAGGGCATCCCACACTTGGATTTTTTTTTAAAAAGTCATATAGTATTAAGGAAAGACCATCGGTGTAATCATCAGAATATGATGGCCTTGAATAAGGAAGCTTTCTTGGAAATGAGTGCAGACTTCTGCCTTGAAGGAGAGAGAGCTACTATCATCCTAACATTTTCACTTCTGTGTCCAGATGAAAATCTACAGCTGGTAAACCATGAAGCAAATTCTGTGGCTGTGGATGTTGTTCCCCATGCTGACAACCCAACCTTTGAAGAAGATGAATCTCCTGATCAAGAGACAGCTGTTCAAGAAATTAAATCTTAAAAATCTGTCAAGAGAAAACTTGAACCGTTAGTAACAACAGGACTGCCGATCAGGGCCTAGTTTACTATGAATGAACTGGGTAAATGTAATACAAGAGTAATGCTGAAAGTGCTGAGATGACTAATACTATACTATAGTGAAATGGCTTAACATATTTAACCCAGTACCGTTTTCCACAAACTCACTGTAATGTTTTTCATAGGCAAGTTTCCTCTTGGTGATAGTAATAGCAACATTTTTAAACATTCAGAACTGTCAACAAGTAGTCAGGTGTTTCATTTACAACAACTTTCTTATAAAAATATGTTGCTTTAAAAATGTGGAGTAGCTGTAATCACTTTGTTTTATGATAGTATCATAATTAAACAATACTACTATTTAGCTTGGGCTCTCTGTGTCAGGGTTTGTGTCCAGGTGCTTCTATTGATCTGGAATTTGTAAAAAGCAATTTGAACTTAGACATTAAGTTGATAGTACAAGATTAAAGCAAAATACTCATTTTAACCTTTTCATTTTAAAATTAAGCTCTGTATGTATTTCCTGTGAGTGTTGAGCATAGTTTGTCAGAAAAATATGAACTGAATTGGTTGATCAGTATCTTAGTGACACCCTACAAGATTATAAACATAAAAAGTTTCTTACAAAAATATTGTAAACTTTTTCTCAAACTTGAAGCTTTTAAAAGCACAGGATAGAAACTAACATCAGATTTGAAAATAGTAATAGCTGAACAAATCACAGAAAATTGGTAAGTGGTTACTGTGCAGAATTCATCTGCAGAGAATGTTCTGTAAAATTTGTCTGTGGAAAATAGTTTCCAAACAATGCTGACTTTGAAAATTGAGTTTACATTTGGCCTTGTGGTCTCTAATTACATTAAATTTAAATTCTGTCCATATATCTACAATTTGTGGATGCATTTTGTTGGTGTTTGAAAAAGAATCAAGGGAAGGGGGGATTCCAGGTGCCTTAATATAAAGTTTGAAGCTTCAACCACCAAAGTCAAATAGAGCTATTGAAAAGATGCACTTTATTTCTACTTTGTGTGGCTTGTCCATTAATTTTGTTCCCAGTGCAAATTCCTGAAGAACTTAGACAAAAATAGAACAGACATGTATTTTTGTTTGCTGAATATATAAGGGATGAAACCATTGCATTCTTGTACACTGATTTGAAAATGCTGTAAATATGCCCCAATTTGTACTGATTCTCTTTAAATATAAAATGTAAATAAAATATTCCAATGAAAGATTGCATCTGGTGTTCAATGTAACTCTCATGTGCTAGCTAACTTTTGTATATAATATATACCTCCTGTTAAGAGGACAGAATAGTTGGTCAGAAATGGTCGTTGATATATTTGATCACTACAGACTAAACCTCTAGTGTGATCTTTACATATGACCTTACCCAGAAAGGGAGCAGCTGCCATTCTGATCTCCCTGAACAGACTGTGAATTAGTTTTAGGTGTCAACAAACTGAATAATAAAGTTGCTCAGTAATAAAATGCATGGTTAAACGTTCTTTATGCCTAACCAGGCAGTCCAAGTCCGGGGAAGAGAGGCAGGGAGTGGGGCTGTGATCAGGATGGAAAATGAATAAAAAAACCTGAGTTAAAAAAAAAGTTCTGGACGGCAACCTGTATTCATATCATTCACAGCACGAGGATCGGCTCAGTGTCTTAATGCCTCCTTCCAGCTTGCTCTTTTGACTGCATGATTGGTGGGGTGTTGTTATTGAGTCAGAACAGATCTTCTCTTGTGTTAAACATTTTAAGAATACACAAGTTCGGAATACCCAAGTTTCACTTTACAGTAACCGCTGGACTGAGAGTGAGGTCCCAGATGGAGGAGTGGGAGAACGGACTGAAGGAGCTGAGGGAGTTTGCAGCCCCAAGGAGGGAGCAACAGTGTCAGCTGGCCTGACCCCCCCCCCATCATCCTGGAGTTTGGACCACCAACCAAAGAATACACATGGTGGGACCCATGGTTCAGATCACATATGTGGCAGAGGACGACCTCGATGGCCATCAGGGGGAGGAGAGGCCCTTGGGCCTGAGGGTGTTAGAGGCCCCAGTAAAGGGGAATGTCAAGGTGGGAATATGGGAGTGGGTGGGTGGGTGGGTGGGAGATGGAATTCCCTCACAGAGGCAGGGAGGGGGAGGGGATAGGGGGTTTCCAAAGAGGAGACCTAGAAAGGGGGAAACATTGGAAATGTAAATAAAGTATCAAAAAATAAAAATAAAAAGAATACACAAGTACTTGGATCACCTCAGGACCATGATTATCAAAAATCAGTGTAAGCATATTTTATGTGACAACATGCATGCAATGTGAGTATTCCCTGTATTTTCAAAGAGTTTAAGCTCCATGGGGCTCATTTTTAGAGAGGATCTTAACAAAATAAAATATAAAACAAAATCATACTGAAGTTGGACAAGCCAATCTGACAGAAAAATAAAAGCCCAAGAGCGAGCACAGTTAACAGAGACCCAGTTGTTCACCCATTCAGAAGTCTCATTACAGTACTAAACTGAAAGCTGTAAGATATGTACAGAGGACATGGCGCAGACCCATGTAGGCCCTGAGCATGCTGTTTCAGTGAGAGAGGTATTTTTGACATAGAAAAAGATAAAATATTTGTGTACTTGTCTGAGTACATACATATGTGTAGTGAGGGATGACATAGATAGTGGCCAGAAAAGGCTGTTAGATCTCCCAGAGCTGGAGCTACAACTGTTTTGGGAATGAATGCTCAGCCTGTTAACATAGGTGCTAGTATTTGAACTCAGGTCCTTATTCCATTATCTCAAAACATACCCTCATGCTAACTGATAGTCAATTCCTGTTCCCATTTCCAGCCCACACATGCATTCACCAGTCTGCATTTTTCTCTCTATAGGCTTGTCTATTTTAGATATATCATACAAGCAGAATTGTTCAATAAAGATTTTGTGACTGGATTCCCCTTACCATAATATTTTCAAGGTTCACTCATAGTATATAATTCCAGTAATTCATGCCTATTTATTGTTGAGTAATATTCTGCTATATGAATATCTGCCATTTGTTTATCATTTCATTAGTTACTGAATTCTTAGGGTATTTCACCCCTTTGGCCATTATGGATAATACTATCATACATATTCATATACGCATCATTCTCTAGATATATATTTTGAAGTTTCCTGGTATATATCAAAGAGGGACTCCATGCCACTAGTGGATTTTATTACTTCCTGCCTACTACCATAGGACACACTTTAGCTTAAGCATCAGACTTTGTATCATGCTCTCACATGATAGTCACAACATAGACTGATTCTTTTAATAGTGACAGTAGATAATATTTGTACGGTGAGTTATAAACATAACAAACTATGGGTGTATGAGTTCAAATTTTCTGGAATTTGGGTTTTATATTCAAAATCTACATTTATCCCACACCTGACCAGACAATGTAATAAAAACATAGACACAACTGAAATGCTAGGAACATGTCTTCTCCCTTCCATATATAGAGATATTGTTTATTTGTGAAATATTTTGATAAAGAATTATTAACCCAGACCATAAAATTTCTAGTCATTTAATTTGCTCATTGTTTTTGTTTGGAGTTAATTTTTACACCTTGAGCACAATAACTAATTAAAACATTATATGAGAATAAAAGAAATTAAGGGTTGTGGTCACTTTGATCTCAAAGCTACTTCTGTGAAAAGTCTGGGAAGTCCTCAACTTTCTCTCTCTCTCTCTCTCTCTCTCTCTCTCTCTCTCTCTCTCTCTCTCTGTGTGTGTGTGTGTGTGTGTGTATGTGTGTATGTGTGTGTGTGCATGAACCATGCACAAAAACTAGAGGAGGAGGACACAGGTGTCCTGCTCTATCACTTTGGCTTATTCCCTTGAGACAAAGTCTCTCATTGAACCCAGAGCTAGAGTGGCAGCCAGCAAAGCCCAGTAATGCCCCTGGCTCTGTTCCTCCACCCCAGCCCTGGGATTATAAGTGTGAAGAGTTGCTGTGGACTTTTTAATCAGATCCTCTTGCTTAATGCAGTAAGTACTTACCACTGAGAAATCTCTCTAGTCCTCAACTTTCTTTAGTATGGAAGCAATTTCATGAGTTTAGTAAGCTACTCATGCTATACTTGGTGTTTAAAGAGAAAAGTATAAGAAATGATTATAGCTGGTTAACAGCAAGTTCCCCTTTTAGCTGTAACTCCAACTGATATCCCAGTTTTTTGCCATTACCAGAAATAACCAGAAAATGTTAATGAACAGGTACTAATAGAATCCTCTTTTAAAAGAGCAATATAACCACCTTATGTTGGCAGAGCTTACATTGTTAATAATGATGCCTCTGAGGGACTTGATGGAAACCCATCTAATGGCCACCAATTTGTGGTAGTTTGGTTTTCAAATATCCAATTTGCTTTAAATCAGTGTCTACAACTTTATTTTCCCACAAATTACCTGGGAATCTTGTTAAAATGTGTGTTCTAATTGAGAAGGTCTAGTGTAGGGTAAGAGGTTTTTAGCTTCCAGGAGATCAGATGATGGTGGTCTGGGATCCACACTTGGAGTAACAAATCTTTAAATGACATTTCTCTAACAGTAGTACACACATTTTGAATCTTACTGCACCCAAACCTATTATAGACAAAAAAACAAAAAAACAAAAAAAACAAAAAAAAAAACAAAAAACAAAAAAAAACATAAACTTAGCTAGTATCACTTTAGATAATCCAAGAAACTAAATGACAGCTAAAGCCTTTCCACAGACTCTGGAATTGTTTTGGGGAGGATGGTTTCTTCACTCGTATACTTCCTCAAAGGTATTTGAGGTCACTGGTTAGAAAAAACAGTCATCCAGAAGGCTGGCCTCTGGATAACATACCCACTCGACATATTCCTAGGTGGGTTGATATATAGCTCAGAAGATACGAGTGAAAGCAAACAGGTGAATGGGGAAGCCATTAAATTGGGCAGCAGTAACATGATGTGGGGTTCTCCAAAACCACAGGAGGCTGAGATTTTTTTAAGTATTGTGTGGTGAGAGACACACAAAGACAAAACACAACTACTGGAAGTGGGGAGATAGGAAAAGAGAGAAAGAAATCTAAGCTTATTCCAAAGTTCTAAGCTTAATACTTGGTAAACAGAAGTGCTCCAAACTAAGAGAATGTCAGGCTGGAGTCATCTTGGAGAAGAAAATTTAGCATTGGACACACTGCATTGTGTCTATGGACCATATACATAGACAATAATAAAGAGTTTTGATTTGTAGTCATAAATGTACATTCAGATCTCAATTCTGCCATTTTGTTAAAATGTAAGGTCTTAGGAAAGTAGCAATGTCTGAATCTGCATTTGTAAACATAGGAAAAAACATAGACTTATTGTAGTGGTTTGAATATGCATGGCCTAGGGACTGGCAGTATTAAGAGGTGTGGCCTTGTTGGAGCAGGCATGTTGGAGGGAGTGTATCACTGTGGGGGGTGGGCTTTGAGACCCTCCTCCTAGTTGCCTGGAAACCAGTTTTATCCTGTTTGCCTTTGGAACAAGATGTAAAACTCTCAGCTCCTCTGCCTGGATGCTGCCATGCTTCCTGCCATGGTGATTATGGATTGAACCTCTGAACCTATAAGCAAGCCTCTATTAAATGTTGTCCTTTATAGGAGTTGCCTTGGTCATGGTGTCTCTCGCAGCAATGGAAACCCTAACTAAGCCAGAGGTTGGTACCAGAAGTGGGTGATAGGCCTGACCATTCTCTGGTTGGAGGAATGTGGACTTGGGGACTTTGAATTTCAGAAACAAGTATATGCTTTAATTGGGGCTTAATGGACCATCCTAGTAGGAATATGGAAGACATTGGTGCTGAGAATGAGTTGAATTGTGCAGACCTGGTCCAAGATGTTTCAGTGGAGAAGAATTTTGGTATGTGGCTCAGAGACTGTTCTTATGATATTTTGGTGAAGAACGTGGCTGCTTTTTGCCATTGTCTGAAGAGTCTGCTTGAGGTTAAGGCAAAGAGATTTAGATGAATTGTTTTGAAAAAGGAAGTCTCAAATCAGCCTGGTATAAATTCTGTTGTGTGGTTACTAAAGTTCACTCTTATGAAGAACATTTTTTTACAGTAGGTACAGAGATTTTTTTTTTTTAATTGTGACATTTTATTTTTTTATTTTTATTTATTTACAATTCAACTGTTGCTGCCCCTCCCAGTCCTCCCTGGAACAGTTCCTCATGCCATCCCTCCTCCACCCCCACCCCCTCATTCCTGAAAGCATGCTCCCCCCCACCAGGCCTTGCCCCTCCCTGGGACCTCAAATCTCTCCAGGATTAGGAGCATCTTCTCTGACTGAACCCAGACCAGGCAGTCCTCTGCTGTATATGTGTTGGGGCCTCAGACCAGTTCATGTATGCTGTCTGGTTGGTGGTTCAGTGTCTGGGAGCTCCCAGGGGTCTGGTTAGTTGAGACTGCTGGTCCTCCTCCTCAGCTTCTTCAATCCTTCCCCTAATTCAACCATAGGGGTCCCTGACTTTGGTTCAATGATTGGGTGTAGGTATCTGCGTCAGTCTCAGTCAGCTGGTGATTGGGCCCCTCAGAGGACAGCCATGCTAGGCTCCTGTCTGTAAGCACATCAGCAATAGGGTCAGGCTTTAGTGTCTCCCCATGAGGTGGGTCCCCAGTTGGGCCTGTCACTGGACTGTTTTTTCCTCAGTCTTTTCTCCATTTTTGTCCCTGTAGTTCTTATAGACAGGAACACACTGGATCAGAAATTTTGACTGTGGGTTGGTAACACCATCCCTTCTCTTGAGGCCCTGTATTTCTACTAGAGGTGGACCTTATGAAGAGCATTTTAATGAAAAGGAGCAAGGGGAGAAATACAAAACATATGAACCAAGTATTAAAGGGGCACCGGCACCAGGAAGTAGAATGGAGCTAAATCCTATGTTCATGGAGGTAAACAGATTAAGGGAGTGGTGACCTTAGGGCAAGATCCCACCCAGCTAAGCTTACTGTTTATGCTTTTGCAGTTAAACAAGGGAGAGTCATATCTAGGTGTTATTATTACTTGGTTAATTTTAATCTGAAATGAATTACAGTCCAGAAATGGAGTACACATGCTTTTGATCTGGATCTTGAAAGAATAGTGGCCATGAAAGCTTAGGCTCAGGTATGGTGGGACACAGCTTTAATACCAGGAGACAAAGGCAAGCAGTTCTCTGAGTTCAACACCAGGCTGGGGAAGAGAAATTTCTGGGTGAAGAAAAGTTTAAGTCTAGGCATTGTGGTGCATGCCTTTGATCCCAGCATTCAGCAGACAGAGCCATGCAGATCTCTGAGTTCAAGGTCAATCTACAGAGCAAGTTCCAGGACAGCCAAGTTTAGGTAGTGAAGGAGTTGGAAAACAGAAAGCTGGTGATAATGTAATAGAACAAGGGGGAAAACTGCAGAACTTGGCAGTTTTGGCCATGTGTCTCTGGCTTTAGAGTGAGGAATAGAAGGGACTCCTGGGACAATTGATGCTGGTTAGCTGGAGCTAAGAAATTATCATTGTTTAAGAAGAGACCAGCATCATATTCTAGGATGTATTTTCTGAGAACACAAAGAAGTTATGTTCCAGAGATAGCCAGGATTGTACCTCATGTTGCAGCTGGACTTAGTAATATGCAAGAATCACCCAGATGGTAATGGTTTTAAAGGCATGAAAGGATCATGGAGAACAGCTGAAGCTCGACACTGTGAGAGGCCAGGGAAGGCCATTGGTGAAAGTGTAGCCTCGGCTGCAGTTTGTCAGACTAGAACTGAATGGGTCATGCAATGAAGGTGAGGCTTAGCACCATAAAGGGAGCCTATAAGAGTCTATTGGTGAAGCCTAGTTGCAATGAGAAATCCCAGCATATTAGATATGCCAGTACCATGGGATGGCTACCAGGAACAGCAGCAGCAGTGGAGTAGAGTCAACCAGAGCTTAAAGTGCTACAGAGGGCAGAGATGGAGAAGTGACCCAAGTCCTTTCCAGAAGCCCAGATGATTGTTTGTGGATCCCAGATTTTGGAACAAAAAGCTGTAAAGTTGAAGTTGCCTTGGAGACCCCAAGATATTCTAGATATCAGAGCCATGGGATTCCTGCTGAGGAAAGCTGCTAACAGAGATTGGAAACAGACCAGGAGAAAGAAATTTGTTGCAGTCAACAGTGATGAAAGGAGTTAGAGGTTTGAAGGGTGCCTTGACATCAGACATGGAGATGCAGAATTTGGAGTTTGCCCAGCTGGCTTTTGGTCTTGCATTCATCCAGTATTTCCCCACTATGACATTTTGCAATGGTAATGTATATCCTGTGATGTGGGAGGTATGTGATCTGCTTTTTTTATTTTGATTTTATAGGGGATTACAGTTAAGTAGTTGGATAAACATCAGAAGAGACTTTGAACTTTGGACTTTTAACATTGTTGAGACTAGTATAGACTATGGGGCACTTTTGAAGCTGGACTAAATGTATTTTGTATTATGCTATGGCTAGGTATGACCCCTATAGACTCATAGGTTTGAACAAGCCCATGGGAGCCAGGGAGTGGAATGTAGTGATTTGAATATACTTGGACCAGGGAGTGGCACTATTAGGAGATGTGGCCTTGTTGGAGTAGATGTAGCTTTTTTGGAGGAAGCAAGTCACTATGGGGGTGTTCTTTGAGACCTTCCTCCTACCTGCTTGGAAGCCAGTCTTATCCTGTTTGCCTTTGGAACAAGATGTAGAACTCTCAGCTCCTCCAGCACCATGCTGGCCTGGATGCTGCCATGCTTCCCGCCATGATGATAATGGACTGAACCTCTGAAACCTTAAGCCAACCCTAATTAAATGTTGTCCTTTACACGAGTTGCCTTGGAAGCATACATGGGCTGGTCCAAGGTCCCTGACACATATATAGCAGAGGACTGCCTGGTCTGGACTCAGTGGGAGATGTGCCTAACCCTTGAGAGATTTGAGGCCCCAGGGAAGCAGGAGGCCTGGTGGGGGGAGCACCCTCTAGGAGGCAAGGGGGAGGAGGAATGGGATGAGGAACTGTGGGAGGGGGGATCCTTATGGGGAGGAGGAATGGGATGAGGAACTGTGGGAGGGGGGATCCTTATGGGGAGCAATGGCTGGAATATAAATAAATAAAATAATTTAAAAAAAATAGTTGCCTTCGTCATGGTATCTTTCACAGCAATGAAAACCCTAAGACACTTATTAATGAGCATGACATGTTATACATTAAGTGCCAGGACAATATCAGCAGCGGTATTCAAGATTGTTTGTAATTCCTAAGTATTTTACAGGAACATGCATAATTTAACAGTGAATAGAACGCCATGGTATTTTTAATGTGTTTTTAGAGAAACAATTATTTGCAAAGACTTGAAGTAGATTATGGTCAAGACAAATTTTTACATGATAGACGTAATTCAATTTGAAAACTGTTTTCTTTATACAATCAGTGAAGTGTTTGTTTACAAGTGCAAAAGTGTTCTAAACGCCTGGCTCTGAGCTGAAAGTAGGCCTGATCTTATGACCGAGCATCTGGGTAGCTCTGGATGGGTTCAGAGTAGAGAGAAAGAAACCATCCAATTTTAATGCTCCTTGCTGTAACTAGAACCATAAGTGTACTGATGGATAATGGAGACTGGAACTGTACAAATGAAGGAAGACAAAAGCTATCCACATTTGCTGCATTTATTGACCCTTCGCTGTGAAGAAAAAGAGAAATACTGTGCCCTAACACACCTTCAAAGGGTCACTTTGCACTAGGAAACACACTGGCTTGGGATTCTGTTTTGTTCTTGGTGGTGGTGGTGCTTTTCTTCCACAAAAATAAATACTTTCTTGTGACATATACCTGCTTTGCCAGAAACCGCCAAGTCTTGGAAGATTTAACCTGGATACACTCCTTCAGGGCAGAGTTCACTGGCTCCAGGACTCCTAGTCTGAGTGTGTCCCACTCCACTGTTTTAGTCACATGGTCCTATATATTTATTTAGGATACCTTGCCAACTTGTCAGGACCCTTTATCTGAATTCTTTCTGTAAGCCGTTTTTTACTCTCATTCTACTCTTTCCTTCCCAGGATTAAGTTATCGTAACAACAACAACAACAACCTGCCCTCAATTCCTCACAGCATACCTCTTTCATCTTAGTGTGTAAGTAAAGAAAGGCTGTCCTGCAAGGAATTTTGTTTTTCTTAAAATACCTTAAGAAAAAAGAAATACCCAAAAAAGTTGGAGTAGTTCTCTTTTTATATAGTTTTCAGCTTTTTATACCAGTAGTCAAATAAACAGAGACACCATGGCGGAAGGGATAGTCCCAAGTGTGTGTGAAGAAGTGTTTTCTGAGATTTATATTCTTCTGTTATGAATGGACAGAGTTTAATTTAGGCAAGGCTTTTGAATAATGAACCTTTTCACCAAGTGTGAGACCATGAGTAAGTAACTTCGCTTGCTAGCGCTTTCCATTTATTAGCGAGCAAAGTGGAGGATCCACTTTGAAAGACTTCTGTGAGGATTACCTGAGAAATCACTTAGTACCTAGTTGGAGCAAAGTAAATGGAAGTTGCTGCAAGCAACTGCTTCCTGGATGGGCCATTACTTAAAAATGCCAGAATCTTTGTTTTCAACAAACTAGTCCTCTCACTATAAAGGAACTAGGAGCACTGCTGTCGTACACGGAGTTAGCTTATTTGAAGCAAAAAAAAAAAAGAAAAAAAGAAAAAAGAAAAAAGAAAAAAAGAAAAGAAAAGAAAAATCTTAAGTTTACACAGGCAAAACTCACTTAACTGGTGGCAGGAGCGTCCCAAAGGCGCCCCCAACCCACCCAACTAGTAACCTAGTGCATTGTGGGAAATGTAGTCTAGCGTTATAGTAAAACGGGCCTAGGAAAATGGATAGAAAACTACAACTCCCAAGAAGAGGTGAAGCGGGACTATTTCCCAGTCTAGCAGTAGCTCTGTAGGAGGGAGTTGGCACTCTCTCTGCCTACGTGGGAGAAAAGGCAGGGTTGGGGGAAGTGTGGAAAACCTCCTGAGGCTCCGCCACCAACGGAAGACTTGGTGGGAGGAGAAGTAGAGGGGTAAAGACAGGCTGGGAGGGTGGAGGTGAGGAGGACAAATAGGTCGCCGCTCCTGAGGCGGCACAAAGTTCTTCGAAATGTGGCTGAAGCCCGAGGAAGTGCTGTTGAAAAATGCGCTGAAGCTGTGGCTGATGGAAAGATCCAACGAGTACTTTGTCCTACAACGGCGTCGAGGCTACGGGGAAGAAGGCGGAGGGGGACTTACAGGTAAGCGGTGGCCAGCAGTTGTGGCCAGCTATACCTGCGTTAGGGCTGGGTCCTCTGTCACTGAAAAGGTGGCAAGGCAAACAGTTTCTTCGTCGCTGCCCGCCGCCTCATTTTAAACCCGGGGCGACTGACTGGGGATTCTGCTCCCGCCACCGCCTTTCCTCTGCTACCACAGAGTCCTGACTGTCTTGCCCCGGACTCCCAGTTGCTCTTTGGGTCTGACAGGGATGGGAGAAGCTAAGGGGGAATACAGTACCTAGCGGGTCGCTTCCCATGGCGGAGGGGCTAATGGGCAGTGTGCTGGCTAGACTAGTCCCGTTAAGACCGGCGAGGAGAGCGGGTTTGCGGGTGTGGACTTAACTTTTTCCAAAACCTATACAAATAATCACCACCCTGGGGAGTGAGTGGCGAGTGTGAGAGAGACATTGCTAGGACATGGGAGTCCTATGGAGAACAAAGTGCCCCAATCACACCTTGAGAGAGAAGCTGCAAGTGAGATTTGGGTCGGGGCGTGGGGCTGCTTGATGCTGGGGAAGTGGAGGAGTAGCCCTCAGAATTACTCACCTCCTCCCAATTTTGCATCGTTCGCTTTATATATATCCAAGTTTTCAACCCTTGGGATGTCTGTTTCTTTTAAGAGTACGTTTCTTTCCAGCGAGTTTGGTGCTGCCCTTTCTTTCAAAGATGTGTAAACCAAACCAATTAAACAAGAAGGAAACTCAACTCTTCTAACCCAATTTCCCACCGTTGTTAATCTTAAAAATTCAAAACTGGTCCATATCTGAAGATTCCAAAGAAGGCTATTTTGAGATCCTTAGTCTTGGATAGGGGCTTTCAAACTTCTGGACCTTGGGGATACAAGAGCTGGTTTTTCGTAGTAATTCCTGGTTTGGTATTAGGGCCTTGATGTGGTGGATCAGGCTTAATTTGGGGATGGTGATTCAGAGGGAAGAAACAAAAATCTGACAACCTGAATTTTGATCCTATCCTTATCTCTTGCCTGTGTGGATGACACTGGTCAAATTCTTTCTTTATGCAATCTTTTTTTTTTTTTTGGCCAAATTTGAAGCAAGCTTTATTAAGTACTGACCAGGATGATGGACATTGGCCAGGTTAATACTCTAGATTCCCAGAGCACGACCACAAATTACATTAGTCAGGTCTTTTTTTCTTTTTCTTTTTGGTTTTTCGAGACAGGGTTTCTCTGTGTAGCACTGGCTGTCCTTGAACTCACTCTGTAGACCAGGCTGGCTTCGAACTCAGAAATCCACCTGCCTCTGCCTCCCAAGTGCTGGGATTAAAGGCATGCGCCACCACTGCCCAGCTTCATAATGCAATCTTAAGGCACCACTGTGTGCTACAATTATGATTTTGTTCTCTGCCTTTAAAGTGCTGGATTAAGAGAGGAGGGTGGAAGTAGACTAGGAAGATTAGCTAGTTTACTAGAAAAAAATATAATCAGAACCAAATGGCTACTGAAGGGTTGAAGGAAGAAGCTTCTTGGCTTAAGGACAAGTGATTTTGACTAAAAAAAAAAAAAGTGCCTACTTTATGGAGATAAGAGTGTAAAATGCTCATAAAAGTATGTTTATGTTTATAAAGAAAATGCTCATAAAAGTATGTTTATGTTAAGGCAAGCCTCCTGTAATGTGGATAGAATTCCTATGTCCTATGAGATATATAACTTTACAAGTAACATTCATCTTCTCCAACTTCTAAAAAAGCCTCCAGTCAGTATGGGAACAAAAATTGCCCCGATAATAAACCTAGCATTTTACATTTTTTTTCTGATCTTTAAAAATTACAAGTTGTTTTAGAGAAAAGTTTTTATATAAATGGCAGTTTCATTTAAATAGGATTTTCTTTTTTAAAATTAATTACTTTATTTATTTACATCCCAAATGTTGCCCCCTTCCTGGTCCCCTCTTCCAGAGTTCTTCAACCTATTTTCCCCTTCACCTATAAGAGGGTGCCCCCCTGCCTCCCCCCATCTATGGGATATCAAACAGGTCAATTAAAATGAATTTTCTCTTTATTCCACCCACCTCTTATATTAGTTCCCGATTTCAAGAACACAAGGAAATTTGTCTGAAGAAATAAATGAAAATTTCTATCATTTGCATATGTGTGTTGTGACTAGTAACTTATAGTCAATTTGTATCTGCATGATTGTTTTATGATTGTTTTACTTGTGACAATGATAAGATGCCTGAAATCACTGCCGGGCAGTGGTGGCGCCCGCCTTTAATCCCAGCACTTGGGAGGCAGAGGCGGGTGGATTTCTGAGTTCGAGGCCAGCCTGGTCTACAGAGTGAGTTCCAAGACAGCCAGGGCTACACAGAGAAACCCTGTCTCAAAAAATAAATCTTCTAGGTGAAAAGGTTGATACAGCCCCATAAAAACCAAAAAAAAAAAAAAAAAAAAGGAAAAAGATGCTTGAAATCACCACCAAAATCATGTAAATTCAACAAAATAACTCAAAAAGGAGCAAAGAGATGTTTAAAAAGGGGGTTTTGTTCCTTTTAGTCCGGAACAAGAGTGTATGGTGACTTTCATGACTGCCTAACTACTGCCTTCTTAGTTAAACTTATAAAGCTAAGAGCTGGGCTGTACTCATTTACATGAGCTTTCATTAGAGCATCAATATATGCCAGCATAAACGCGTCTTTGTCCGCTTTATTTATTTGATGTGTTGTGTATGTACTACCCCTTTGTAAGATTAGGTTATAGGTTTGATATAATGGAGAAGTGACAGTGACCATGGAGAAATGTTAATTATTGTGCTTTAAGATTTTTCTTTGATATGTGATGATTGGGAGTAACCCCTCAGTAATTATATCTTGAATATGGATTTGATGAAGTTGGTTGATTCAATTTTGGAGCAAAAGTCTAATTATATAGCTCAGGTCCGCTTCAAACTCACAGTTTTCCTTCGTCAACCTCCCAAGTGCTGATATGATAGGAATTCACCACCACACTAAGCTTGGTGAACTAGTTTTTCTTTTATAATGATGATTCTCTCAAGAGAATCTTCACATTAGAATCACAAAGCCCCTTTTCTAAAATTATAAGATACTTTTCACTGGGCATCTGGTAGATTACTGATCATTTATCAAACTTTGTCTTTTCTTAGTTATCCTAGGTCATAGCAGAATGGATTTTTTGTAAAAAAAAATTTGTTATACCTAAAGTTGTTATTGTTGCTATTGGGTTTTTTGTTTATTTAGAGACTATTTTAACCTGGATTTTTCTAGTTGCCTCACATTCTCCCTTGCCTTCTCATGGTTGATAAAGGTAAAGACTTCAATATTGCAGCTAAATTTAGCCCCTTGTTTTATATAATTAAAATAATTTATGCATATTTGGCTTATTAAGCACAAATCAGCAATTTTCTCTGCTTGGCAGATGAGAGCCACTACATAGACTACCTCCTGTTAAGTACTCTCCTGAATGAGGCTTAGGGAGACCTGCCAACCAGGAAGTCTTAGGTATTTGTCGAGAGAATTTTACCCTTGAATTTTCATACCTGAATAGTGGTAAGGAGGTTCTTAGACACTGGATTTATAATTACTATCAGCAGGCCTTAAAATTTCGTGTAGAACAAAGCTTAACGACAATATATTATAAATCATTCTCTTTCCTTAATGCCTCTTTTACTTTGGTACTATCCTTTTAAAATTAAAGCACCTGTGTAATTAGAACATGGTTACATTTGAAAAAAGCATTTTATTTTAAAATATTTGAAGTAAGTTTTCGTTTTATATGTATATAGACTTTATGAATCACTGTAAATGATTTCCTCTAAACACATGTGTAATAAAGAGAATTTGTAAGCCTTTATTGTCCATGTCACAGAAACCCAAAGCTTTTCTTTTGTTTAAACCCCCAACTCAAAAGTCTAACTCTGAAAATATTCATCTTGCATATGTGTTAGCAAAATGCTGTCGGATTCCATGCTCACAAAGTAATCATTGACTAAACTGTTTGGTACCCAAAGGGTAAACATACCATTTGATGATAGATCTAGAAAGTCCTCCTCCCCATACATATACAACTCATGTTCAGAATAAAGTATCATATAGGCTTATTAAAAAGAAAATCCCAGCAGGGTGGTGGTGATGTACACCTTTAATCCCGACACTTGGGAGGCAGAGGCAGGTGGATCTCTGAGTTTGAGGCCAGCCTAGTCTACAGAGTGAGTTCCAGGACAGCCAGGGCTACACAGAAAGACCTTGTCTCAAAATTAAAAAAAACCCACATGGCAAACAGTAGGAAGGACAAATCATATTTTATGCTCCTTCCCCAATCCTAGAAGCATCTGATCCCTGTAAAATCAAGTAAAAAGTATCATTAAAGATCTCTTAAAAGTTGGGGAAATGGCTCAATGGATAATAGCAATGACTACTTTTCTGGAGGAGCAGGTTCAATTCTCAGTACCCACATGGCAGCTCATAGCTGTCTATGATTTCAGTTCCAACACACTCTTCTGGCCTCTGCAGGCACCAGACATGCACATGGTGCACAGACAAACATGCAGGCAAAACACTAAGACACATAGAAATAAAATTTTAAAACTCTTGGAACAAGAAAAAAGCAGCCTTGTAAGTTTTGAAAATTAAAATGGTCAGTGTTATCAATTTTCTAGCTTTTAAAAATAAACTAAAATGTACGTCCATTTCTATTTAACACTATAAATCTGTATGTCTCTCCCAAACCCTTTGCATATAATCTGTATAATTATGACTTTAACTCTTAAGGACTGCAGATTCATGGCCCTAAGATACATAGGAGCAAATATTCTACTCTTTGCTGAAAAGGAAGGGACTCTCGAGGCAGATAGGGGAAGGAAAATGGTGAGACACATAATCAACAAGTACCTAAAACAGCATAAAGCTGATAGGTAGGCAGTCAGTAATCCTTCCTTTTATCAAGAAAACAAAATGACTAAACTGACCATCTTCATTTCTCAAAACTTCAACCTGGCCTTTCATATTTAAAGAGATGTTATATACCTTTGGAGTGTATATAGATACAGATATCACACACATACACACACATACATACACACACACACACACACACACACACACATATACACATGTATGAAAGATTGCCCAACTCTGGATGTTACCTTATGGAATTTTTGCTTCAATAATCCAACTTTAAGCCAGCATTCATAGTGTACAAATGCACCACCCAGTGATAAGCTTCCTTCATTAACCTTGCTTCTTTTCCGTTTTTATCTTCTTTGATTCTTTAATATGTATTTGGTCCCTTTTGAGTTGAATTTTTTTTTAACAAATAAAGGCTTAGCTTACTCATCTGTGAAGTGAAGATAACATTGTCTTCTCTATCTCAGGTCACTGCAGTGTAGGTCAAATGGGTTTTGAAATCAATTCTCAGTACCCACATGGCAGCACCCAAATGCGACAAACATTTCATATTAAATGCTATTTTAGAGCCCTAAAGACCAAAGAAATCAGTCTTAGTCCTCTCCCTCTCTTCCTGGCTCCCCAGTTTTCCCATATTCCCTAGCCATTTCCCTAATAATTATTTTCCATGTTGTATATAGAAATTAATTTGAAGAGATAATATTGAATATGTCCAACATAATGATAACACTGCAAGAGCAAAATACTGATAATCCCTAGAGAATATTATGATGTTGACTATGCATCTGTTGTTTGTAATCAGAATAATTTAAAAGAGTTAGAATAATTTATCATGACCAAGTTTTCTTTGATCTATGATTTCTCTAAACCCAGAAGTCCCCAAATAGTTCTTTTACAAATCTAAGTATCACTTGTACTGGAGAATGTTATTGAAAAAATGTATATAATTTTGGTTCCTCTATTAGCATTTTTAAAGTGTAATTCTTGAGGAAGGAATAATGATTCAGCTGATGAAATCTCTTGCTTGTGGACAGTTCAAGAAGGACTATGGGTATAAAGTAAGCTGAAAATAACAAAAAGCACTTTGGCATTGCCATATTGCTGTAATGGTGGTTACATGGGCTTTGTGTTGCCTTTTTGTCAGAAAATTTGCCCTGTTTGCATTTTTTTGCCACTACTATGTAAGTATAAAGGATAATACAAAATCTTAAATGTGATGATAGATGTATTTGTTGAGCAAGTATTTACTAAATACCTTCTAACAATCAAGGATTGGTTTGCTTGTTTTTAATTGTATGTGTATGTATATTTTGACTGCATGTTTGCATGTATGAGTATGTGGTGCCTATGGAGGCCAGAAGAAGGCATTGGGTCCCATGGAACTAGAGTTACAGACAGCTGTGAACCCCCATGTGGGTGCTGGGAGTCATACCCAAGTCTTCTTGAAGAGCAGCCAGTGCTTTTAACCATTGAGCCATCTCTCCAGCCCCCCAAAACTGTTTTTAATTGCTGAAGATAAAGCAGTGGCTAAAACAAAATTCTTTTC
Source organism: Uromys caudimaculatus (assembly GCA_028551405.1). NCBI lineage: Eukaryota > Metazoa > Chordata > Mammalia > Rodentia > Muridae > Uromys > Uromys caudimaculatus. The sequence continues at coordinate 75,069,143 of CM052722.1, forward strand.
CATGGAGTCTCATTCTAGCTGAGAGGGGGAAACAGTCAAATACTGTGTGATATGCGTGGAGGTGATAAACAATATGAAGAATAAAGTAAGATGTTCTGATAAACAAGGAAGGGGTTCATATTTTAGATAAATTGATCTATGAGCAGAGACTGGAGGGATTTAGAACATATGAGCCAACTGTATCTGGAAACAGAATCAATTGTAATCTTGGAATAGTTTTACTGAGATCGGATACAGTGAAATGGGGTGGTAACTGGTCATTGTTACTGATTTCGGTTAATAGAATAGGCATGGTTCCTACACAGTTTGCAGTCTTCTAGAGCAGTTGACAAACAAGTAAACAAATATTTTATTACTGGGATAGTCAGTAGCTCAATTTGTTGACTTATTTAATCTATGAATAAATACATATTGGGAACCTCCAGTCCAGTTTTCTATACCTAGCTCTGATATAATTTATGATTAGCAGAGGTGCTATAAAATGAAACAAAGTTTTCCTAAAATCAGTGATAAATAACAATAGCTGGAATACTGTGGCAGAATTCCAGTGTGGCATCTGCGGAGCCTTTTGCCAAAATCCAATTTGGATCATTTTTTTAATTAAATCATTTGTGTATAAGCATTATCAATATCTGGGAGACTGTTTTCTAGGGAGAAGTCAAAAGGATGTTCTAACTGAGGAATGATATTATAAAGCAAAACATAGCAGTTGTTGGGGACAGAGTAAATATTTCAGATGCATTTATTTGGAATTGGAAACATGAGACTCAAGATACGATGTTGTTAACAATTATATAAAGGTTGTTGGAAAAGAACATCTTCATTTATACCAGAGAAAAAAACTGAAACAGTGAGTTTAAGAGACCTAAAAATTAACATGTAATTAGTCTTTGATGATATTTCAATTTAAAGTATACCAGCTTGTTTTTCTCTTCCTTATATAGGGTAAAGGAGTAAAGTTTAAAAGCAATGGATAATAGCAATTTCTGGGTTTTATTATCTTTGTTTTCTTCTTATTTTAAATGAACCAAAATGTTTTTAAATGTTCAAGGATGAAAAATAGAACCTAAAAAAGAATTAAATTTTTTATTAACTGCTTTCCAAAGCTCTTAGTGTGAAATTGGCAGCTTTCAAAATGCCATGTGGCCATTGGATTATTCTAATATAAGCACTCACAGTTCTGTTTGAAGGGTTTAGATCTGGTAGCAAAATAATAGAATCAGGAAAATGTATAACCTCTGTTGAAAACACTTTTCTCTTATTTGAATATGTTTCTTACTAAGTGCATTGGCAGTTTACTAATTAGTTTTCTCATTAACATTTAATGAGGCTGACATTATAAAAAATTCAATAAAGGTGTACTGGTTAGACTTTGTAAGCATGACAGCTTATGATTAAAGAATCAGCTGTAAGGTTACAACAATCATTACTCTGGACAAAATTTATATTCAAACATTTTATAGAGACTAGAAATGAATCCTATTGGTAATTGGAAAGTTCATTTACATTAGTCTTCTGCAGCTAGAATAGTGTTGTCTTATACAGTGCCCTCAATCTACTTTATAAACAGAGCTGCTTCCCCAAAAAAGTACACATTAATTTGTGTACTAAACTAGCATATTGGTAATGAACACACTATAGTTGCTTTTCTGTTGCTGTGATAGAACACTCTGATCAAAACCAACTCGGGTAGGAAAAGGTTTATTTCATCTTATATGTTACAGCCCATTATCTGGGGAGGACAAAGCAGGAACCTAAGGCAGGAGCTTGAAGCAGAAACTAGGAAGAAACACTGCTTACTGGCTTACTTCCAGACTCTTACCTTTCTTTGACAGCCATGGTCCACCTGCCTAGGGACAGTACCACTTACAGTGGGTTGGGTACTTGTACATCGAATAGCAATAAAAAATGCCCCTGCAGATGTTCTTACAAGCTGATTTGATGGAGGCAGTTCCTCAATTGATGTTCTTCCTCCCTAGATATGTCAAATTGACAGCCAGCATTTGCCATCAAAAGCACCATCTTCAACCTGTAGCTGTTTCAATGGCCTTTCCTTTAACATTCAAGTCTTTATAATTCCTTGCTTATCACAAACACCGCTCCAATACAGAAAAAAGGCACTCATTGTCTAAAACTTGGAAGGGACAATCAATGCCATTTGATCTGTGCACTTTTTATTAGATTTTATTTGTTTACTCTGATGCTGTGTATGTGTGTATGTATGGGGGGGTGAGAGGACAAGGAGAAGTCAGTTGTCTTCTTCACCATATGGGTATTAGGGATCAAACTCAGATAGGCAGATTTGGCAGCAAGTACACTAACCCACTGAGCCTTCATAGATCTGTCTTCTTAACACTGGCTGCCTGTTATAGTTGACTGAGGAACTTTTAAAGGTTACTAAATGATATTGCTGTATTTATGGAGAAATTGATGTCTTGGATTTAATTTAAAATATTCCTGGATAGAAGACTAAATAAAGGTATTGATAATTATGGAAACTAGATTGTGGATGCATAGAAGTTCTGCTATATTTTAAGTAAAGAAAAATAGAATAATAATATCTCAGGATGGGTCAATTAAATCATAATCCTTAGACTTCAGTAGTTTCAAAACTTAAGTTTTAAAACTCCTCTGAGTGACTCAAATTTGTTGTTTGGGTTGAGAATCATCATGGAATATAAAAAGGAAAAATCAAGATTCGGAAAGATCTGGATGGTTTGGAGTGCTCAGATAAAAGCAGTGATATACAAGCAATCACAACTGCAGAGTGTGGAAGCCAGTTAGACATCATTGCAGAGGACGGGGAGGAAAGATTGTAAGAGCCAAAGGAACATGGAGTTTGTGTCTTCTGTAAATGTCAGAAGCTACACCTATGAAGGCTCACCAACAACACTACCTAAGCATCAGCTGAACAAGGTCAACAGTAGACATGCCAAAGTAGATGGGTCTTTGTGGTCTTTATTATACACAAAGAACTACGAGCAATGAAAGACTACTGAGAGTGGAGAAACAATTTTTCTGGGGAAAACATACCAATTAGTTATAGAATACCAAATGGTCAGCCCTGAAAACATAATACAAATGACATTAAACAGAATTTATTTAGTAACACATACACACAAAGGTAACAACAGTTAAAGAAAAAGAGGCCATGAATTTGAAAGAGAGCAAGGGCATGTATGTGGGAGGTGTTGGAAGGAGAAAGGGGAAGGGGAGAATGATGATGTAATTATATTATAATCTCAAAATTGACAAGTTATTAAAAAGAAAATAAAGATTTCATTTTTGACCAAAAAAATGATGACATAAAAATAAAATGGATAAATGTAAAAATATATATATGGTGTTATTTATTTATTTTTTTTATTTTAGACAAAGTCCCACTATGTAACTCTGGCTATCCTGGAACTCACTATGTAGCCCTCAGTCTCCCAGAGATCCACATGCTGCTGCCTTCTGAAAGTCAGGATTAAAGGCATGCCTGGTTCAAATATATATTTTTACACCTGGTTCAAATATATATTTTTAAAAACATATCTACTATAACAAATAATACCAAGGTCAGTGCTTACATTTATTAAAAGGGTCAATGTATTTTGTTTTGTTTTGTTTTGTTTTTTGGTTTTTCAAGACAGGGTTTCTCTGTGTAGCCCTGGCTGTCCTGGAACTCACTCTGTAGACCAGGCTGGCCTCGAACTCAGAAATCTACCTGCCTCTGCCTCCCAAGTGCTGGGATTAAAGGCGTGCGCCACCACTGCCCAGCGGGTCAATTACAAGCATAATTTAATGGTGATTTGGTATCCAAAACATCTAGCCATCTTAGGCTACATTAAGAACCTTAGGGGTTAACTGTAGATGTTGCTTAATGTTAGAGTTCTTGACTACCATAAACAAGGCCCTGGATACTGAAAAGTAATTTAAAAAGAATTATGGAGTCCATTATATAATGGTTCAGACCTTATTTTGTATTGAGGTGGTTTTGACTTGTTTTGGAGATGAGTCTCAGGTAACCCAACTTAGTCTTGAACTTGCTGTATAGCAGAGGATGACCTTGAACCCATGACTTTCCTGGCTCCATCTCCAAAGTGTTGTGATTATAGAAAGGAACCACTATATCTGTTTTAGTAGTCTAGTTTGAGTGACACTTTTAACCATTATAAGCAGGATAGGCTATTTAGTAGGTGGAACTAACTGCAAAGTAAAAACTAAATGACCCTTGAAATCATAACGATTTTAGGGTACTGACAACAACATTAAATGAAGCAGAGTCATTCTGCACACAGAGCTCTGTTTACAGATCATAAATCCAAATAACGGGCCCTGACTATAACCTTTGGGAATACAATTCCTTCTTTATTTTAGAAATAGGAAGCCTTAGAGAAGTAAGGGCAAGAGATACTGTGAAGAGGTAAATGTGCTAGAGGCTAGAAAATCTGACTAGTCAGGATAGCTTTCATCTCCAAACTCTGGTTCTTTTTCCAGCCGAAAGGATTGGCTTGTAGATAGAAATTACTGCTCATAAAAAGCTGCCTTTTTAAAAAAATATCATGTAACTTGGCATTTTTGTAATTTTACTGTGTGACATTTAATAAAAACATATTTCACATTAATTAATGTACTTAATATTTCCTTAAGAAGGTGGGTATAACTTATTTTTCCAGGATGCTACCAAAATCCATGGACATTCTGGAACATTGATTGATGCCTTAGTTCTAGCCATTCAGAGGATAATTTAGTATCTGTATTTTCAAATTTCTTATTCGGCCATGCAACTGATAGTGTCTAGTCTCTTGAATTTATGGTAGTTGCAAAGGTTTCCCAGGAGTAGGCTGATTCATGACCTTCAATGTTCAGGCAGTCAGATGATGAACCTCTGTGTAATATGGAAAAGCAACCTATTGTTGCTTGCGTATTTTCTGGTCCTTTTAGAACTCAGACATTGGCACACATTAATTCCTGCATGACTTGCAGGGACTTGATGATGATTACACCTTAATGAGCTGGAAGAGTTCCCCCAAGTGACTAGAAATGTATTCGAGTGCTAGCTTCCAAATTACTTGTTGCATAGTTTTATATTAACTACCTAATTTCATGCACTTATAAGATCTTAACAATTTCCTTGTATATTATGTAAGACATAATGTTGTCAACATTGCTGTTGCTCCCCAATAGTAATCATTTTTCTTTTTTTTTTATTTTTGATACTTTATTTACATTTCCATTATTTCCCCCTTTCTAGGTCTCCTCTTTGGCAACCCCATCCCCTCCCCCTCCCCCACCTCTATGAGAGTATTCCACCTCCCACCCACCAACCCACTCACTCCCATATTCCCACCTTGGCATTCCCCTTTACTGGGGCCTCTAACACCCTCAGGCTCAAGGGCCTCTCCTCCCCCTGATGGCCAACAAGGCCCTCCTCTGCCACATATGTGGTCCAAGCCATTGATCCCTCCATGTGTTTTCTTTGATTGATGGTTCAGCCTCCAGGAGGACCGGGGAGTCAGGCCAGTTGACACTGTTGCTCCCTCCATGGGGCTGCAAACTCCCTCAGCTCCTTCAGTCCCTTCTCCAACTCCTCCATCTGGGACCTCACTCTCAGTTCAGCAGTTACTGTAAAGTGAAACTTGGGTATTTCGGACTTTTGGGCTAATATCAACTTATCAGTGAGTACGTACCGTGTCCGATCTTTTGTGACTGAGTTGCCTCGCTCAGGATGATATTTTCAAGTTCCATCCATTTGCCTGCAAATTTCATGAAGTCATTGTTTTTAATAGCTGAGTAGTACTCCATTGTGTAGATGTACCACATTTTCTGTATCCATTCCTCTGATGAGGGACATCTGGGTTGTTTCCAGCTTCTGGCTATTATAAACATGGCTGTTATGAACATGGTGGAGCATGTGTCTTTATTACATGTTGGAGCATCTTCTGGGTATATGCCCAGGAGAGGTATAGCTGGGTCCTCAGGTAGTATTATGTTCATTTTTCTGAGGGTCCGCCATACTGATTTCCAGAGTGGTTGTACCAGCTTGCAATCCCACCAACAATGGAGGAGTGTTCCTCTTTCTCCACATCCTCGCCAGCATCTGCTGTCACCTGAGTTTTTGATCTTGGCCATTCTGACTGGTGTGAGATGGAATCTCAGACTTGTTTTGAGTAATCACCTTTTTTGTCAGCGATTTTGACTACTTTGTCCCTAGTGTCACAACCTACCAGAGGACTGTTGTGTCATTTAGAAATGGTTTTGTGTCCTCTCTGCCTCCTCCAACATCTACACTGACAGTGTTCTTTTTGCCAAACTTTACCCATTTATTTTCTCCAGTTCTTCTAATACTATCTTTTATAGTGTGTGCAAAAAACCAAGAAATAACAAGTGAGCTAGTTTTATTAAAAATCTCATGAATAAATGAGTAGCTTTCCTTACAACTATACATTTTTCTTTTCCCCAAACCTTGTTTAAAATTAAACTCTTGGAAGATAAGTGTCAAGTAAACTAGCAGCCAAACTGCTATTGGAAAGGAATAATTTTTTTTTAATTAATTTATTTATTTATTTTTGATATTTTATTTACATTTCCGATGATTCCCCTTTTCTTTAGAAACCCCGTGTCCCCTCCCCCTCCCCGCCTCTGTGAGGGAATTCCTCCTCCCACCTACCCGCCCACCCATTCCCATATTCCCACCTTGACATTCCCTTTTACTGGTGCCCCTAGCACCCTCAGGCCCAAAGTCCTC
>CM052722.1:75076375-75116507 GCA_028551405.1 Uromys caudimaculatus
CCTGGTGAGCTGTGGGGCGTGTCCCTGGCCCTCTGCTGGGTCTTGCAATCTCCGGCGAGGGATCTTTGTCCTGGCGCTGATTAGGTGTGGGGCCCTGTGGCCCAAGCTGAGGTTTCCGGCCCGGAAAGGAATAATTTTTTGCCCTTTGGGATAGGACACATAGCTCAGGCAGACCTTCAACTTGATATGCAGCCAAAGCTGGCTTTGAATACCTGCTCTTCCTAAGTGGTCAGATTCCAATATACTTTCAGAGGTTTTAATTTCTTTATCTAGATAACTTGGTCAATTTGTTACATGTATTTAGACATACACACACACACACACACACACACACACACACACACACACACACACACATTGATTTTCAGTCCATCTCTTTTGATTGTCTTTTCCTACTTACTGTTTTGTCTTTGGAATATGTTCACTGACCTGCCTTCAAACTGAGAACATTCTTTCTTTCTTCATTTCCTGGATAATTTTACTCACATTACTCTTAGAAGACTATCTGCATATGTTCAGCTCGTCTTTCTTTTATCCTTGACCAAATACCCGACTTCTTACAACTACTACTTTGATGCTTAATTATCTTTCTTTGTACACTGAACTCCTCTGTTTCTTTCCTCACTAGTTGAAGCATAATCATTCCTCTGTCTCATTCCAGTTGTCTCTTATTCTGTACCTCTTCTTAAAGAGTATCTGTCTAGATTTTTTTCATCCTTTATTCTTCAATAAAATCTTCAATACATACATTACTTTTGTTTTTCTTTTGCAGTACTGAAGATCAAACTCCAGGGTCTCATGCATGCTAGCAGCCACTCTGCTGCCATCAGCTATCTCCCCGGCCACACCCTAACTTTTGACTATATCAGATTGATTTCTTTCTAACCTACGTGCTGCCACTGTTGAGCTCCTTTCTGAATCTTGCTTCAGTTTCTTCTGTAAGGATAAACTACCTGCCATATGGACTAGGAAGGCATGCCACTATACAACTTTAAATAGTCTCATCTTCAGCCCACTACAGGATGCTATCCTAACACGAAGCATGTCAAGATATGGAACTTTGTCCCATTTTGTTACTTTGTTTATTTGAAGAATTTTTCCTTTATTTTTGAGACTATAATTACATCCCTTCCCCCTTCTTTTTCCTCTTTCCATACCTTCTCAATTCTTTCCAATCCATGGGCTCTTCTTTTCAATAACTGGTTTTATATATTCCTAGGTATAACCTGCTCAGTTTGTATGATGTTATTTGTATGTATGTTTGCAGGGACTGCCATTTGGCATCAGGTGCCCTGGTGTCATGTATGCTTCCTTTTAAGATTTATAACAATATATTTGATCATATTTTTTCCTCCTCCAACACCTCCCAGATCCTCTTCACCTCCCTACCCACCTAAGTCCGTGGTTCTCTCCCTCTCTCAAACACACACACACACACACACACATACACACACACACACACACACACTCACTCACCCCAAAGGTCAAAACAAACAAAAGCTTTTATATTTATTTTATGTGCACGAGTGTTTTCCCTGCGTGTCTGTATGTGCACCATGTGTATGCCTATGGGTAGCTGTGAACCATGTGGGTGCTTAGTCCTCTGTAAGAACAAGTGTTTTTAACCACCAAACCATCTCTCCAACCCCCAGAAATCTTTATTGAGGGATTTTTGCACTATCCAAATCCTTGGTCATATTACTAACTGACATTATACTACATTCCTGACCCTTTTTATCTTGTGTGTAGTCCCTATCCTCACCCTATCTTTTCCGCTGAGTCAATTTCCCTTTCTGTCTTTTATTCTCTATTTTGCTTCCCTTTATGATTTTGATGATTTCCTATCCCATATATGCCAGCATACTTACATTTTCATTCAAAGCTAATTTGAAGTGTGAACTCATTTCGAGTGGGTAAAAATAGGAAAAGAACCAAAAGCCTGGTTTGTAGTTGTCTTTAATTTTTTGAAATTATGTATGCTAAGTTAAAAAGAAATGTTCATAGAGAAAAACATCACTCAGCCAAGCAGTGCTTTGAAAGATAGAAAAATAGATGTATATAGTTGAGCCATTCCATGACATAGTTAAGGCCACACACTATGCCCATTGTGCTTGGAGTTAACATACAAACCCAGAGGTAGGTAACATAGTTATTCTCAGGGTCCCAATGCATATATGGGAAACACTTAGAAAGTAGTTGTAATAACCAACCTAATAAGTAAATACTCAGTTATGCAGTATAAATTTAAGTATTATAAGTATCTAGAGAAGAGAGAAAATATTATTACTTGGCATTGCTACTAAAGATTGTATATGGAAGTGGGTCTTAAAGCAAATACGCAGTTTGGATTAGCTGGACTGGGCTACAAGACTTTTGTTAACATTTCTTAGTAAAAAGATAATGGTTCAGCCAAGACCCTAAGGGAAAAATTAGCTGGCTATTTAAGAGAACAGACAATTTTGTTCCAGGAAATAGTAGGAAATATAATCAGATAATTACAATGGAACTAATTGAACAAGATCCTTGAATTCAAAATTGAGGAATTAGGAATTGTTGAAAAGAAAATCATTTTACCAAAACATTCTCAATAATGACAATTTCCCTCTTATTTACATATTTAAAATGTTCTTATATGAATCAAAATAACTAATATTGAATGTTTCGCTTTGTACTGAGCATCTCTCTAAATCCGCAGCTTTCTTTTTTTTTTTTTTTCATTTTTTGAGTAATCTTTTTTTTTGATACTTTATTTACAATTCCAATGTTTCCCCCTTTCTAGGTCTCCTGTTTGGAAACCCCCTATCCCCTCCTCCTCCCCCACCTCTATGAGGGAATTCCACCTCCCACCCACCCGCCCACCCACTCCCATATTCCCACCTGGCATCTAACACCCTCAGGCCCAAGGGCCTCTCCTCCCCCTGATGGCCAACAAGGCCCTCCTCTGCCACATATGTGGTCCGAACCATGGATCCCTCCATGTGTATTCTTTGGTTGGTGGTCAAGCCTCCAGGAGGACCAGGGGGGTCAGGCCAGTTGACACTGTTGCTCCCTCCATGGGGCTGCAAACTGCCTCAGCTCCTTCAGTCCCTTCTCCAACTCCTCCATCTGGGACCTCACTCTCAGTCCAGTGGTTACTGTAAAGTGAAACTTGGGTATTCCGGACTTTTGGGCTAATATCCACTTATCAGTGAGTACATACCATGTTTGTTCTTTTGTGATTGAGTTGCCTCGCTCAGGATGATATTTTCAAGTTCCATCCATTTGCCTGCAAATTTCATTAAGTCATTGCTTTTAATAGCTGAGTAGTACTCCATTGTGTAGATGTACCACATTTTCTGTATCCATTCCTCTGATGAGGGACATCTGGGTTGTTTCCAGCTTCTGGCTATTATAAATATGGCTGCTATGAACATAGTTAGGAGGATGTGTCTTTATTACTTGTTGGAGCATCTTCTGGGTATATGCCCAGGAGTGGTATAGCTGGATCCTCAGGTAGTATTATGTCCATTTTTCTGAGGGTCCGCCAAAACTGATTTCCAGAGTGGTTGTACCAGCTTGCAGTCCCACCAGCAATGGAGGAGTGTTCCTCTTTCTCCACATCCTCGCCAGCATCTGCTGTCACCTGAATTTTTTATCTTAGTCATTCTGACTGGTGTGAGGTGGAATCTCAGACTTGTTTTGATTTGCATTTCCCTGATGACTAAGGATGCTGAACTTTTCTTTAGGTGCTTCTCAGCCCTGCGAATTTTCCCAGTTGAGAATTCTCTGTTTAGCTCTGTTCCCCATTTTTGATAGGGTTATTTGGTTTTCTGGAGTCTAAGTTCTTGAGTTCTTTGTATATACTGGATATTAGCCCTCTATCAGACTTAGGATTGGTTAAGATATTTTCCCAATCTGTTGGTTGCTGTTTTGTCCTGTTGACGGTGTCCTTTGCCTTACAGAAGCTTTGCAATTTCATGAGGTCCAATTTGTCGATTCTTGATCTTAGAGCATAAGCCACTGGTGTTCTGTTCAGGAACTTTTCCCCTGTACCCAGGTGTTCGAGACTTTCCCCCACTTTCTCTTCTTTTAGATTCAGTGTATCTGGCTTTAAGTGGAGGTCCTAGATCCACTTGGACTTGAGCTTTGTACAGGGAGATAGGAATGGATCAATTCTCATTCTTTTACATGTAGACCGCCAGTTGAACCAGCACCATTTGTTGAAAATGCTGTCTTTTTTCCACTGGGTGGTTTTAGCTCCTTTGTCGAAAATCAAGTGACCATAAGTGTGTGGGTTCATTTCTGGGTCTTCAATTCTATTCCATTGATCTACCTGCCTGTCACTGTACCAGTACCGTGCAGTTTTTATCACTACTGCTCTGTAGTACAGCTTGAGGTCAGGAATGCTGATTCCCCCAGAAGTTCTTTTGTTGTTGAGAATAGCTTTTGCTATCCTCGGTTTTTTGTTGTTTCTAATGAATTTGAGAATTGCTTTTTCTAGGTCTATGAAGAATTGAGTTGGAATTCTGGTGGGGATTGCGTTGAATCTGTAGATTGCTTTTGGCAGGATGGCCATTTTTACTATATTAATCCTTCTGATCCATGATCATGGCAGATCTTTCCACCTCCTGAGGTCTTCTTCGATTTCTTTCTTCAGAGACTTGAAGTTCTTGTCATAGAGATCTTTCACTTGCTTGGTTAGAATCACACCAAGATACTTTATATTGTTTGTGACAATTGTGAAGGGTGTCATTTCCCTAATTTCTTTCTCAGCCTTGAGTAGATTTTTTAAAATAATAAGTCCATTAATTTGACATATGAATTGATATTTATTTTATCTCTTGTAAAGTCTCTACTTTAACATTTTTTTCTATTACAACAGGGCTTTTGGTTGGGACTCTTGATTCTGTCTTAGACTCTACTGCTAAAGTAGCTCCATTTCGCATCCTACACCAGACACCAGATTCTCAAGTGTACTTGTCAATTGCATGTGGTAAGTATGGTTGTTTTAAAAGCCCTACAGTTCAAATAGAATCAATATACTAAGGTAATCATATTAAAACTAATTGAGCTTCACGTTCCAAATTGAAGAATTAATAATTACTATAATTGAAATACTTTTACTAAAGCGTTTTAACTAAGGAAGATTTTAATCATATTTAAATGTATAAGGTATCTTATATAAAACCCAAGTCACCAAATATTGAATGTCACTGTACACTAAGCACTGTTGCACGTGCTTTGTATATGGTAAAACTGAATATTAAACTTACTTTTACTTTGCAATTGTTTTGAGATTTAGAAGTCAGTTAAATGCAACTATTCTTTGAGAGAATAATAGGACCTCTCTTTAAAAATGATTACAGATTATTGGGTGATTAAAACTCCATTAATGTGAGAGACCTGCCGTATGTGGTCCAGCAGGGCAGATTCTAAGCAGCTTTCGTTAGTGTCCCTACTACCCAACTCCTTCTATCAACTCTTCATTCCTTTCCTAACTGCTGGGAAGATTGGATATCCCCCCATGAAGTATTGACATTCTTTATATTTTTTTTCTTCCAATAACTGAAGTGAGGAAAACTTGGAGTTTATGGTGAGCTCAAACTTAAAGGTAGTTCCCTGAAAAAGTGGAAGCCTGCATATTTGAAATTCATTTTTGTTCATATACATGCTACTTCACAAAAGGTATTGTAACCTTAAATACAAAGGAGTGATTTACAGGTAGTGCTACAGAATCATCCATGTCCAAATTATCCAGATCTTTCCATAGTGTATATTGGTAGTGTGAAAAAGAGATGAGTCTTCCTAATAATACAGATCAGACTTTTTTAAAACTCACAATGACAATTTGGTATCTTTTCTATAATTCCATTGTAATATTAAATAAAATTCAAACCTTATCATTTCTGGTCTTTTAAATTTTTTATTTCTTTACATGTGTGTGTGTGTGTGTATGTGTGTGTGTGTGTATGTGTGTATGTATGTATGTATGTATGTATGTATATCTTTTACTTTGCATGCATTGCTGTTCTGTTTGCATGCATGTCTGAGGGTGTCAGATCCCCTGGCACAGGAGTTACAGACAGTTGTGAGCTGCCATGTGGATATTGGGAATTGAACCTGGGTCCTCTGGAAGAGCAACCACTGCTCTTAACAGCTGAGCCATCTCTCCAGCCCCTATTTCTAGCCTTTTAAATGTTGGATAACTGATTTCTCTTTTCCAAAGAGTGTGTGTTTTTGAAAAAAAAGTACATGAAGTTGTAGACGGTTCATGTTCATGAAAATAGAGCATACAATTACACTATTAGGATGTGTTGCTTTAAAAGAAATTCGCTACGTTTCCTTTAGTCCTGCTGCTGAGTCTTTTCTCTTGGTCTTTTAAATTAGATTCCATCAGAACCAAATGCAGATAGGATTAAGAGAATTTTATAATCTCAGCTCTAAAGTTGGTTGGCCAAAATTGTTTTAAAGAAATGTCCTTTTTATTCTAAAAGAGTAAAAGGTAACTATTCTTGCAAATGAAGCTAATTACATAAATTTAGCTCGTATTCATAACATGAATAAAAGTCTAACTGGATTATAGAAAATAATTTTTCAGTGTCAATAAAATTTTACTGTGGTTCTATTTATATATCATAGGAACATTCTATGTAGTCAAGATTATTCGTTTTAATGAGATCTATATAATCCATATATCTCTAAGAAGACTCTTAATGGTACTGGGTAATGGGAGGAGTGGGTCTTGATAATGAAACTTTCAACAAGTGAAATCAAACCTAGAAATAATAATATTTAATGTGATCTTCAATGAGATAGCTAACACTGATGCGGTAGATCTTATGGTTTACTATCACCACAAGGTTCCTGACTTCTATTGTGAAATTTCTGTAACTTTGTTACGTTTTTTAAAGAATGGTCTGATTTTTGCCAAAGGTTTCTTATGTTTTGTGACCATAGTAAAAACTCCTCATTTGTATAGCAATATGAAGGACTATCACATGCTTGCTATTTTTATCCACGAAGAATTTAGACACAATGCTAATAGTTGCATTTGAGGACCAAGGGGTAAAATGTGTGTGAGTGTGCATGTGTGTGTGTGCATGTGTGTGTGTGTGTGCGTGTGTGTATGTGTGTGTGTGTGTGTGTGTGTATTGTGTCTGTTCTGTGTGTTTATATGTTTTTGTAGAGTAATGATTACTTTGTAGGCACTAATTACTGTTCAGAATTTTTTATATCTTCTCATGAGCTATAATCACTTTTTCCCATTTCGTTAAATATTGCATTTTTCACTTATAATAACTATAGCTCTACTGTTCATGCTTATATACTCACATGGAGTAGAGAATAAATGGAATGTCTTTGTTTTTATATAGCCATCAGTTGTGAAAGTGACAAATTTCTTCTTAAACTAAATTTAAGTATCAAGAAGTTTATTAAGGAGTTTTCCTTGAATCTTTCTTTTCTATATTATAAATCAGGAGCCAACAGAGAAGAAATAACAAAACATTGGGACTGGTTGGAACAAAATATCATGAAGACTTTATCTGTGTTTGATTCAAATGAAGATATTACTAATTTTGTACAAGGCAAAATAAGAGTAAGTGGAATGGATGAGTATATATTCACAGTTTATTCTCTCATAAAGAAATTATATCATTTCCAGAAGATGTATAGAATTGAAGATAACTTTGTTAAGCAAAGTAAGCTAGATTCAAAGTCAAGTAACCCACATTTCTTTCATATACAGAATTTAAATTCTACACACACACACACACACACACACACAGAGGCATGCACACACAGAGGTGCACACACGCACACTCAAAATGAAGGACAGGACTACATGGAGGAAAGAAGGGAACTAATGGGAACAGAGAGAGAAATGGGAATAAAATGAAAGACAAATACTGCATGTTTCTCTCATACACAGATTTAAATATATGTTAATATCTAGATTATAGGAGGAGAAATAGGAGCAAAAAGACAAATGTCACATGTTTCTTGTGCACAAATTTAAATCTATATTAAAATTTACATTGTAAACACATATGACATTGAAACTGGGAGTAAGAAGGGATCTGTGGGAGTAGAGTAGTAGGGGGACAAGAGAGGGCTATGGAGGTGAATTATGAGCAAAGTACAGTGATATACACGTATGGAAATGTCATAATGAAACCCACTATTTATCTTTTTTAAATAATAAGAATTGATAGAAATCAGCTCACCTTCAGTTTCCTCATTGCTTAGATAGTTGGTATGAGTTCTAAGGACCCCAAATAAAATGTGCAGGACTCCAAAAAGAGAAAGTATATGGATGTATTCTGTGAGTGGAGTACTAACATCTTCAGCCCTCTTATATAAAGATTGGAAGTGACATGGAAGGTCTTCCATTTACTGGCACCTTTCAGGACTTTCAGAAGCACATGGATGAATGCCAGGATAAGTGCTTCAGAAATTGTACAATGGTTCGGTTTTGGTGCTCTTGTGAATATTTCTGTTGGTATTTTCATTTCACTATCTCTTAAATTGGATTGTGAACAAAGCTTTTGTTCATTCAGATGATGTTTGATGCCTACATTTGTGATAGTTTCTTATGAAGAGAAAAATACTAGTACAAAACTAACAATGTGATCATCTCTATCCTAAGAGAAGTATGCATATGTATATACATACACAACCTATATATCCATATAGGTCTATTTGATCAACTATATAAAACTAAATATGAAAAAGATTTTTGTTGGTAGGTAGTGGTATGTGTTCAGAAGATATTTTTTTTCTCTTCTAGGGACTAATTGCTGAAGAGGGAAAACAGTCTTTTGCTAAAGAAGATGATCCTGAGAAATTTCGAGAAGCCCTTTTGAAATTTGAAAAATCTTTTGGTTTACCAGAGCAGGAAAAACTAGTAACTTATTATTCCTGCAGTTATTGGAAAGGCCGGGTTCCTTGTCAGGGTTGGCTCTATCTAAGTACCAACTTTCTGAGCTTCTACTCTTTCTTGCTAGGATCAGAAAGTAAGTGTTTATTGTTTATCATGGCTTTTGATTTTCTGACTGTCCTCTCGACTCAGTGGTTAGGTTGTTGATCTAATAATAGGGTTGATATTAAAAGTAATTAAATTATATACATATCAAAAAGGTTTCAACCACAGAAAGAATCCCTTTAAGGCTCTTTATGCAACAGAGGGAACAATTAAAATGTTTTTAGAAAAATCTTCAACATGATTAGCAGACGAATTTTAAATGTTAAGCATGTATTATCTTGTTAGAAGTTAGCTACCTATTTGCTTTAATGTGTATTTTCATTCTTGTCTTATACATACAACATAAACTAGTAGCCATTGTACCTCATGAGCTACATCTTATTTTGCAGCCACAAAGAATCAAATGGTACTATTTATAGCATGTGTATAGCTTTTACATCAATGGGTGTATAATTAGATAATTATATATAAAAAAACAGATTTAACACTGCTTAGACTTTTAGGTATTTTGTTTAAATATTTGTTCGGATGGTTGTTTTTTGTTGTGTTTTGTTTTGTATTTTTGTTTTGTGCTTGTTTGTTTGGTTTTGTTTTGGTCTTTTTTTTTTTTTTTTTTTTTTTTTTTTGTCATTTGCAACATGATTCCATCGTGTAGACACGGATAGCCTGAAATTCAAGGAAATTATACTCCTCTGTTTCTGGGATGCTAGATCAACCACCAGACCTTGCGAGGATGATGTGTCCATGTATAAAGGCTTAAATAAAGGCAGGGTGATAGTCTGATAATCGCATAATGACTTTTCTGCAACATGAAACCTTTAATTATATTCCTGTGCACTATGCAGTCCTTGGTATCAGCAAAAGATTGCCTTATCTAGATCACAGCCATGTGTTTTGCTATTTTGTATATTTTTATGAAAATTTCTTGTCAGACAAGAGGGATTATTTCCCCCCTTTGGAAACTGTTTGCAGTGTTTCGTTTTTCTTTGCAGGCTATAATTGTTTTCCCTGCATGTATGTATGTTATTGTTGTTAATGGGTTTATTGTTTGCATTTACTCAATAAATAACCATTGGTAGCAAAAAAAGAAAAGAAAAGAAAAAAGAAACAGATTTAAACATATCAAAATCATTTTCTAATTCTTTAAAGTGATATCTGTTCCAAGTATTGGATATAGAGCTCAGTAGTAGAGCACATGTGTAGTATGCATAAGGCCTTCGGTTCAATCCCAGTAACAGTAAAAACAAAACAAAACAAAAAAACCAAGAACATATATCTATCTTTAGAATCACTGACTATTATATATTTATGACACTGCTTCAAAATTTTAACTGAACTTTCATCTCTAAAATACTGTGGCATTTTGCCAGTGGTCATGATAAAGTAACTGAATTATAAACCTAAATCAATATTGAGAATTTAATCACACTTACTTATTTGCAGTTAAACTCATTATCTCCTGGGATGCAATCTCAAAACTTGAAAAGACTTCAACTGTTATACTAACAGAGAGTATTCATGTATGTTCTCAAGGAGAAAATCACTATTTTTCAATGTTTTTGCACATTAATGAGACATACCTTCTTATGGAGCAACTGGCGAACTATGCCATAAAGAGACTTTTTGATAAGGAAACATTTGATAATGACCCAGTCCTTGATGATCCTCTGCAGATTACCAAAAGGTATTCAATTATTAATATTTAATTCTCTTTTCATTTATTATTTTAGGGGGTATGGGGGAGTCATGCATTCCAAGGCATGGGTACAGAGGTCAAAGGATAGCTTGCAGAAGTCTGTTTTTTCCTTCCACCATGTGGATTCTGGCAACTCAGGTTCTCAGGCTTGGAAGCAAGCACCTTTACCCATTGAGCCATTTCACTGGCCCTAGTATTTACATTTTAAAGTATTTTTTGGCTGTAAGAATCATATAACACTAATTAACATTAAAGTTAACTGTTCTTTATTATATAATAATTTTGTCTGGGGTTAATCATTGATGCATATATTTGTAAGCTTATATGAATATACGTCAGAACTGTTCCTCCTCCATGAAATTTTATTCTAGGAGATAATAGAAGTTAGGTTTGAAAATTATTTGTTAACTTAAATAGGATTTGTATTAGAGTATGTCTTTGGATTTCTGTTGCTGCAGTGACACACCATGATAAAAGAAACCTGGGGAGAAAGGGGTTTATTTGACTTACACTTCCATATCACTGGTCCTCATCAAAGGAAGTTAGGACAGGAATTCTTCAACAGGGCAGGAACCTGGAGGCAGGAGCTGAAGCAGAGGTCATTGAGGAATGCTGCTTACTGGCTTGCTCCCCAAGGCTTGCTCAGCCTGCTTCCTTAACAGTACCCAGGACCACCTGCTGAGGTATGGTACCATCCACAGTGGGCTGGGATCTCCCCCATCAACCACCAGTAAGAAAATGCCTTACAGGCTTACATGCAGCCCAGTCTTATGGAGGCATTTTTTCAGTTGAGGGCCCCTCTTCTCTGATGCTTCAGCTTGTGTCAAGTTGACATAAAAGTAGCCAGCACAGAGTAGTTTCAGAAACGCATAGAGTTTAATGTAGTTAAGTAACTCTAAATGTGTCTATTTTTAGTCTAGATAATTTTAATTCTAGAGTAGTTAAACATAGTGTTTTTTAAAAACCAATTTAGTGATACCATAACATTTTTATGTAGAGATAGCTTAATAGAGCCAGTGGAGCATAGGCTTTAGTTTGAGACTGGAGAAATCTCTTGAAGTTATCATTACTCGGGGCTTCTGTTTCCTCCTCTATTGTTTCTACCTCTGTGGACCCTTACTAGGAAGGAGTGAACTGTGTGCTGGTTAAATATAAAAGAACTATATACGTACTAATCACTATTAGTGCCTACATCAGAAGTATCTGACTAGGTGGGTATGAGGACATGTGTACATAATTCCAGCTCTTGGAAGGCTGAGGCAGGAGGATCATTAATTAGTTCTAGTCCAGCCTAACCTACCCAAGGAAAGCTTGTCTTCAGTGAGGAAAAACACAATATCTGACTGATGCTTGTTCATCATTATATTCAGTTTGCTGAAACTGAACAGAGCCTTTCATTCTGCTCAACACTTAAACAGTTGACTGAAAGGAACTTGCCCGCAGGGAGGAGGAAAGGGAAGGATCCAGAAATAGCTACTGCAAGCTGCTTTTGTCAAGGAAGAGGAGGATATAGACTGGGAAAGTTTGAGAGAGACCTAAGCCAGAGTCCTGTGGCTAGACTAGAATAAGAGATATGGATGCTTGTTGCATGCTGCCTAGCCCTGATCAGGTAGTCATTTCTCACATGGTTCTTAAACTATTCCTAAAATTCAGATGCGAAAAGAGTACTTGGAGAGTCTGCATTTCTAGAAATTAGAATAACGAGGTCAATTTTTACACTTTATTACCAAAGTTACGTCTCTGTATGATTTATGAATGGAATGATTTCATTAAGAATTTAAAGCTCAGAGATGGCTCAGAAGGTAAGAGCACTGTCTGCCCTTGCAGAGGACCAGGGTTTGATTCTCAGCAGCCATACAGTGGTTAACAGCTGCCTGTAACTCCAGTTCCAGGGGATCTGATATGCCCTGGCCTCCTCAAACACCTGCATGCACATGGTCCACATAAGCGCATACAGGTACACTCACATTCACATAGATAAAAGCAATTTAAAAATTCACTTCATATTATATTATTGCTGGTATTTGCGTGAATTACAAGTAAATAATGACTGCTGAGAAAGGGAGGATTAGTCTTCTCCAGGGCTGAGCCCCTCATTGGTTACCTAATACCAAGTGGCCAGCCCTAAAATCATGTATACACAAGCAACACTGAACAGACTCAGCAAGTTGTATTTATGTATTTATCCATCCATCCATCCATCCATCCATTCATACAAACATATACATAATAATTAAAGAGAAAGAGCCCATGAGTTTGAGAGGGTGATGGGGATGGGAAGGTTGGGGTTGGAAGGAGAGGTATATAATATTTTAATTAAATGTAACACTTGCGGGCTGGAGACATGGCTCCATGGTTAAGAGCACTGGCTACTCTTACAAAAGATCTGGGTTCAATTTCCAGCACCCACATAATGGCTCACAATCATCTGGAACTCCAGTCGCAGGGGATCCAGTGCACTCTTCTGATATCTTCAGCCACTCCATGCACATGGCGGGCTGACCCACATACAGACAAAAAAACGCATGTACACAAAAGTAGAAAAAATAAAGGAAAAAAATCTAAAATTTAAAAAATTAAAAATTGATTTCCCTTAAAATAGGATGTAAGAGATCGTGTATCAGTGAGTTTATCCATTACTGAGTATTTAAATGAGATGTAGTAAATTTTGTCTTATATATTTTTGACTGAGCATATTAAAAGTCATCTATGTCTAAATCATTTTTCTAGTGACTTAATAACTTACTAGGACAGACTTCAGAGCACATTTTTAAATGGGCATTTTCATGCCTCTGTTTGCTTTACAAATATGTACTCTATACTGTAAACAATCTGGAAGCTCTATTGTAGACATTTAGTGTATATCTATTCATGTGTTCTATTCCAGAAAATTTTAAATGTCAGCAAAATTAGGACTTAACACATATCTTTTTATTTTGTAGTAATATGCCACAGAACTTTTTTCTATTCACACGAATGGGCTGTGATTAGTCATCCGTTTAATAATGAAATAACCCACCAAATTACAACTTAAGTAGAGTAAAAATGTACATGGTTTCTGGCTATATATATCAGAATTATTTTGCCAGACACGACAAAGTACTACATTTTCAAACTGTTGATGCAGGAAGGATGAATTTAGTTTCAATTTTGTTGGCTTTGAATTAGAACTTGCATAATTTCCTTACTAGCCCAGATGGCATTGCTGCTTAGCACAAGGGATTTAGCCCCTAGGAAAACCATGCTATTTAGAGCAACAGCTTTGTATTTATATATTTCTCTGTCAGTTAACAAGAATCATCTGTTTATCTACTCCAGTCCTCTGCCCAGTATAATGCAAGCAGTGTTGTTTTGTTCTGCTCCAACTTTGGATGTTTTTAAACAATCATGTAAAATTTGGTTTAACTGAATCTTGATATTCTGTTTTATAATATGCTCGTCCTCTTTAAACTTTAATGCCACCAATTTTTATTATTTAATTTCATTTTATTTGTATACTTGCTTGATTTTCTAATAACCAAATATGTAATTACCGTATTCTAAGGTTGGGTTTAGCCATAGGAACGTATTATTAATGTATTATAAAACTAGTCCTCCTGAAAATCACCCCTAACATCATTTTGAGACCTATATCATCTCTAACTTTTGTGTATACTAATATGTAAATAAAATATGATTGAAAAAAAATCAATAAATGAAATTTATCAGGAATCTGTGTGTTGTTTTATTTTTCCATTTAAGAATTCATTGAAGAGCATACGACTTAATGTTTAATCTTTCTGCTTTATAGTTTATATAGGTTAAACAATATTGGTATATTCATACTTTATAATTCATCACTTGAGCCCCTCCATCCTTTTTTTCCCTTTTTTCTTTTCTACAGAGGTTTGGAATATCGAGCCCACAGTGAGCAATTCAAAGCCTTTTTTAGGCTACCCAGAGAAGAGACTTTGAAAGAAGTACACGAATGCTTCTTATGGGTACCATTCAGCCACTTCAGTACTCATGGAAAAATGTGCATTTCAGAAAACTATATTTGCTTTGCTAGCCAGGATGGGAATCTGTGTAGTGTAATCATTCCATTACGAGAGGTAATATAAATTTGGGTACATAAAAGTTTTGAATTTATAGAGCACCATATAATTCTGTGAATTAGTAAAAGGCTCAGGAAACCTATCCCTTTCACAATTTAAATAATCATTTGAGTACAAACTTACTCTTTAAGTTAAAAATACTAGCTTATGGAATATTTTTTAATTCCTTTTAGAAAAGCTTTGCAAAAAGTGGGGGAATTTTAAGAAGTAGATAAAGGTTTAGGGCAGTGGTTCTCAACCTTCCTAATGCTGCTGCTACCCTTTAATACAGATTCTCTTGTTATGGTGACCTCCAACTATAACAGTATTTCATTGATACTTCATAACTATAATTTTGCTACTCTTGTGATATCTGATATGCAGGAAATCTGATATGGAGGAAATCTGATGTGCGACCCCTATGAAAGGGTCATTTGCCCTCAAAGGGGTCAGGACTCACAGGATAAGAGGTGATGATTTAGGGTCACACAGAATAATTTTGATCATTCTGACCCTTAAGATATGATTACCAAAGTTTAGACTGTCACATTTGATGCATTTAATCATCAGGAATAGAATTGGTAACTTTCACGTCAGTCAAAACTTAATATTCATCACTGAGTGTTTTATTTGAATTGATAACTTTAAAGGCCATGTTCATTTAGCTATTTCCTTGCAAAGTAAAGTAACTTGAACTGAGGAGTTGGGAATAAGCATTAGCACAATACCTATTCAGGAATCTCTTAGTAAGTCATACCACAGACCAAAACTTCCAGCCATGACAGAGTAAACCAAGCACATAGCTGAATGTCAGCACTAGGAGAAAATGTGATTGACTTCTTTATCTTTTTACTCCCCAGGTCTTAGCTATAGATAAAACTGGTGACTCCAACAGATCGGTCATCATTAGCATCAAAGGAAAAACAGCTTTCCGTTTCAATGAGGTTAAAGACTTTGAGCAACTGGTGGCAAAACTCAGGCTCAAGTGCCGGGCGGCTTCAACTCAAGATGATGTTAGTACAGAGGTAATCTCTATAGCAGTCACATAGTTTTGAAGAAAAGCTTTGTCTTTAGAATAGTCTGGTCTTCCAAAAGGAATCCATGGTAATTTTCCCGCTTATACCTATCTTTCTTATTGTAAAAGCCTAAGTCTAAAGAAATTATATAGTCTATTATGTGCAGAAGTAAAAATTAAGGACTTTAATGTGTTTAGGAACTCATACTTTAAGAAACACTGTAATTTGATCTTTCTACTTTATTTGCTGTTTTTCAGTAAGCACACCTTTATGTTCATACAACTTGACTTCTAATCTATATTTGAGAACTTAACAAGACCTTGATTGTTCTCTCTTGGGGCTGGAGACAAGGCTCAGTGGTTAAGAGTTCTCACTGCACTTCCTCCAGTGGCTCTTGATCTCAGCACCTGTATTGGGCAGCTCACAACCGCCTATCAGCCCAGTTCCAGGGAATCTGATGCCCTCTTCTGGCCTCTGAGGTTATTGCAAGCCCATGGTGCACATATATAGCATGCAGGCAAAACACTCATATACATAAAATAAAAAAGAATAAAACTTTTCATTACTATAGATATAGCAATTTTAAAGCAGATTAAATCTTTTAATACCTAATTGTTCAGCTTTATTAACATAATTTGGTCCCAGGCAAAACAGTAATGTAGGCATTTATTAGGAAAATATTAGGGGAGGGGGGATGATGAGATAACTTACAAGCCCTGAAACCTAAATTTGATTCTTAGAATCAAGTAAGGATGAAAGAAGAAAATAAGTCCACAGAGTTGTCCTATGAGTTCTGTACACACATACCTGTACACATACACACAAGTGTAGCAATAATAATTATAAGTGTTAAATATACATGATGATTTTGCTGAAAACTTTAAGTTATAAAAATGTTAGAGATAATAAATACTCTGTACAAAGAGTAGTTAGAAACCTGGTTTTTATTTTTAGTATATTTTTCAAGAAAATGTAGATAGATTGACAGATTGAATTCAAATGAATTTTCAACTCCGAATCCAGGAGGTCTGTGTTTTTACATATTTATAAAATGTACCAAACTTAACCATTTATTTTTAATTAAATATCCACAGGTAAATAATTAACATTGACATTGCTGGTTACATTATTTTATTTAGATTGACATATAGGGCCCTTTATTAACTGGAGAATGGAGACTAAATACTATGCTAATTCATTTCTAATGCAGTATTAGTAGACTAAGCCTTCCCTTCAATAAACCTCGGTATTTTAATATATGCGTGTCATCTCAGTCCCAGATTCAGAATCTTTATGTAGGCCATGAAGAATTTTTCTTGCCCATATTTGCTGTCACATATTTTTTTTAGAATATTTTTAGCCAGAATATTCCTTAGCCTAATGCAAGAACACAAATAAACTTTAACCACTCTTGGTGATTACTCGCTTACTAGTCCCATTTTCCTGCTTATATCAAATCTGTCCTACCCTCCTTTATATCAGGTTTAGTCTATGTTAGATCAGTACGTATTCTGAGTGTCCTTCACTTTCCTTTCATGTCCCATAGACATTTTCTTGGAAGCCTCTCATGTCTCTGGTGGATGAGTGTGATTTTGTTTCAAATGTTCACCATTTCTAGATGCATCAAAATGCTAAGGATTTATAGTTGTTCTTTCCTATTTCAGAGACTTTAATATAGAGATGTTCAGAATATACTAATCAGTATAAGAGCTTGCATAGAAATATGTTTCTGAATTCTCATGTTTTATTTTCACTGATTTTAAGTGTGTGTGTGTGTGTGTGTGTGTGTGTGTGTGTGTGTGTGTGTGTGTATGAGAGATGGGGAGGGAGAAGGAAGGAGGGAGGGAGGGAGAGAGAGAGAGAGAGAGAGAGAGAGAGAGAGTTAATTTTCATATAGATGTCAGTATAGGACAACTTGTGGGAATCAATTCTATGCTTCCACCATATGGAGCCTGGTGATTGAACTCAGCCTGGCAGCAGGCTCCTTTACCTGCTGAGCCATTAGCAATGGTGAAGAATTTTGACCCATTTTAGTATTATCTGTATGTACCTTGCTATATCTATAGGACATCATAAAAATTAGTGAAGAGAAAGATTTCTAAAACAAGAGATAGAGTCTATGGACACATCTCAATGGTAGACTACTTGTTTAGCATGGGTAATGTCCAGCATTAAATGCGTAGCATTTTTTTAAAAGCCAGTACATTTGATTTCTAAATAACAGGTGTTGCTTCATTCTTTTATAGCTGTAATCAGCTTACCTAAACAATGAGAAAAGTGCATTATGTAATTTTAACAAAACCAGTGACTTTTACACTATAAAACTTTTAAAATCTAAATCTCAGAGTCTAAATTAACACGTCAAAATCTGAGCACAGAAAGGACTTCAGGAAGTTTGTCTCATGTCATAGGCCCTGTGAGGATAAATGCTTCCAGAAGTCATTGGGATTATGCATGAGCACCAGCTCTGTCCAAATCTTAACTAGGTAGCAATGACCATGTTCTACAGTTTAGAACGTTGCACTAAAACATGGGTTTTATAAAATTCTGACCAACTGTTTTTGATGTGTATAATAAAGAAATATTACTAGATAAAATTTGAAGCTACTAAGTATAGAAAAATTGGTGTCTTTTAGCTTAGCATGAGGCAAAGTGGTCCCAAGACTAGAAAACACTACTGGAGATGTCTTTATTTTAAATTGCATTACAAATGAATCATAAGACAGTGGTTCTCCACCTGTGTGTCATCACCCCTGTGGGGACTGAATAACCCTTTCACGGGGATCACCTAAGACCATTGGAAAACACAGATGTTTACGTTACAATCCATAACAGTAACAAAATTCTAGTTTTGAAGTAGCAATGCAAATAATTTTATGGTTGGGGTCACCACAGTGAGGAACTGTATTAACGGGTCACAGCATTAGGAAGGCTGAGGACCACTGCTATAGAATGTCAAGACAAATAGAACTGGATTTATGCCTTAAGATGCTTAGATAGGCAAATATGTTCTACAGATTATCAAAGCACTGGTAATTAGTTCTTGGTTTTGTCTGACCTTCTGAGTTTTTCATTGTAAGTATTGAGTTCTGGGAACATATGTTCTACGTGACATAATGATGTTGCCTAACGCTAGAATTGCAAATAAAAGCTGATAGAGCCAGGACCTGTAACTCCAGCCACCTGGGAGGCTGAGGCAGAAAGATTACAAGTTTAAGTACTGCCTAGGTAACTAAGGGAGACCCTGTTTAAGAATTAAAAAATAAAAGGGGCTGCTGGTCTTCCTATGGGGCTGCCCTCCTCCTCAGCTTCTTCCAGCCTTTCCCTAATTCAACCACAGGGGTCCTGACTTCATACTATACTTGGACATCTGCTTCTGTCACAGTCAGCTGCTGTTGGGCCTCTCGGAGGTGGAAGGAGGAATGGGATGAGGAACTTGGAGGGCAGCACGGGAGGGGGATAATGACTGGACTGTAAAAAAAGATTAAAGATAAAAAACACTATCAAAACTAATAGAGTTGGTGTTAGTATTAGTAAATTAGGATGTTTTTCAAAATAAAATGTTTAAAAGTTTAAAAACAATAAAAAAATAAAAAATAAAAAGGGCCAGAGATATGGCTCAGTATTACTGCTTTTATATAGCATGCTTATATCCCTGGATTGAATCCATATTTAAAACAAACAAGCAAAGGAGGTTTCTTTTTGTCAAGGATGTTTTTATTTTATTATTAATGTATTTTATTATTTGAGGACTTTACATATGCATAAAAGTATATTCTTATATATTTACTCTTCTCCTTCTTACTCCTCCCAAATCATCTCCCAACTTCATGACTTCTCTTTTTTTTAACGTTCTTCCTAATCCAATTTGTGCTGCTCATATGTGCATGGCTGTGGAGTCATCGGCTGTGCATGGTACCACACCAGTGGCCATACTCCTAAAGAAAGCTGACCCTCCCTCAGAAACCATCAACTTTTCATATCTCCTCGGCTAGAGTTGGGGTCTCATGAGCCTCTCCCCAATTTCATGCTAGAATGTTGACTGGCTTGATGTTACTCAAGTCTTGTGCAGGTGCTGTGAGTTACCATGGCACTGAGTGGCTCTGTTATGCCTAGAAAACACTGTTTCACCTGTATCCTTCCATAACCTCTGCCTCTTAAAGCCTTTCTTCTCCCTCTTCTAAAATGTCTCCTGAGCCACCGGGGGAAGGGATATGATATTTATGTCTCTGTCCACTGCACAAAGAAGCTTCTTCGATGTGGACTGAGAGCTGTACTAATCTATAGGTAAAAGAATATGTGTTTGGAGGGCAGCTTGGTATCATGTCATACATTTAGCAAAATAATAGTAGGAGGTTCACCCTTGGGACCTGTGAGCTTCTCCAACCATGGGTTGTTTGTCAGACTTACAGTACTAGACATATGATACTTCTTGTGGAGTGGGCCTTAAATCCCATCAGAAAGCAGTTGGTCATCCCTATAATATTTGTACCAATAATGGACCCATGGACACTCTCAGGGTTCATAGCTAGATAAAACTGTTGACATATTTTTCCCCTAGCAGCCTGAAGAGCACCTTTTAATACTTTGAAAGGGAGCAATCAGAGGAAGCTCCCTGGACAGTACCAATTTAATTCTCCAGGCCCTATGAACAAAGTGTGTGGTGTTCAGCAATAGCATTCTTAGCATCAAGTTCTTGAGATGATCAAGAGCAGTGGGCATAGCCTATATTTTTAGGTTGTCCCTAGGATAACTATAACCAACAAATTTAGGGAAGTATCCCAGGATCCCAAACACTGGGTTGCTTATTTGGCAAACCATGGCTTGTGAAAGGAACACTTTATCCAGTGCTAAGTGGCTAAGTGACTCTAAATCAATATACCCCCCCCCGTGTGTGTGTGTGTGTGTGTGTGTGTGTGTGTGTGTGTGTGTGTGTGTTACCCTCCACTCACCACTTGAATCTCTCTCCCAATGATTCCTCCTTTCTACTTCATATCACCTGTGTTCTACTAGGTCTTCCCCAAAGGAGGATTTAAACAAACAAAAAAAGAAGGAAAAAAGAACTACATTTGTACATATTAATATAAACAGAAATAGTAGTTAAAGCCACATAATTGATTTTGTTTGCCTTAAGAATGAGGGAATATAAACCAGAGACCACCCTTATCAGGTAAAAGCATTTGGCACCAAGTCTTGACAACCTGATTTTGATCCCTGGTGGAAAAGGAAAACTGACTCCAGCAAGTTGTCCTTTGACCTACACACACACACACACGCACACGCACGCACACACGCACACACACACACCATGCTATACACAGACTCATACACATTCCCACCATGCACACACACTAAATAAATGTAATTTTTTTAAAGAATAAGAAGGGGTGTTTTCTGTGACTACAATTACAAATAGGTATCTTAACTCAAGGGGAGCAGATTTATTTCTGAGTTGGGATACCAGAAATTTTGTTAGAAATAAAATTAGCAATCTAGTTTAAGTTATGGATATGAATGGGATGCCACTCACAATTAGCATCTTGTATTTGAAAGAAGTATTTCTTTGTACATTTTGTCTTTTATTTTATTTTACAGCTCAACTCTGTCTCCTAATCACTATTGATTGTGCTGTTTGTAAGATTTTTTTAGCTCTATTGCTTTATAGAAAGGTTATACACAAAGAAATATTAACCTTTGCCCTATATTTCCTTCTCTGTTAAAGACCTATTCTATTTCTAAAATCAGTGCTTGATACAGAAAAGTAAAAAGAGGATAAGACAGGTTTAAGTGTACTTGCCACAAAATAACCTTTGTTACTTTCTAGATGGGAGTGGATTTTTCTCAGACAACAACATGTCTGAGTGCCAAGTTTATTCCTTACATAATTGTTAGCACCCAAATCAATGCCTTTAGAAATGGTATAGTCATGAAGTAAAAGTCAGGGGAGAAAAAACAGAATTTACAAGAATTAACCTTTGTTGCTTAAATAGTCTACTTCACTGCACTCTTTTAACTATTTAAATATTCAGTTGTTTCAAGCCACCATCACTGTAGGTGAATGTGACTTTATGAACACTTCAGAGGTAGTTACAGATACAACTATGATACTTGCTGTTGCTCCTGTACATTTATATTAAGGGTTTTGTCATGAGCCTTTTTTTCTTCCTCTAAAATATTTTTCCAATAATTTGAGTATATTATCAATAGATAATTGCTGCCTTGGTCATATGGTTGTGCATTACTTGAGATTCAGCCTTCAAACATCAACTTTTCTATCTGTATTTACAAAAGAAGGTGTTATTTTCCATCTACCTCAGCCATGGGCATTATCTTTATCTTTCTTAAGCTGGTAAAATTTAAGGGGCCAAATGAGTTTTCTTTTAAATCACTTAAGAGCTATCTCTGGGATAGTTAATTTTCAGAAGCTGAGTAAATGATATGTTATAAAAGTAAAAACAGAGGTAATAAAAGTCGCATGGAAATACAAATAACTTAGGAGAAGATAAATCAATGTGAAAACTGGGCATGATGGGGCATGCTTATCATCCTAGTAACTCAAGGGCCTGAGGCAGGAGGATCTTGAGTGCCAGGCCAACTTGAACTGTGAAACTCTGTCTCAAAAACAAAAGGAAAACAAGGAAACAAACAGTATTAGAAAACCAAGACTTCCTGATTTAAAACATACTATACAGCTATAGTACACACCATGGTGATGAAAGCATTAGTATCCACATATATGAGTGCAATTGAATAAAGAGTGTAGAAAGAAAACAGAGTGTGGAAAGAAACCTTAACATTTACAACCCATTGATTTCCAACAAGGACAGAAGTTAATTAAGGGATAAAGTCTTTTCAACAACTGGCTCTAGAAGATAGATAACCATATACATACTTGAACTCTTTCTTTAAAGCACTTATAAAATTAAGTCAAAATGAATCAAAGAACAAAACTGTAAGCCTGAAACTTCATAAGTCTTAGAATGAGTGTAGCAGTAAGTCGGTATGCCTTTAAATTAAGGACAGATTCAAAGAGGTATTTCTCTAAACAAGGTAATGAAATGACAGATAACCACATGAAAAGACTTTCTCTATTTGTTGCTAGGGAAATTCCACTCAAAACCATAATAGGACATTATCCATTCATACCAGCTAGCACAACTATTATTTTAAAGTTGATAATAATGGGTGAAGAAGAATAAAGAGCTTGAAAAGCCCATAGACTGCTGCTGGGAATGTAAAGTGTTGTGCTGCACTGGATACATTTGGATAGTTCCTCAAAATGTGGAACATAGATTTACTTACTGTATGCCCAGTAATTCTACCCATAGATATTGACCCATGAAGACTAAAATGTTCTCACAAGTACTCTTAATGGATATGCCCAGTGAGATTATTTGTAATCACCAGAAAATGTTTAAAAACCTCATTGTCCACAAAATGATGATTAAATGAAATCATTCAGTGGCACATTATAGGGCAGTAACAAGAAATGAACTGGTGATATGTGCTATTATATAACATGCGTAAACTTTGAAAATACTGTGCCAAATGAAATAAGTCCAATGCAGTACAACATGTCTCATAAGATTTTCTTTCTACAAAAGCAAGTTTATGGCAATAATTATAGGTGGGTGAGGAATAGGCTAGGGAATGACTACAAATGGTAGGGGATTTCTTTTGGTGGTTTAAATAATCTTTTAACTCCAGATTGGCTTTGGGCTTACAGTATATTTCAGGCTGGCCTTGAACTAGCAATCCTACCTCAGCCTCCTGAGTGATTGGGTTAGAGACATGTGCCATGTTATCCAGCTCGCTAATGTTTATTTTCGGTTTAGCCATTTTTCATTCATGTAATAAGTATTTCACACTGGCATAAATAAATTTGTACTTCTTTAAACATGCAGTAACTAATGAGGATCTCTAAACTGTATATTGAAACTGTGTTACCTCTGGAAGAACTGCCAAACCATTTTTGCAAAGTAGCTACCTCATTATATTTTTTTACCTGAAATGAGTAAGAGTTCTTGTTTCACATCCTCACAGTCATTTGGTATTGTCAGCTTTAATTTTTAGTAGGTGTGGATTGTTTTTGAAAATGCATTTAGCTAATGCCGTATAATGCTGAATATTTTTATTTGCTATCTTTTCCTGTCTTTTGCCTACTTCTTGCCTACTACTTATTTGCCTACTATTTATTTTCTTTTGTGTTCTCTCAGTTCTTTCCATTCAAGCCACAAATAGTTCTTTTAAAAATTGTTTGGGTTTTTTTTTTTTTTTTTTTTTTTATGAAGCCGTGTAAATACTTTCTAATTCCTATTAAACTAACATCATACTCCAAGTCTCTGTTTCCTTGGCCTCCTGGACAAAGTTATGTTTTTCTAATGTTTTACTGAAAGAGTTGTTAACATATTCTTAGAGAAAGGGTCTAGGAAACACTAACTTGATCTTTATGATATCTTACAAAAAGGTTCTTCAGTTGTGCCCTTAGGTTTTACTACTTTACTAATAGTGGCCCTAGCTTTTATCTTTGCCTAGAAGCTAGATCTTGTTCTCAAAATTGTCTTGTCATGTATCAAAACTGAGAGTGAAGCATTTCTAAAGCCTGTAAATTATAGCTCATTTCTATTTAATAGTTTGTTTCTTAGCTTCCCTTACTAAGAGAGCCAGGTTTGAGTTCATGCCTATATAACCCCAAAAGCTTGTTCTTGAGAGCTTGTGGTGTAGCCTGTGGTAGAGTGTTTGTCCTGCAAGGAGGAGATCCTGAGTTTATTCTCCACATGCCAATAAATTAAACAAACAAACTTGTACTCTTGCCAAAAGGGCCTGGTACCTCTTTGTGCAGTAGAGCAAACAGACATCTCATTAAATCCCCAAAGAAGGAATTTAAAGAGGAAGAGGATAAATGTCAAGGGCTCCACTGCAGTCAAGGTGTACACGTGGAGAGAAACGTTAGCAGACAGCCAGGCCACCAGTAACACGGTGTACTGCTAATCCTCTTCCCTTTCCTTTGTTATTAGAGATCACTTTGTTGGCAAACTCAATTTTGACAAAAAATAAACAACGTTTCCTTAATATTTAATAAATCCATTGATTGTGGCTTATGAATGGCAGGCAGAACGTAAAGACATTTTTTCTTTTTTAAAATTTATTCTCTCATATATTACATCTATTACCCCCTTCCACTCTCCAAGTCCCACCCCACCCCCACATTTCCCCTCTTCCCTAGATCCACTTCTCCTCCATTTTTCTTTTTGAAACTTATGAACATTCATTTGACAGTCACACTCTGTACTGGCTAGTTTTGTGTGTCAACTTGACACAAGCTGGGGTTATCACAGAGAAAGGAGTTTCAGTTGAGAAAATGCCTCCATGAGACCCAGCTGTAAGGCATTTTCTCAATTAGTGATCAAGGGGGGAGGGCCCCTTGTGGGTGGTGCCATCCCTGGGCTGGTAGTCTTGGGTTCTATAAGAAAGCAGGCTGAGCAAGCCACGGGAAGCAAGCCAGTAAGTTACATCCCTCCATGGCCTCTGCATGAGCTCCTGCTTCCTGACCTGCTTGAGTTCCAGTCCTGACTTCCTTTCGTGATGAACAGCAGCATGGAAGTATAAGCTCAATAAACCCTTTCCTCCCCAACTTGCATCTTGGTCATGATGTTTGTGCAGGAGTAGGGACCCTGACTAAGACACCCTCTGACTTTTCTTTTCAGGTTGCTGTTAGTTCTGACTCTACAGGCCCATCTGAGAATTTTGAGGAGCAACCTATGACATGTCCAAAGGAATGCAGCAAAACTGTGAACACTGAAGCCTTAATGACAGTATTTCACCCTCAAAATTTGGAAAATCTTGATTCTAAAATGGTAAGGAAACAAGATCGTTAAATCTATGGATTAGGGCTGTTGACAAAAAACCATCTGAAAATAACCCTCCCAATGCTGCGACGCTTTAATACAGATCTTCATGTTCTGGTGACTCCCAACCATGAAATTATTTCCATTGGTGCTTCGTAACTGTAATTCTGTTATTATGAGACGTAATGTCAATTTCTGTGGTTTTTTTTTTTTTTTTTTTAATTTGTCATGTTCCATCTGGGCACTCTTTTTTTTTTTTTTAATTTTTAGATACTTTATTTACATTTCCAATGTTGGTCTTAATAGACCCCTTCGAAAGGGTTGTTTGACCTCAAAAGGGGGCTGCAACCCACAAGTTGAGAACCACTGGACTCAACGGTATCGGAACAGAAAGGTTTACTTGTTTCCTTTTGAGGTTTGAAGCGTGCCTTGTTTGGTTCCACAGTCCTCAGACTATTATCAATGGTGAAGATAAAAGAGGAATGTTGGATAGCGAGTTTTCTTTGCATGGATTTCTTATAGTCTGTGCTGAAATGGAATTGATTGGGGAAGAATGATGGTTCAAAGCTTTTACCTCTTGGGTCATATACTTTGGCCATTTTTGAGAGTTTAACTAGTAATGTCAGTACATTCAAACTGTTAGGTTTGCCTAGGTTTAAGATTGTGTATGGTAAGAGTCCAGTGCTTTAGAATGTGAATATGATTTTTGATTTTCTAAGTTTTTGCTCTGTACATATTGTTTCATGGTAAAGAGAATGAAGAAGTTATTTTAAAGAAGTAAATTTTCCACTGTTTGGTTGGCTTGCCTTTTCTGTTCCAGTTGAAAGAAAAGATGAAGGAACAATCATGGAGCATCTTATTCTCAGAATGTGGGCGTGGTGTCAGCATGTTCCGGACCAAAAAGACTCGAGATCTGGTTGTAAGAGGGATTCCAGAGACGTTAAGAGGAGAGCTCTGGATGCTTTTCTCAGGTATTACATTTATTTTATTTCTTCACTTAATAGACATTAAATATGCCCCTTCTAGGAGTTAGGCTCTAAGCACAAAGATGGCTAGGACGTGAGTTCAGACTACTCAGAGAGAAAAAGCTGTAGTTACATGTGCTTACCTAAGTATCCACATATCTACTATCTGATGTATAATTGGGAATATAGGGTTCGTATCTGTAGCATCAAGGAAAAATTAAACAGAAAAACTTCCAGGAAATGGTGTTCTGGAAAATAATATTAACTTGATGTTGTAGACTCTCCTGTAATGCTTCCCTTTTCTTTCAATTTCTCTTTTTTTGTGTGTTCAAATATTAGTTAGGCATAAAGCTTAACTTCAAGGTAATAAATAACAATGTGCCACTATATGCAAATCTTAGCTTTAGTGTATCATTCTATTTGTATGTCAATGCAATTGTCTTTGCAGGTGCTGTTAATGACATGGCAACTAACCCTGGCTATTATGCTAAAGTGGTTGAACAATCCTTAGGGACCTCCAACTTGGCTACTGAAGAAATTGAGCGTGATTTGCGCCGCTCCCTGCCTGAACACCCAGCATTTCAGAGTGATACTGGCATATCTGCTCTGAGGCGGGTACTGACAGCCTATGCATATAGGAATCCCAAAATAGGATACTGCCAGGTATAACATCACTGTAATTCCCAAATATTATGTACATATTTCAAATAATATTATCAACTTTGACTCCAGAATTTGGGGACATATGCCAATGAGAACAGAGGTAGGCTAAGATTCTTGGGGACTATGGTTAAAGGAAGGGCTTGATGATGGGAGCGTTTTAAAGTATTGATGTTTCATTATTTGCTTTTTTAAACATTGGGTTTTATTCACCTGTATGTGTGTGTCTCTGTGAGGGTATTTGCCACATATGTATAGGTACTCTAGGTGGCTATAAGAGGGCATTGGGTCTCCTGTAGCTGGAAGCTGCCCAACATGGACACAGATAACTGAACTCAGATCTTCTGAGCTCCTAACCACTGAGCCATCTTATTTTTTTCATTTAACTATATATATATATATATATATATATATATATATGAATTATTTTTAAAAGACACCATGTTGCATTCTTAAAGCTATATAAAGATACATCACATAAAGATCTTGTCATTAAAAATATGTAGATCAGACCTGAGAAGGTGTAGCTCAGTGGATAACTGCTCATAGTGCGAACATGGGGACCTGAGTTTGAATCTCTAGCACTGATGTTTAGAAAAAAAACAGTTATGGCATTGTGCATTAGTAACCCTAGAGCTGGGGAAAGGTGAGGACAAGTAGGTTCTGGGGGCCTGCTATCCAGCTGCTCTAGCTGAAATGCCAACCTTCGGGTTCGGTTTAAAAAAAAAAAAAAACATGTCTCAAAAAAAAATGATTAAATGGAATATTGAGGCCTTCACATGAACCTGCAACAGGACAGCACATTCATATTTTGTATATATGCACATGCATACAATAGATGTGTAGTTAATACTAATGGGGAAATTGAAAAACTAGGGAGACAAAATGTTAGATGAATACAAAGAGGGCAGGATCTGTAATAAATCAGATTGATCTGGGAGGATCAGAGAAGGCTTCGTGGAAGGTCAAGGCAGTTTGTGAATTTTGAACATACAGAAATGGAATTTAAGAATCTTCTAGGTGATGCCGGGCAGTGGTGGCGCACGCCTTTAATCCCAGCACCTGGGAGGCAGAGGCAGGTGGATTTCTGAGTTCGAGGCCAGCCTGGTCTACAGAGTGAGTTCCAGGACAGCCAGGGCCACACAGAGAAACCCTGTCTCAAAAAATAAATCTTCTAGGTGAAAAGGTTGATACAGCCCCATAAAAAATAGATGTAAGTAAAGAATATGTATAAAATCATATACTGTTTAATAAAGCGAGGGATGACTAAAGCAGCAATGTATTTCGAGAAAACACTGGGTAGTTTGTAGTTGATTAGGAGTTTAATTTTTTAAATGTATTTTCTCTCATACAATATATCCTTACTGCAGTTTTCTTTCCCTCCACCCCTCCCTGTTTCTCCCCACACCTCCCCTCTCCCCCAGATCCATTTCTTCATTTCCCTTCAGAAGAGAGCAGGCCTCCCAAGGATATCAACCAAACATGGCATAAGAAGTTAAAATAAGACAACAAACCCTCATCTTAAGGCTGGGTAAAGCAACCCAGTAGGAGGAAGTAGGTCCCAAGAGCAGCAAAAGAGTCACAGACGTCCCCACTCCCATTGTTATGAGCCCTATAACAGCACCAAGCTACATGATCATAAAATATAGAGAGAGAACCTAGCATAGCCCTATATAGGTTCCCTGATTGACAGTTCAGTCTCTGTGAGCCCCTATGAGCCCAGGTTAGTTGATTCTGTGGGTTTTCTTGTATCCTTGACTACTCTGGCTCCTATATATAATCTTTCCTCCCACACTTCTGCAGGATTTCTCTAGCTCCACCTAATATTTGGCTGTGGATCTCTACATCTGCTTTCATCAGTTGCTGGATGAATCCTCTCTGATGACAATAGTCATATCATTCATTGCCTCTTTTTTTTTTTTTTTTTTTTTTTGGTCAGTCGTGTTTAATTCTACCCTAGGTCTCTGAGCTATCCAGTCTCTGGTTTCTGGCCGTCCAGGCAGTGTTGGGCATGGGCTCCCTCTCATGATGTGGGCCTCAAGTTAGACCAGTCATTAGTTGGTCATTCCCACAAGTTCTACACCAGCACATATCCCAGTCCCACTACTATGGTGATGGTGTGCACCTTTCATTCTGGCACTTGGGAGGCAGAGGCAGGCAGATCTCTGTGAGTTTGAGGCCAGCCTCATCTACAGAGCAAGTTCTGAGACAGCCAAGGCTACAGAGAAGTCCTATCTCAGAAATAAAAAGGGATTTAAAATTTATTTTGTAGGCAATGGAGGAATCATTGGTAAAGATTCTTTAGGGATGAACTGTGTTAATTAGGTAGTTGGCTGCTACTAGACACAAATAGAGAATAACTGAAATAGAGAATAGTTTTAATTAAAGGAGTAAATAGAAGCAACTATTTAAGTCAGTAGACAGTTCTCTTTTATGAGATTATTAAGGGACTTAGGATATGAGTTCAAATGTCATCTTAGAAAAAAAGCTAAGCTTTTGATAGCCATTACATGTATTCTGCAGATCAACTTGGGGAATATTAAGTCTTTCATATTTTATTTATGGCTCTAGTTTTTTTCTGAAAAAGATGTTTGATAGCTTTCAATGTACAAATCTTAAAAATTTCTTTGGATAATTTTTATTTCTAAGTGTTTTAATCCTTTTGGAAATATAGTAAATAGATTTTGTTTCTTTTTTATTATTTTTTGCTAGTGCATTAAACACAATTCATTTTTTATATACTTATCTTGTCTTCTTTAGCCTTGCTGAACCTATTATTGGTCCCAAGAAATAGTTTGTGGGTTTCTTTCAAGTTTCAGTATTGAAATCACAAAATGTTTTTCTCCATTTCAGTCTGAACACTGTTCTTCCTTTTTTCTTGCCTAAATGGATAACCTTCAATATAATGTTAAATGGAATCGTTAATATTATCATTTTCCTTTTTTAGATGCCATCTCATTATTGTTCAGACTTGTCTAGTTCTGGGCTTCAGTGATCTTCTCATGCCTGCCTTTTGAGTAGCTGGGACTACAAATGTATCCCAGCACACTACCTGACTTGATAGCTGTATTGAAAATGAATGTTCTAGTCCTGTTATTTGTCTTAGAACCAGTCTTTTGATAAAGTATACAGTTAACTTTGGAGGGTTTTGTGTAGATCATCAGTTGAAGAATTTGCTTTATATTCCTAGTTTTGGGATATATATATGAGGGAGAGAGAGATTGAGAGAGAGAGAATAGAAGGTGAGGGGAGTGAAATACACCTACAATCCTAACACTTAGGGACTAAGGCAGGGGGATCTTGGGTTTAGGTCCAGGTTGGGCTACATAATGGGCTCTGTCTTAAAAAGCTAACCAGGAAAAAAGATTATTCAAGTTTTAATTTTTGAGATTAATTTTTAATCACAACATTCCCCCCTTCTGTGTCCTCTCTTCATTATTTGGTTTTCATAATTTGCACTATTCTTGCATTCCCATTATAAATTCCAGTTGCTCTTAGTATATAATATTTTTGTATGATCTTGAGCTTGGTTTCTTATTATTTTGTTGAGGATTTTACATTCATATTCATAAAATACATTAATATGGAATTGTCTTGTAATATCTTTGTCTAATTTTGTGTCAGGATTTCTTAGAGTAAGTTAGATTATGTTTCTTCCTCTTAGGTTTTACATGGTTTATGAAGGACTGGTGTTACTTCTTTAAATGTTTAGCAGAATGTGCCAATAAAGCCATCTGTTCCTCATTCTCTTTGTAGGAAGGATTTCCATTACTAATTCAGTCTCTTATTGTATCTCGATTCTGAGTTTTCTTTCCTCTATAGCTGTTTTTAGTAATTAGTATTTTACAAGAAAGTTGCCCATTTTATCCAATTTGTAATAAACAGTTGTTCACCACATTCTGTTTCTGTAATGCTGTTTGTATGTTACCTCTTTTCATATGGTAAGAATTGTAGTTCAGCCTCTCGTTTTTTATCGTTTTGGTTAAATTACCTAAAGATAGGTAGTTTTAAAGAGTACTGTTTTAAAAATCTTTTAGTGAGCCTAACTTATTTGCTGTAATTCCTTTTTAAATACCCATTTTCATTAGTCCTTTGAGAAGTTTGTACGTTTTAGTCACATTTACCCTCCCTGTTCCAACTCTTCCCAGACTCATCTTCTTTCCCTTCCCACCCAACTTTCTGTTCTTTTTCCTTCCCTGTCCCATCAAGGCCAATTTGTGCTACCTAAATATTCTTGGACGTGTCACTGTCCACTGTCACATGGTAGACATATCGAGGCCTGCGTGCATAGAGAAAACTGACCTTTTCTCTCCAAGCAGCTAACAATTGCCAGTAAGTTACTCATCTAGGGATGGAACTTTTCCATGCTTGGATTTGTTCTGGCTTACACTTTGCATAGGTCTTATACATGCTGTCAGAACCACTGTGAGTTCAAATTCACAGAACCCTGCAGTATCCAGAAGGCACTGTTTCCTGGTAGTTGTTCACCACAGCTGGCTCTTACACTTGTTCCTTCCAGTGTTCTTCTGCAGTGATCTCTGAGCTTCTAGAGTAGGCGGAGTTCAAGTTAAGCTCGAACATTATGTAGTTTCTTGTTCTCTGCCCTTTGGCTAGTTGTGGCTCTTTGCCACATTCATCATTATCTACTGCAAGCAGTTTCTTTGGTAAGGGTTAGGAGATACCTTAATGCGTGGGCATGATGATATCATTAGGAGTTGGCTGAATACTGTGCTCATTTAGCAAACTAACAGTAGTAGGTTCTTTCCTAGGATCTATGCTCTCTCTAGCTATAGTTTCTTGGCCTGATAATGGTGCCATATATGGGTTTTATTTTGTGGATTGGCTACTCCCATAACATTTGTACCACTGTTGCACCAAGAGATGTCTTGCAAGGTCAGCTCTTATGTAGTTCATAGCTGAGTAAGACTGATGACGTTCAGTTTTCTTATCTTTCCCTTTTTCTAATATCTACTACTTTATGTTTGCCAAAAGTCCAAACCTTACTCAATAGTGAGAGCTTGGCCTTTTTCTCTCTTAGCATACATACAGGCTAGAATATAGCTCAGTAATACAGTGTTTGCCAAGAATACAGAACACCATGGCTTTCGTACCAAGCACCTCAGAAAAATATATACTTAAACCTATCAACATACATGGACATAGACTTCTAGCTTCTTGAGGATGTGCTGATGTTTTTCAAAGTCCCCAGATTTCCTTCAAATGTGTTTTGCTAATTTCTTGTTTGGCTCAGCTGTTACCCATCACCTCAGGCAACCGCATGCTCAATAGATATCTCTGATTATTTTTAACAAACACTCCTGAGAACAAACTTCTGTGCTACATGAACTCAGTGTCAGGTCAAGTAAAAACGGCTTTGTAAATGGAGTCTTGAGAAGAGTATCAGACAGATTGAATAGTGACAGTCCTCTACAAATGGTACTTTGAAAGAGCTCCAACCCCTTGTCTCTTCCCTCCAGTATAAGCAGAAAGTTTTGTAAGAATGGAAATGGAGAAGAAAGAATATATCTAAAAAGAACCTATTCGGTTAGTAGAAACGCTAAGATTTGAATCAAAATTGAATGTACCAGATAATGACTTGAAAAATGGAATAACTAAGAAGACAAAGCATGTATAGGGGGTGATGTTTCATTTTGTGCATAGTGAAGGGTGATAGATTTCATGTCCAGGGTTATTCTCCAGTAGATAAAGTTTGTTTTCTACAGTATTAGGATATCATTCACAATTATGTGTTTCGTTTTAAAGGCTCATAATAATTAAGACTTTTAACCCATTGAAATCAGCCTAATTAGATTGTATCCATGATGCTACTGCTTCATTTCCCTTTAATATTATGATATAAAATAAAATACCTGACTAGCAAATGTTTGCCTGATTGTACATTGCTGTTTTGAACTAGCTTCAAATCCTTGCAAGGCCAGTATTTACTCACTTGTCGTTAGTGCAGTTGAGAAGTTCTATACTTGAAGAAGAAATCCAGTTATTACCTGAGAAATATTCACTGTTTTCATTTCTTTTCTCTGAAATTTAGGCAATGAACATTTTGACTTCAGTATTGCTCCTATATGCAAAAGAAGAAGAAGCTTTTTGGCTTCTGGTTGCTGTATGTGAACGAATGTTGCCTGATTATTTTAATCGTCGAATCATTGGTAAAAAATAAATAAAAAAAACCCATACACATACATGCATATATCTACACATAGATGAAAACATAATCTCTTTTGCTGCTATCACCAAATGGCACAGGCAATGATTTGTAAAGAATAGACATTTATTTTAACCAGTGGTTCTAGAGGCTGGGAGATCCAAGAGCTTCGTGTCAGCATCTGCTCAGCATGTTGTCAGGGTCTTACTGCATCATAGTAACATAGCATAAAGGTATCATATGGCCAGACAGAGCAAGTCCACTAGAATTAGCTTGCTTTTTAAAAATAACAAAACTACTTCCGGTATAACTTAATAATCCATGAATTAACTAATCGATTCATTAATATTCTTGTCACTTCATTAAGGCAGAAGCCCTATCGCTTCCGAAAGGTCCTAACTCCAAATACTATTAATATATGAATCGAGGCGTGGTTTAGTTTAACATGAATTTTTTTTCACAGAAGACAATATTTTCAAAACAATTTTTATTGTCTGTTGTCTATTTGGTACGAGAGTGGGTTTTTTTGTGAATTGGGGAGTGGAGTGTTTGTTGAGACAAGGTCTGGTTGTATAACTCAGGGTATGTGGCTTCAATTAGCAGTCTTCCTGCCTCAGCCTTCCAAGTGCTAAGATTACAAATATGTACCACCATGCTTCGCTTCTTTCCTATTAAATTCCAAGTCTAATTGAAGTGTTGATAAATTAGATTGAGAAAGACAGAAACCACAAGCAATATCAAAATGTTGCATTGACTGATGCTTTGGGGACTATAGCTTCTGATACTGAATGTATAGTTGGAAAAATGCTTTATATGTTACTTTTCTAAAATGAAGGATGTGGTCTTCTCTGTAATGAAAGGGAAACTTATTTAAGTTTATAAACACTATATTTTCCAAATAATAATTTAAGACATCTAGAACTACTAAGGAAATTTTTAGTTTCTCGATAAGAAAGAGATTTTAATGAACTTCAAGTCTCCATATTTATATGAGTTTACATATATAAGTAATGGAGCTTTTCTTTGTTAATTTCTGATATTATCTTTAGTTATCAAGATATAAAGATCATCTATCTTAACACCTATAGGTGATCTGTCCTTTGTACCTTCATAAGTTTTCAGTATTGTGCCTAGGTTTTGATTATGTTGCCTTTAATATAGTTTTGTGTGCATTTATCTTTACCTCTACTCACTATTGAATTCTTTTCGGTGGAACGATGTAGCTCAGTGATAGCACAAGCCCTGAATTACATCCTACCACCACCAAAGATAATAAATTCTTTGAAGAAGAGCTCACACCATTGTAGTATCCAGTATATGTCTCTGACTGTTAGAAGGACTAGGAACCCTTCAAATGAATTGAAAGTGGGTTTCTCAGGTGTCTTTAGGGTCATGACACTGAACTAGCAGTTGCAGAGATGTGCAAATTATAGAAAAGGTACTAATGGGCTCCTATTTGGAGGAAGTAAGCTGAGCTCTGTCTTGAAGCTAATGAAAGTGGAGAGGAATCACAAAGCAAGCCTTTTGAAAGAAATTTGTTTTGATGTTTTCCAGGTGCCTTGGTGGATCAGGCAGTGTTTGAAGAACTTATCAGGGATCACCTTCCTCAGCTGACAGACCACATGACCGACATGACTTTCTTTTCCTCAGTTTCTCTCTCATGGTTCCTTACACTTTTCATTAGTGTGCTACCTATTGAAAGTGCAGTGAATGTGGTGGACTGTTTCTTCTATGATGGAATAAAAGCCATTTTACAACTGGGATTGGCGATACTTGACTATAATTTAGACAAACTTCTAACATGTAAAGATGATGCTGAAGCCGTCACGGCACTAAACAGGTACTATAAGAACTATGGTGATTAAATCTGGAGGTGGGGCTGGGGAGATGGATTAGCAATTGAGAACGTTTGTTGCTATCCCAAATGAGTTCAATCTCCAGTAGCCATGTCAAGCTGCTATCCAGCTCCAGGGAACCTGATGGCCTTTCTGGCCTCCTTAGGCCCCTCAACATGTCACACACACACACACACACACACACACACACACACACACACACACACACACACAAAATGTTTAAGTCTTTAAATCCAGTGGAGAGCTGCGTAATTACATTATTCTTGGTTTACCAGTAAGGAAACCAAGCCTTAGAAACTTCAAATGATTTGCTTTAAGTCACATAGCTGGTTGAAAGAAAAAGCCAGGTCCAAAGTCCTGCCCTTTGTTTTTAAATAGAATGCAGCGAAAATAAATCAGTTTGATGTAAACACTAAGTTTCTTTACACATTTGTGCTAATATCATTAATTTAGTAAATCATAACAATGATTGTAGTTTAAGCTAGAAAGTGTCTATATAGAAAGGAATCTGAAGGGCAAAGAGCTAGTTAGTAACATTAAAGTATCCAGTATGGAAAATTATCTTGTTTCCACATGGTATCAGTCAGGTAGGTTGAACTTTTATTTTCCTGCTTGATTTTGTATGAATGCTATTTTGTATTGGAGAACATGAGATTTTGTGTATATACATGTATATGCATATATTTGTATGAGTTAAGTAAATGAAAATTAATTGGCAACTGTTGTCATGCTTCATTGAACTCCATGCTGTACAGAATAATATAGACACCTCCCTTTGGCATTCAGAACTCTTAAAATAAGGCCTCAGTTTTCCTTTTTGAAACTGATTTCCCATTTTATTCCTCTACAGACCTGATATTCATTCCATTCTAAATGAGTTTGGGGTATTTGCTGAATATGTGATGAGCCTATTTTGTAGTTGGTCTTTGCTACTTTGTGGGTTCTTCTTTCTCCCACCCTTGATCCCAATGGTTTTACCCACCAACACTAGATAGGAAAGAAACAAGGTTAGAGGGGAGAGAAGAATTAGGAAAATTCCCAAATCTAATTTCTTTCCTTGTGGTACTTCTTTGACCATGGATACTAACAAATCACAACCAACCTCCCTGAATGACCAACAACCACCCACCTCTCAGGGCCCTAGCATTTGTATACCCTCTGAAAACTCCCAGAATTCTAAACTTTAAACAATTACAGAAATTATCTGCAGCTGGTAAAAACCATGCTTCTGCTAGAGCACGAAGCAAATCACAGTCAGCTGCTGTGGACAGTCTGCAGTAGCTCCACATCTCTACACCTGGAATTAAAACAAAAGCACTTTCTTATAATATTTCTGGGTTTTTTAAAGAACCAGAATTCCAGAATTCTCAAAATTT
Source organism: Uromys caudimaculatus (assembly GCA_028551405.1). Lineage (NCBI taxonomy): Eukaryota > Metazoa > Chordata > Mammalia > Rodentia > Muridae > Uromys > Uromys caudimaculatus. The sequence goes on from CM052722.1 coordinate 75,112,991, forward strand.
TTGTGACACATGTTCACTTCCCTCATGGTTTTTCTCCCAAAGAAATGTTTGCATGTAACTCCCTCCACTTATTTTCCTGTCTCCCAACCATCTTCAGGTTCTTCTTCATACTCCTTCCCAAGAGTTCTCAGTTATAAAATTGACCTCTGACTAACTCAGGAGACATTAGCTGTGGTTTTATCTGCCACTAACTCTTATATTATTGTCACTTTTGGATAGGTTCTTTGACAATGTCATTAATAAGGATAGCCCATTGCCTTCAAATGTTCAGCAGGGTTCAAATATCAGTGATGAAAAAAGCAATCATACTAAAGTGGATATTACAGATTTGATTAGAGAGTCCAATGAGGTAAGGTTTTTATATCATAAATATGATGACATAGCATATTTAAATATTTATAAATAATTGCATGGCATACTTACATATTAAGAGTAAGATAACAATTCAAACAAAGAAACAACTTAAAATCTAACTTTACTTTAAAACTAAGTTCTGTGAATTAATCCTTCGTTGTATAACTGCCTCTTTCTCAATTTATTTTTCATTAAATGATATTAAATTCACTTGTTTTCACAAATGATGATCATCTTTAAATATGTATCAATGTATAAAAAGTTAAAATTATTCTCTTTGGCAGGCTAAGAGTCTTACCAGTGTTCTTAGTCAAGACACATAGCACATAGATACAATTTTCTTCACACAAACAAACTGGGGTGAAAATGTGCAGTCACTGAAAAGATCATGAAAATAGCTAGAAATTGAATCAAGTCTCAGAGAACTGAGTCTGATGAAATGCAATTGTAAGAGAAGTGGATATTTATCATGAACGAGTATCCACTGAAATCATTTCTTGCAGAAATATGGTAGTATTCGCTATGAAGATATACATAGCATGCGCTGTCGAAATAGATTGTATGTGATACAGACCCTGGAGGAAACCACAAAGCAGAATGTGGTAAGTATCCACTGGGGGGGGACCCCAAAGTAACTTTTCTTTTACTTTGTTAAAATTCCATGTGAATAAAATGAAAAAGGCTAAACTTTAGAGCTAAGTTCTTGCCTTAGCTTGATTCATTGTAAGTTCTTAGAGGAGCAATGTTGTTTTCTTCTGGATGAATGATTATGTTTACTTCAACGTGTTTTGTATTACTTGGCCTTCAACATTACTGTGAAGCAGTACAAAATGCTATGACTTATTTACTAACATTTACTAACACATATTTGTGGCACGCTGCTTCAGCAAGAACAGCTTGGGCTGGAGAGTTCAGTGGTTAAGAACATGTTCTGGAGGACGGAAGTTTGGTTCCAAAAATCCATCTCCAGCCCTTCACAACCACCTCTAACCCCAGCTACAGTGAATCCAGCACCTTCTTCTGACCTCTTCTGACCTCTGCATTGCATTCAAATGCACAAATCTACACATGTACATATACACATAATTAAAAATTAAACCTAAAATTAAAAATAATAGCTGACCCTCATAGTAGTCAGTGCTTCTAGTACATATTATTTCTCTGTAATGCCTAAAGGAAAATTTCAAGGGTATAAAACAGAATCCATTCTTAAAATATTTCTATGGTTCCATAGGTGGGTGCTAATATTGTTTATCTTTGGTCAGTCAGATGAATAGATCATTGATCTCATGGAGAAAAACTTTACTTTGCTGTTTATATTGATATATACTGTTTGATTTTTTATCATTATGATTTGTTGTTTTATAAATCCCCTCACTTAAAAACTGAGTCCTCAGAAATACAATCTAGGAGGAATAACATTTCTGAAGATCCTAGGTTTAGATTTTAATTAAATAATCCCATAATGTTTCTGTGACATAAGACAGAGAAACTTGGTTTTTGTTTCTAAATATTAACTTAAAATATAGTTACACATATTTATTACAGATAATTAAATCATTACAGAAATATTTTTAAAATGAAGTTTTCTTACCCCACAATCTTAAAATTATTTGGAAGTATCCTTACATTTCTTCTTACCATGTAATATGATAAAATTGGTAGGGAGAGAACACATTTTAAAAATGAAACCACATATTGGTATATTGGTAGGGAGAGAACACATTTTAAAAATGAAACCACATATTATATCAGTCACTCAAATATATAATTATCATTGCATATCAGTACAATTAAATCTAACTCATTCTTTTTTAGTGCACAGAGTAGTATACCGTGGTATAATTTTATATTTTAATCATATTCCTTTCCTTCCACCAGCCCCTCCCAGATTCTTCCTCACCTCCCTATCCACTCAACTCTGTATTCTGTCTCTTTTAAATTCATTGAGTCCAGTTTCTATTGACTGTATTCCCGGGAATAGGGTTGTCCTGGAGCACAGTCAATACACTAGAGAACTGATATTGCCTCTCCGAGTAGTCATCAAATGCCAATAGCCCTTCAGCTAGGAATAAGATCTGTGTCTGCCTCCCCTCCTACATGCTGGGATTTTTTTCTAGTTTAAGATTATATGCATATTTTCATAATCACTAAGTTCAGATGGGAAATTGTTTCCATGAAGTTACCTGAAACTTTTGGCTCTTACAACTTTTCTTTTCCCTCTTCTGCGTAGATCTCTGAGCCTTGTGAGGCAAGGTGAGATATAGACATCCAATTTAGGGATGAACACTCCAAACTCTCTTATTCTCTTCCCATTGACCAGTTGTCCGTTTCTATACCATTTGCTGTCTACTGCAAGAAGCAGCTTCTCTAACGAGGCTTGAGAGATACACTGATCTATGGGTGTAGCAATACGTCATTGGGAAGCTCTGGGTTCTATCTTGTGGAGGGCCCTAAATCTAACCAAAAAGCAGTTAGCCACGATTGCACCAATGAGCAGATCTTACCAGGCAGATATTATCGTAGCTTACAGAGTTCACAACTGGATTAGACTGCAGACATATTGCACTCTCCAGCACCAGCCAGATTTGTCCATGTTCTGTAACTCAGGTGAGTTCAACAATAGGGTCTTAGTGCCAAGTTCTGGAAGATAAACAACCTAATGTTTTAATTATTTTACTAATCGTATGTTTATTAGATTTTCTCATTTCTTAATTAGCCTTTGCCCATTTTCTATGACATTATCTTTTTATCCTTGGTGTATAAGATCTCATTGAATATTAGTAGTATTAATTCTTTGAAAGTTATATTTGTAACCTAACATTTCTCTCTCTCTTTTTTTATTATTTTTGATACTTTATTTACATTTCCAATGTTTCCCCTTTTCTGGGTCTCCTCTTTGGAAATCCCCTATCCCCTCCCCATCCCCGCCCCGCCTCTGTGAGGGAATTCCACCTCCCACCCACTCGCCCACCCATCCCCATATTCCGATTTTGACATTCCCCTTTACTGGGGCCTCTAATACCCTCAGGCCCAAGGGACTCTCCTCTCTCCCTGATGGCCATCGAGGCCATCCTCTGCCACATATGTGGTCCAAACCATGGGTCCATAGATGTGTATCCTTTGGTTGGTGGTCCAAACTCCAGGACGACCGGGGGGGGGG
>CM052722.1:75117007-75127799 GCA_028551405.1 Uromys caudimaculatus
CTTTGTGATTTCTTTATTGTTTCTATTTCTATTTTTAGCTCCTGGATAGTTTTTTGCATTTCCTTTGTCTGTTTGATTGTGTTTTCTTGTAATTCTGCCTGTTTGATTGTGTTTTCCTGTAATTCTTTAATGGATTTTTGAATTTCCTCTTGAAAGGCTTCTAGTTGTTTATCTCTGTTCTCTTGTATTTCTTTAAGGGTGTTATTCATTTCTTTCTTCACGTCTTCTATCATCATCATGAGAAATGATTTTAAATCTGAGTCTTGCTTTTCTGGTGTGTTGGGGTAACCAGGGCTTGCTGTGGTGGGAGAGCGGGGTTCTGATGATGCCAAGTAGCCTTGGTTTCTGTTCCTTATACTCTTGCCTTTTGCCATCTTGTTAACTCTGATGTTAGCTGATCTTACTCTGTCTGGTTGTGGCTTGCCCCTCCTGCAGGCCTCTGTGTCAGTACTCCTTGAAGACCAGCTCTCTCTGAGAGGTGTTTGGGTTTGGAGAGCTGTCGCACAGGGTCAGCTCTGGGGTGCAGAAAGAAATCAGAAGGATCTTGTCTCCAGCTGTCCCTTGATTCCTATGCCTTGAAGGCTCTGCAAGGGTCCCTCTTGATCTAGTGAGTTTGAACAGAAGTGGTAGTTTTGCCTGTGCTCAAAGGTGTGTCAGCCCTCCTGGGATACCCACTCTCTCCTGGAGCCTTGTGGCCCAGGCTGAGGTCCCCAGGCACAGGCCCCTGATGGCCCAGGCAGAGGTCTCCACCCACAGATGGAAACCGGAAGGTTGAGAGGCTTTCTGTCCCTGGGTTCTCAGGTCCTGGATCCTGGTGGATCCGGGCGGGTCTGGGTGAGAGGTGTTGCTCCCCTTAACCACACTCATGGCTTTCCCAAGCTCCTGGGAGGGTAGCTTTCTCCGGAGCTTGTTGGCTATGGACTCCTGGTGGCCCAGGCAGAGGTCTCCACCCACCAACATTTCTCTCTTATCTTGTTTCTGTCATGTTTTTATAATGTCTGTCAGAGTATACAAATTACAGATTTTTACATTAGTCAAGTCTTTCCTTTTTCTTACATAATGCCCGGTTTTTATGTAAAACTTGAGCTTCCTTTACCCAAATTATAAAAGTATTTATGTTTGTTTCTATTTTAATATTTCATATTCTGACATTTAACATACAGGTTAATATAGATGGAGGATTTTGGTTTATACATAGTGTTAATATTTTTAACTAAAACCATTCATTATTTGAAAACTATTAAATTGTCTATTCTTACTGTATTATACTTTTTCATAGTCTGAACTCTTTCATATATACATAAAAGCACTTATGTATTTTTGTTGTTGTTGCAATTATGTCATACATTTTAATTGCTGTGTCTTTATAGTATACTTTGAAATCTGGGAAGCCTTTTTTTCTTTTTAATATCCATTGTAGTTTTTTGACTTTCCAAATGTCTTTTAGCAAGCATTTATGACTTTGATCCTGTATGTTATCTTAGTTATGGTTTCTATTGCTGTGATGGAACACCATGACCAAAAGCAATTTGAGGAGCAAAGGGATTATTTCTCTTCCATTTCAGTTTCACAGACTATCATCCAAGGGAGTCAGGGCAGGGACCCAGAGGAGAAAGAAGCTAATACAGCAGCCATAGAAGAGTATTGTGTGCTGGCTTGGTCCTCTGGCTTACTCAGCCTGCTTTCTACTGAAACCTCGGACCACCAGTTCAGGGGTACCCCCACCCACAGTAGGCTGGGCCCTCCCTATCAATCACTAGTTAAGAAAATGTCCTACAGGCTGGTCTGCCTACAGCTTGATCTTATGGAGACATTTTCTCAATTGGGGTTCCCTCCTTTCAGATGACTTTAGCTTGAGTCAAGTTGATATAAAGCTAACTAGTACATAGGTCTTAAATATTTCTTGTTGATTTTGTCCTAAAACATTTTATGGCTTAAATGAATGAGACTTATTTCTTTAAATTTTCCAACTACTTATTGGTATAAATGCAAAAACTCTTGATTTGGGTTTCTTGCATGTTGTTGTGGCTACAGCACTGACTTACTGATTGAACTATTTTTCACTTAACTTTTCAAGGTATCCTAAATAAAGACTGTATAATTTCCAGTACTAAGAGTTTTGGCCCTTACTAATACATGTACTCTTTATATATATACGTACATATCTTGAAACCTTGAAGAAATATTGAATAATAGCAGAAGTAGGCCTTTTAGTCTTATTTCTAAATTTAATAGAGATGCCTCTCATATTTTATTACTATTGACTTTTGGAGGATGTCCTTTATTAAACTAAGGAAGTTTTATTAAGTTTCTAGGTTGAAAGGTAATACTAGAGTGTTTACTAAGCTCACACAAAATTCTAACTGGAATTTAGAACAATTATTTTTAAAAAAATTTATAGCAAATGTTAACTTTGATAGAATGATGTTCACTTATTGAGATGAGCTTTTTACTTTATTAATATAGTAAATTTTGGTAAAGAATTATTAGAATTCCATTGCATTTTTAAATGGACCTTATTTGGCTATAATATTTATGCACATTCTGTTTTGATAATTTAGTTTAGCCAGGTTCCCTGCAGCTGTGTTAAAATTACATCGATTTCAGAATTTCTTTTGCTTTTTTTAGAGGCACCATCTCACTATGTAGCCCTAGCTAGCCTGGAGCTCGCTATGTAGACCAGACTGCCCTGAAACTCACAGCAAGCTACCTATTCTTGTCTCCCAAATATTGAAATTAAAGGTGTGCGCCACCTAGCACAGTTAAGATTTTCTTTTTTGTGTGAATGCTAATTATAGATCAGTTTTGCTTATGTTAAATAATAGATTTTATAGTAAATTCATATTTTTCTATGCTCTAGAATACTTTACCTTACATAGAAAGTTTGAGAAAACAAGTCTATAAAACCTTTTGGGTCTGCTGACTTCTGATGATGGTAGCTCTTTGCTTTTCATTTCTGTTTTATCTATTCAATTTTTTTGCACGTTTGAGTTTATGTTGGTGACATATTTTCTAAGAGAGTTATCTATTTTGTCTCAATTGATCTCATTCTATAAAAAGAACAGCGTAATGACTTCCATATCCATCTTTATATATTGTCCTTTTAATTTTTTATTATGTATGTTTGTTAGAAGGTGCACTCATGTGCCATATCATCCATATGGAAGCCAGAGTACAAATTATGACATTTGGTTCTCTCAACATGGGTTCCTGCAATTGAGCTCAGGTCATAGGTCTTGGTAGCAAGTGTCTTTATCCACTGAACCATCTTGTCAGTCTATATATTATACTTTTTTCTCATTGATCTTTGTAATATTTTTTATTACCCTAAAATGTATTTTACTTTTTCAATCAATTAACGAACTGTTAATAAATACTCTAATACTATATAATGATTGCACTAAAGTCAAATAGTATTTCTATCAGAACCACAAGGTTAATTCAACAGTTCAAAATATCAAGAACTCACTTGGCTATTATGAGTAGAGCTGCAGTAAAACTTGATGTGTAGATTTAAAAAAAAAAAAAAAGAAAAGAAAAGAAAACATTTTCTCCTGGGAGAGGGAAACTTGGAGTGAATTCAAAGAGAGAGTTTCTAAAGAGAAATGTTACAGTCTAATTTGTTTTTACTCTTTTTAAAGTTGCGTGTTGTATCACAAGATGTGAAAATGAGTCTTCAGGAATTGGATGAACTTTATATCATTTTTAAGGTATGGTTGTTCCTCTGTAATGAAAACTAATCTTTTAGCAGAATTTTATCACAATGACTCTTAAATATTTTTTATGTTTTAATGGACATGTTTAAAAGAAATCTTTTACTTTTTGTGATTTAATGATCTTCCTTTTTTATTTGTTTTTGATAGAAAGAGCTGTTTATATCTTGTTATTGGTATTTGAGTTGTCCAGGATTGAAGCATCATGACCCCAGCCTGTCGTATTTGGAACAATATCAGATTGACTGCCAGCAATTCAGAGTGTTGTATCACTTGTTGAGTCCCTGGGCTCATTCTGCAAACAGAGACTCACTAGCTTTATGGACATTCAGATTGTTGGATGAGAACTCTGATTGCCTTATAAACTTCAAAGAATTCTCCTCTGCAATTGGTAGGCTGATGCCCCTTAACTTTCTAAATGAAAACATGAATATCTTCCCTCCCTCCCCAAACCATTTTATACTGCTGCCTATTACTGCTAGTTTAGACAGATGTTTCACTAGTACTTTTGTGTCTGTTGCTAAACCTATACATAAACCTTTTTATGATTTATTTTTATTTTATGTCCATTGGTGTTTTGCCTGCATATGTCTGTATGAGGGTGTCGGATCCTCAGGAACTGGAGCTACAGGCATTTATGAGCTGTGGCGTAGGTGCTGGAAATGGAACCTGGGTCATTTGGGAGGGAAGCCAGGGCTCTTACCCACTGAGCCATCTCTCCAGCCCCACATATTGGTCTCCTTTTGCTCCAGCCCTCTCAAAGAAGCAAGCCATTCATTGTGAATATTTTAATGCTTAAAAGGCAGGAAGAGAATGTCTAGGATTTTTCCACACCAGATATATAGATGCAAAGAAGGGATTTCGCCTCAGGTAAAAATCTATCCATATAGCCTAGATGAGTGATACAGAAATAGCAGATGAATGAGATGTGCCTAGAGTTGATATGTTTAGGTTTTGATTTCTTTTCATGGGTTATCTTGAAGAGTAGTTCTTTCCTCAAATGAATTGTAAGCTCTCATGCAAGAGAAAGGCAAATGTGAGGTTGGGAGAAAGGAGCTATTGAAGTGAGCATGTTTGCTTATGTACTCGAAAGGAGAGAGTCTAACTGACTGAGTAGTTTGTTTAACTGTTATCTTAAGAAACATAACGTTTTGGATCCTAATTCCTGGCTGCCTTTCCACACCAGATATATTTAATCATTTGGTAAAATCAGTTGAATATTTAGGTAACATGATTTTTCTAATTGAATTTTATTGAACAGATATAATGTACAATGGAAGTTTTACTGAGAAGCTCAAGCTGCTTTTTAAGCTGCATATTCCTCCAGGTAAGAATTTAACTGTCCTAAGGGTGTGTAGTAAGAGCTCATTCTGTTGTGACAGGCATCACTGCGCAGCTAATTCTATCTAAAAAATAACTTTCCAATTGACACAAGGTTATTGTTTCATTATAACCCTCAAGTAGAATTGTAAGTATTTTTACTGGTGTGTATATAGGTGTAGATGGAATAAAATCTATAGGAGCGATTCCGTATAACAGATGGATCCTCAGTTTCCTACTAGGCACTTACTTATATATGTATGCATAAATGTGTATGGTTTGATATAGGATCTCAGTATGTATCCTATACTGACCTCAGCCTCAGAAGTGCAAGAATAACAGGCATGTGCCATCATGTCCAGCTAGCTACATCTTAAATAATAGCTTGTACAAGAAATGATGTATCACTGAAATGCTGAAACAATGTTGAATCTCTGCTATCATTGTCATTAGGATACAGATTCACTGTAGGCAGATTACCAAACTTGCAGATGATGCAAATTATTCAGAGAATAGGACCAGATGGCAGGATTAGTAAATACTTACAAAAAGAAGCAGACCAAAAACTACGATATTGAGAATATGCTATGTCATCTCATGTTATTCAATTCATACCCAATGTCAATCTTAGGCCTCCACATGCATACAAGGGCACATGAATGAACACATGTATAACCATACATGTTATAAATTATATTTATATGCACTCCATTATTTTAGCCTCACAATCTCTAAAAAATTATGTTATCCTTCCAATTTCTACAAAAAGGAAGCTGACGGTTGGGAAGACTCAAGTATGTGGCAAATACCACATAGTTGATAATGAGGTCCATCTGACTCCAAGCTCTTTTTCCACTGTACTAGACTTCCTCCAAGTTACCATGCCCTTTCAGTTCTCAGAAAGTTCTTTCCACTGACCTAAGAAACTTACTTCCAACATATCCCTACTCTAAAAAAGAAATACTGCAAAAAGTAGCTTGGACTGGGTGATTTATAAACTCAAATAGCACCTCATAATTTGTCTAATGCTCTCCCTGGATTCCTTTTAAAGCTTTTTAAAGGCTTTGCAGGTTAGCAAGGAATCGTTATTTAGCAGACAAAAAAATTAAAAACATCTTTACCCTTCAAACACTTGAATCACAAATACAACGTTAACAAAAGATAAACCACATAATAACTGAATTATAGGAATAATTTTTGTTATTATGTTCAGTTACCATTTGAAGGTTTAATTTTTCCATTTCATGTATTTTTGTAGAGGTATTAAAAGTAGGAATGTTAAATAGAATAAAATATAAAATTTAGAAATATGTTTCTGTTAAATAACAGGTGGTAGGCAAAGTACGGCACTCAGCTTCATGTTTTACTTATTAGTGCAGGAGTTTTAAACATGCTGAAATTTTGGCTCCAGATGTAACCTAAATGCCAGATTTTCTGTTTTAATGTAATGACTCTCTGAAATTTACTTAGAAAGATAAAAATGTACGCTGCCCCTGCTCCAGTGTGATGGCCCTCAGCATCAAATGGACTCAGTGGGTTTTATCAAAGAACCATGAAGTTAGAAAGAGGGGACACTGCAGGAGAGGAAATGGGACATGGATTTCATCGAATATAGTATACAAATATATGATGATCTCAAGCAATAAAAAGGAAAAAAGCACACGTAGGAGAAATCAGAGAACTCAAAGTGATCAAATGCTTATTTGGTGGACTGCAGAGCAGAGCAAGATCATTTCCACACATGCCACCTAATTTCTACTCTTTGACTTGTCTGAGCAGTAAGAACTACTTTTTTGTCCTTTGTTACTAGTAAATGTAATTTGGGTTATATGTTTTCAGCTTATACTGAAGTGATGTCTAAAACTTCTTCAAAGGGCGATGAGCTTTCAACAGAAGAATTACTTTATTTCAGTCAACTCCAGGGTAAATATTTGTTTAACTTCTTAACAGAATCTGGGTTGTTGAGTTGGGTCTTGCTGTATTTCTTAGAGCAGTCTCAAACTCTTGGGCTCCAGTCATCCTCCTGCCTCAGTCTCCCAGGTAGATGGGACTAAGGACATCTTGATGATTCCTTACTTGTGGAGATCTTCCTGACTTGGAGCCACTACACTTTCACTTTTTGATACCACAATAACAGTTAGCAAAACCTCTAAATATTTGACCAATCAGGCTGTATTTAACAATCTTTATGTTTTGAAATTTCTTATGAAAGAATTTAAAAGATAGTATATATAATACATTTTGCATTTAATTTTATTAAAGAAATCTCTACACTATATCAGATCATGTTTATGCTTAGATAAAGGACAATGAAGCCAATCAGATCTTTGACGATTTACAAGCCATAGCTCTTATTTAAAGCTCTAGGGATGAATGTGCCTTCTGACATAAATTGGAAGTAATACACACTTGTATGTGTCATTTGCTTCATTTTCATAGCTATGTAATTGTCTTATAGAAAAATTTATGTGTACATGTGTCTATTTGGTTGCTATATATTAAGTGAGCATTATCAAAACTTCAAAAATTATTTAAGTCTTCCAACTTTATATATAAGGGCCCTGAGTACAGAAACAAATGACTTGTACAGGGTTTCACAATGAGTTGTTAACATACTTGGGACTTGTAGCTTGTTCTTCAGACTCCCATTATGTGAGGAGCCTTCTTCTCATTAATAAAAATAATACAACTTAATTTGAAAGCAATCAAATACAGAAACTATCACTCAGAAACAAGTATTAAATTTGGTGCATTATCTTCTAGGATATTTTTAATATAATATACAGTGTTCTTTTACTATGAATGTTTCTAGTACTTTACATTCTAATGTTAGGAGGCCAGGTTACATAAGTACTTTGGTGGGTAAGAAAACAAAGTGCTTATAAGTCTTTGAACAAAATAGTACTTTACTTTTAAAAGATACCTGTTAAACAGTTTACAATATGCACTTGCCCTCTTTTCCCTTTAGTTTCTAAGCCTGCAGATGAAAAGGAAACAGAATCGGGAAGAAATAGCCCTGAAAAAGGTACTACGATAACAATCTAGGAATACCATTCAGTTTATTAAATTATTCATTCTATAAGTAGGGATAGCTGTAAAGGGGGGGGTGGTAGAGTTCTTTAAAGGCTGTAGATATGTCCCAATGAAGGTTTTAGTTACATCATGTTAATATAACAATTTATGGTTTCTTCTTCTCATACTTCCATCTCAGAAGTTATAAAAATGAAACACTAAGTGATCCATATTCATTTTTATTATTTTGAAGATTTTATTTTAATTACAAAAGTAATAGGTAATGTTTGTAGCTGGAATTTAGATAGTATGTAGTCTTTCTTACCCCCAGATAAGCCTAACCAGAAGTAAAGGCTGTAATAATTTTGGATATATTCTTTTCAGACTTGTTTCTCTTTATACATAAACATGTAGACATCTTTCTTTTTAAAATATCCATAAACAGTGTTCTACTGGGTGCTATATTTTCTTATTTTATAATATATCATAGATAATTTTCCATGTCTATTCATTTGATCTTCCTTTTGACTTTTTATGGGAACAGAACATTTCATGATTTAATTGTAAGACTTTTTTTCAATTACTTACGCAATACTGATGGACATTTAATATGTTTCCAATTATTTTCACTGAGAACTATGATGCCAAAAATTTAACATATACATTTCAGGACAATTTAAGAAACATTTCTTTAAAATAAGATAAATACAGAGAAGTGTAAGAGCATTGAATAAAGTAGTATGCACACTTGATATTTTAATAGAGACTGTGACATTATTAATTTAAAGCTCATCATTCTTCATTTTAAAACATTTAATTAAAAATAATTCCTGGCTGTGCAGTGGTGGCGCACGCCTTTAATCCCAGCACTTGGTAGGCAGCAGCAGGCGGATTTCTGAGTTCAAGGCCAGCCTGGTCTACAGAGTGAGTTCCAGGACAGAGAAACCCTGTCTCGAAAAACAAAAACAAACAAACAAAAATTCCTGAAGATCTAGTTGAACATAACTCCTCCAGTATTTTACCCAGCTTTCAAGAAGATTTGAATAAGAATTTAAAGGTCACAGAAATAGCATCTTAACTGAACCCTTTAAACAAATGAATCAATAAGCAGTGTTTTCAATTTTTGAAAAAGAGCTACCATTAATGACTTTCATATATATATATATATATATATATATATATATATATATATATATATATATATATATATATGAAGAACTGGATATAGAAAATATTAAGCATGACAGGATATATGGGTGTGTAGCTACATGAAATTTATCGTGGGATCAAAGTGTACTGTTTTATCTAAATAAATACACCATTTTCCTTCTTTGCTCTTATTTTTGCTATTCCCCAAGTTTCCCAAAGTAAAAATGTCGGCCTAAATCAGTTGTTCTCAACCTTTCTAATTGTGGTAGGTTGAATATGCTTGTCCCATGAGAAATGGCACTATTAAGAGGTATGGCCTTGGACCCCCTGGAGCTCCCGGGGACTGGACCACCAACCAAAGAATACACATGGAGCAACCCATGGCACTGAACACATTTGTGGCAGAGGATGGCCTTGTTGGACATCAGGGGGAGGGGAGGCCCTTGGAACTGAGGGTGTTAGATGCCCCAGTGTAGGAGAATATGAGGGTGGGGAGGCAGGAGTGGGTGGGTGGGGGAGCACCCTCATAGAGGCGGGGGGGGGGGGGGGGGATGGGATAGGGAGTTTCCAAAGGGGAGACCTGGAAAGGGCAAAACATTTGAAATGTAAATAAAGAAAATATCCAATCAAAAAATAAAAAAGAGGTATGGCCTTATTGGGGGAGTAGCCTTGTTAGAGGACTTGTGTCACTCTGGGGGTGGGCTTTGAGGTCTCCTAGTGCTCAGACTCCACCTAGGGTGGAATCAGAGACTCCTGGCTACCTTCAGATCAAGATGTAGAACTCTTGGATGCTCCAGCACCAAGTCTGCCAATACAATTCCCACCATGATGATAATGGGCTGAACTTCTGAAACTGTAAGCCAGATCCAATTAAATTAAACCTTATAAGAGTTGCCTTGGTCATGGTGTCTCTTCACATCAACAAAACCCTAACTAAGAAAGAAGTTGGTACCAGGAGTTGAGTATTGCTGTGATAGGCTTGACCATGTTTTTGTTTGGAAGAATGTGAATTTTGGCATTTTGGATTTGGAAAACAATGGGATGCTTAAAGTTGGACTTAATGGACCATTCTAGTAGGAATATGGAAGATTTTGGTGATGAGGGCCTAGTTCAAGAGATTTCAGAGGAGATGAATTTTAGTATGTTGCCTAGAGATCATTCTTGTGATATTTTGATGAAGAATGTGACTGCTTTTTGTCCTTGCCTGAAGAGTCTGCCTGTGGCTAAGGTAAAGAGATTTAGATTAATTCCACTGACAAAGGAAGTCTCAAAAAAGCCTAGCATTGACTCCACCCTGTGGGTCACTCTTATGAAGACCATTTTTTAAAATATTTTATTTTTTGATATTTTATTTACATTTCAAATGTTTCCCCCTTTCCAGATCTCCCCTTTGGAATCCCCTATCCCCTCCCCCTCCCCCTGCCTCTATGAGGGTATTCCCCCACCCACCCACCCACCCACTCCTGTCTTCCCTCCTTGGCATTCCCCTATACTGGGGCATCTAACACCCCCAGGCCTAAGGGCCTCTCCTCCCATTGATGGCCAGCAAGACCCTCCTCTGCCACATATGTGGCCAGCACCATGGCTCCCTCCATGTG
>CM052722.1:75127899-75164473 GCA_028551405.1 Uromys caudimaculatus
ACCCACCCACTCCTGTCTTCCCTCCTTGGCATTCCCCTATACTGGGGCATCTAACACCCCCAGGCCTAAGGGCCTCTCCTCCCATTGATGGCCAGCAAGACCCTCCTCTGCCACATATGTGGCCAGCACCATGGCTCCCTCCATGTGTATTCTTTGGTTGGTGGTCCAGTCTCTGGGAACACGGGGGGGGGGGGGGGTCAGGCCAGTTGACACTGTTGCTCCCTCCATGGGGCTGCAAACTCCCTCAGCTCCTTCAGTCCCTTCTCCAACTCCTCCATCTGGGACCTCATTCTCAGTCCAGTGGTTACTGTTAAGTGAAACTTGGGTATTCCGAACTTTTGGACTAATATCCACTTATCAGTGAGTGCATACCATGTTCGTTCTTTTGTGACTGAGTTACCTCACTCAGGATGATATTTTCAAGTTCCATCCATTTGCCTGCAAATTTCATGAAGTCATTGTTTTTAATAGCTGAGTAGTATTCCATTGTGCTCATGAAGACCATTTTTGATCAAGCATAGCAAGATTAGAATAGAAAAATACGAAATGTATGGTTCAAGTATTAAAGGGGCACCAGGAAGTAGAATGGAGCTAAATCATCCTATATTCAAGGAGATAAATAGATTAAGGGAGTGGTGACCTTGGGGCAAGATTCCATCGAACTAAGTTTCTTGTTTATTTGTTTGTGGTTGAACAAGGGATAGTTTTATCATATTAGTTATTATTATGACCTGGTTATTGTTTTCATTTGGGCATAAAGAGATATGATTGACAAATTGAGAAGGGATGGATTGTGATGGCTATTCTCAGTTGTTAACTTGACTATATCTCAAATGAACTATAATCCAGAAATGCAGGGCATACCTGTGATCCACATCTTGAGGCATAGTGGCCATGCTTATAAAGATCTTGTGAAAAGGAATAAAGAAAAGCTTAGGTCCGGGCCGGGCAGTGGTGGCGCACGTCTTTAATCCCAGCACTCAGGAGGCAGAGGCAGGTGGATTTCTGAGTTCAAGGCCAGCCTGGTCTACAGAGTGAGTTCCGGGACAGCCAGGGCTACACAGAGAAACCCTGTCTCAAAAAACCAAAAAAAAAAAAAAAAAAAAAAAAAGCTTAGGTCCAGGAGTGATGGTACACGCCTTTAATTCCAGGAGACAGAGGCAAGCAGATCTCTGAGTTCATGGCAAGTCTGGTACATAGCAAGTGCCAGGTAAAGAAAATCTCAGGTCCAGGAGTAGTGGTATATGCCTTTAATTCCAGTCCTCAGGGAACAGAGGCATGCAGATCTCTAAGATGTAATAGAACAGGGGGACCGTGTTCCAGTTCCAGCAAGCAGCAGAACTAAGCAGCTTCTCCTTGTGGCTCTGGCTTTAAAGTCAAGAGTACAAGGGGTTACTGGAACAATTGATGCTGTCTAGCTGGAGCTAAGAAATTAACGGTGATTAAGAAGAGACCAACATCACTGAGACGAAATCTGGGAAGTGTTTCTGAGAGCACAGAGAAGCTGTGTTCCAGAGATAGCCAAGGTTGTACCTCGTCCTGCAGCTGTACTTGGTAATGTGTAAGAGTCACCCAGGTGGTACTGGTTTTGAAGGCCTGAAGGAATCTTGAAGAGCAGCTGAGGCTTAGCACTGTGAGAGGCTGTGGAAGGCCACTGGTGGCAGTACAACCTCAATGTCAATTGAAGGCTCAGGACTGAGGGGGTCATGCAAAGAAGTTGAGGCTTGGCACCATGAAGAGAGCCTATGAGAGACTATTGGTGAAGCCTAGTTGCAAAGGAAGACCCCAGTGTATTGGAGATACCAGTACCATGGGATGATCACCGCCAACAGCAGCAGCAGTGGAGTGGATCAACCTGAGCTTAGAGTGCTACAGAGGGCAGAGCTGGAGAAGTGATGTCAACCTTTGGAGGAGCCCAGAAGATCACGTGTGGATCCCAGACATTGAAACAAGAAGCTATAACATTGAGGCTGCCTTGGAGACGTCAAGATGTTAGAGATGCCAGAGCCGTGGGCTATCTGCTGAGGAAAGAAAACAGGGAGTGGAACCAGCCCAGGAGAAAGAACTGTGTTGCAGTCAACAAAGCAGAAAAGAGTTGGACATCAAGCTTTGAGGTGCAGAGTTTGCAGTTTTACCAGCTGGTTTTTTGGTCGTGCATTGATCTGGTATTTCCTCACTATAACATTTTGGAATGGTAAGGACTTGTGTCACTGTGGGGGTTGATTTTGAGGTTTCCTAGTGCTCAAGCTCCACCCAGCATGGAATCAGAGACTCCTCTTTGCTGCCTTCAGATTAAGATGTAGAACTCTTGGCTCTTCTAGCACCAAGTCTACCTCCACAATTCCATGCTTCCCACCTCTGGATTGAACCTCTGAACCTGTAGGCCATCCCTAACTAAATCTTGTCCTTTGTAAGAGTTGCCTTGCTCATGGTGTCTCTTCAGAGCAATAAAGTCCCAAGACACTAATGCCATGACCCTTTAATATAGTTCCTCATGTCGTGGTGACTCCCAACCATGAAATTATTTTTGTTGCTACTTCTGTAGTGGTTTGAATATGTTTGGCCCAGGAAATGGCACTATTAGGAAGTGTGGCCTTATTGGAGTAGGTATGGCCTCATTGGAGTAGGTATGGCCTCATTGGAGGAAGTGTGTCACTGTGGGTGTGGGCTTAAAGACTCTTATCCTAGCTGCCTTGAAGCCAGTCTGCTAGCAGCCTTCAGATGAAGATGTAGAACTCTCAGCTCCCCCTGCACCATGCCTGCCTGGATGATTCCATGTTCCTGCCTTGATGATAATGGACTGAACCTCTGAACCTGTAAGCCAGCCCCAATGAAATGTTGTCCTTATAAGAGTTGCCTTGGTCGTGCTATCTGCTGTTCACAGCAGTAAAACCCTAAGACAACTTCATATCTGTGATTTTGCTACTGTTATGAAACATAATGTAAATATGTGTGTTTTCTAATAGTCTTAGGCAACCCCTGTGAAAGGGTTGTTTGACACCCCCCCAAAGGGGTTCACAACTCACAGGTTGAGAACCACTGATGTAAATTGAAGTGGAGAATGTATTCTGAAGGCCAGTGAGAGAGATCAAAGCTAAATTCAGATCATGTCCTGGACTGAAAGAGATGGGCTCTTTTATCTCGGTGAAATATCTTTCAGTTTCAGTTATTCTTTTTGAGATTTGGGGAGATGTTGTCAGCTGTTTATTACAAAATTGTTTATTTCTTTCATTCAGGCAAAGGAAAAATTGATATTCAAGCCTATTTAAGTCAATGGCAAGATGAGCTCCTCAAAAAAGAAGAAAACATTAAAGATTTACCAAGAATGAATCAGGTATTCATTTTTTCAATTCAATTTTCCACGTGAAAATTCTTAAATTTTTTTTATTAATGTGAGTGCATGGTGCCCATGGTTCAGCCACCAGTATCACAAAAGAAAAAGAAAAGGAAAATAACTTACATACTATTACAAAAAGAGTAAGTAATCTACACATTATCATCTTTATAAGATTCAGATAATCATGAAAGGGGTGAACAATTTTTTAAATTATTTTACACTTTAAACACTTAGTGTATTTAGTGTTTCTATAGGAAATCTTGTACATAGGACATATTTCCAGCATTTAAAAAAATATATTTGCTGAGTAGACATTTAGTTGTCTACCAGATGTCAAATCTGTTGTTAAGAAATTACTAAGATAGATGTCACTTTAGTGCCCAATGATCTTGTAGTTGACACTGCGTAGGCAATACTAAGGACTAGTGTAGATATGCTATAAATTGATCTCCTTCTTATACATTGCCCATATGTTTTATATTCTTTACCAAAAGACTGATTGATGATCTCATATGGAAGTTTCCCAGAACTTTGCAAAAACAAAAACTACCAAATAGCTTAGAGTCTTAATGGACTTTCCAGTTTGATAGTTAAATAAATCCTTTATAAAACAAGTATATGGTATATTTATTCTTCAATCTTTATAAATGATTGAAGTACATTATAAATGTACTATAAAAAGGAAGGGAAGTATTTAATATGTTTTGTGAAACATATTACTTGTCTTGTTTTATATACATATCAACCTTTAAGGTTTGATGACTAAATTGTAGAACACTTGGATTTGAATAACTTTTAAATTGAAAAGTATTTTCTAGGAATATCTGGAATGTTCTGGGAACAGTTAGCAGACTAACTAGATTTTCTTAACTTTTGGTCCCATGTCTGCCTTTAAAGATAAGCACATCCAAAGGGATTTCTTAGATTCCTTTCACTACTAGGTAGGTCTCAAAAAGCCATTCTTCCCCCAAATTAAATCACCTTTGTTTAGTGCCTAGTGTAGCCTTTTGAGATCAGATGAAGTCCATAATCCTTTTCTTAAAATTGGTTGATGAGAATTACGTGGAGGAAAATGTGGAATTTTGAAGAACCAAAATTGTCACCCAACACTAAATAATCCTGGCAAGCCAGTACATTGAGTGCCAATAAACCTGCCAGAAATTAGTTTGGATATGACGTTCTTTGATTAGGCAATGTATGAGATGGCTTTAGTGGCATGTTCTTCCATGGTTCATGCTCACCTTCCTTGAGCAAGGGTGTAGTATGGATTCAGTTCTGTGGTGAAGGTTATGTACTATAAATTTTATACAGAATACTATCCACTTCTGAGTTCCCCTTATGTTAAAATATTCTATTCCCAACTTGTGTCTTCTAGTCACAATTTATTCAGTTTTCAAAGACCCTGTATAATTTATTTCATGAGGACCCTGAAGAAGAGTCACTATATCAAGCCATTGCTATTGTAACCAACCTTCTGCTCAGGATGGAAGAAGTTGGAAGGAAGCTCCATAGCCCGGCATCAGCAGCTAAAGGATTCTCCAGTGCAGCCTGTGATTCTGGACCCAGTGAGGGGGATGTGGAGAGCAGTGTCAAGAAAGGTCCTCCCTCTTCCCGGGAAGAACATCAGTGGTCTTTTGCATTTGAGCAGATTCTTGCTTCTCTGTTAAATGAACCAGCCTTGGTGAGGTTTTTTGAGAGACCCTTAGATTTAAAAGCCAAGCTAGAAAATGCAAAAAGCTCCCAGTTAAGGTCTAGAACCAAGATGTAAAGCCCTGCCACTATCGGGTTTGCCAAGATTCCTGTACTATCAGCCTGATTCCTGGGAATACTTCTCAGGGATATGTTGCATTACGGGTGTGCTCCCAGGCAGAAGAAAAAGATACTCAGAAGCACAATGGTTCATTCCTTTGTATTAATTGCACTTTAAAAAATTCTCCCACTCTGTCACAAGCAGCATCAGGGTCACATGCTCAATGGAACCACCAGAGGGCGCCACCCTATCATGTTAGTGAGTCATAAGTTTGTATTGCTGTTTCCATGAGATTACTGGTGCCTTGAAAGGTCGTGGTGTATTTATTATAATGCTGTTATAGCATATTGGTAAATTTTGTTTCTTCAAATCGCCCCAGTCCTATAAAACATTTTAGAAAACTGGGCTTTAGAACTGTAACTTTGGCCAGGCAGTGGTGGCGCACGCCTTTAATACAAGCACTCGGGAGGCCGAGGCAGGTAGATTTCTGAGTTCGAGGCCAGCCTGGTCTACAGAGTGAATTTCAGGACAGCCAGGGCTATACAGAGAAACCCTGTCTCGAAAAACCAAAATAATAAATAAATAAATAAATAAATAAATAAATAAATAAATAAATAAATAAATAAATAGAACTGTAGCTTTAATTATCTAGGAAGTTGTATTTTAGGGCCCTGATTTCCAAGTTATATAACTAAAAGATTAACTTCTAAAACTTAATTTTGTTCAATACATAATAGATGGCTTTTAAAAGCAACTTCTGCATCTCTGTTTTTGAGGAATTGAGCACTTGGTGGTTAACACTACTAACTCTGTTGCTGATAAACACAAATCAAGAAGTCTAAATTCTGGGCTCATACAAAGAAAAACAACACTGGATTTAGACTTAAATCAAATAAAGCCAGCATTTTGAAGAAAAAAAAAGTTAGAAGACAGTTCAGTTGACTATATAGCTCTTTCAGTTAGACTGAGACATAACTAAAATTCTTTCGAGTGGCATTGTTTATGGCTTTTGTTTCAGAATCGCTTGTGATTTCTTGTGTCCCAGCTTTATATTTTGAATTTTCGCCCGTTGTATTTTAATTTATAGTAGGTAGTGTAGAAGAGTTACACTAAGATTGAATTGCTCTATTAGTCTGGCAAGCATATGAAGTAAACTTCATGTAATACTTACTAAGGTACTATGTAGAATTGCCAGCATCTACCTAAAAAGATTTGACTTAGATGTGCAATTTATCATATTTTATGCTTCTTCTATGGCAGTCCATTTAAATATATATGGACTTTGATAGCACTTTAAAAATAACAAAACAAACAAACCATGTGGACCTGTCCTGTCTTCTACCATTTTTGATGAGTAAGTTATTTAGCAGTTGACTTGGGAAATGGGGCAGGAACCAGCGTGTAGAGCTTGTCTTCACACTAGACTTTGATTTCAAGCCTCTGACTCGGCTAGAAGGAAAACAATGAAAGGGTAGACCTCCTTCATGGTGACTAAAGAAGTCTCCCTTTCTGGGAAGGAATTGCTGTGGTCAGCCTTTGACAACAAGAATGTACTGTGAATAAAACCTAGCTGTGTTACCATACCACATACTATTTTCAGTGAAGTTAAGTACTTCTCAAATTGTATCTTTGAAAATTCCTAAGTTGGATTTGGTCAGATGCTGGTAGTGTCTTTAAGACTTGATTATGCTGTCTTTTCAAGGAAATGACTACTTAAAAGAGTTTAAAATAAGCCTTTCTGCCTCAACTCAGAAATTATTAGTTAAAATATGTCCCAATTTTCAATCGTAGTTAATAGTTTATGTGAGAACCATCACACATCTGCCATTATGCAATGATTGTTAAATTATACGACAATAGCTCTAGAAAAACATATGGTCCGTGCTTGTATACAAAGGCACTGTTATACACACTTTGAATATTTTGTCAGTTGCATTTACAACAAATCCTTTCTTAAGAGACTATGTTGTTAGTTTTTGATATTATTTTAAAGTCAAAATAGTAAAGATTACTGGATATTGTATTTTAGTCTAGATAAATTAAAAATAATTACTTAAAGAGAATTTTTGAGCTTCAAGAAGATTATAAATGAAAGTTAGCAAGACAATGTATTTTCTGAGTCTTCAGGAGAAGTAAGTTTTATAGCTGCTGCCTTGTTAAGCAAATGAGTTGTTCACAATATTCAAAATATTTCGTTGTGTCAAACTGGACCAGTGCATTATGCCTTTTGCATTAAATGTTATAAGATGACTTTGTCTTTATAAAACTATTAAAAATCTATTATATTAAATATGAAAATGTTTACTAAAAAGCCAAATGTTTTCTTATGCATTTTGCTTACACATAACTGATACACTTGAGAGTATCCTTTCTGCATCAGTTTAGGGTTTAGCTGCAGGAAAACCAGAATTCATTCTCAATTAGTTTAGGCAGGAAACTGTTTATCAGTGGATGGTAAGTGACTTGTATCATTATTAGAAGGACCAGCTTAGTTGAACTTTCAAAAACAAGATCCAAGACCATGCTCCTCCCAGGCTACCAGGAACATTGCTAATTCTTGTACAATTAGAATGAAACATCCAAAGACACGATTCACTTGCAAATGGATGCCAAGTTCCTTGCCCCTCAGCACCCATGCACTCATGACTAAATTACAGCAGAACAGCCAAACATCTTCACAGTCATCTTTAGCAGCAAAGATGTCAGAAGACAGTGTCCACCTTGCTTCTGCCAGCCAAGACTCAAGAATCCTTGAAGTCCAGAATCATCATGGTAAAGCAATGTGAGGATTGTGCTTTTCCCTTCTGAAGTCCAGCAAACCCCCTCATAAACCAGAATGGATCCTGAGAACTATGTGAGGATTTCCCCCCTTCTCATGCTGCATAATAAATTAGTACAATGCACATTTATTATCTAACTATTTTAGTGTATCATCACTAGGGACTCAGCCTAGCTAGGTCCTCTGAGTAGGGTTCTGAGGCTGTGCCAAGGGATAATCTAGACTGGCTCTCAGGTAAAGGTTCAGCTAGGGAAGAAATCTACTTCCAAGTCTCTATGTCCTTTCTATCTAGGTCTGAAACCTAGCCTCTTACAGATGGCCACCCTCAGCTGCTAAAGGCCTCACACAATTCCACAGGTGCCTTTAGCATCTGTATGTCTTGAGATAAAAAGATCAAAGGCTAGCCTCTAGAGTGAGTCTTCTGGGAAGAGTATCTTAGATGTGACCTAATCCCAATAGCGGTGCCCCTGCCTTTGCCATGTGCTTTTAATAGGTAATAGCGGCTACTGCCCCTGCTCATCATCACATAAACCTTCCCCCAATGGACAAAAGGACACTGCTCTCTCCTATCAGAAGATCCAACACTCTATCAGTTACTTGAATCCACCCATGGCTGATATTTGCTCCTCTTTAATCATTCTCAATCTGATCTTGATACCCTACAATGTGTAAACTAAATTATAAAGTTAATTAATATCAACTGATATAAAACAGGAGGAGAGACTATTGAAGAAAATTGATATTATATATGAATATATACCTAAGAAGGATGGAGAAACTGGGTGTCTCCTGAAGTCTTCATTTATACAACTGGCCAAGGCTATCATTGTGGTGGGGAGTGTTTGGTCTGCTAATACCATAAACTAACTTTTTATGGTGTATACATCTGTGGATCTTAACACGTGTATACTTGTATCACAACAAGAATGCAGAATAGTTTCTTTACCCTAAAAACAAAGTCCCTCGTGCCATCCATTTATGTATTCTCTCACACCCCTAGCCAGCTTCGGATCAGTTATGTACCTTACAAGACAGCAGATGATTGGTTCCCCAGCATCTCCATGCCATATAGCCATGGGCCTAAGGAATGGTTAATCAAATGCGTGTTTCTAGAATTTCTGAATGATTGGCCAGCTACAGGAAAGGCAGGGAACACAGTGTATTCTGGTGATGGAGGTCTCTGGTTCTGGAGTAGGGGTTAAAGTGATTTTGAATGCCCACAATTTATCCCCCACCATTTTGAGTTGGATCATATTAGTATTTCAGTACTTTTCATTTTGGTTTTTATCAGCTATATTCTGTTTGAGGGCTTCATCCAGGTGACATTAAGGCCCTGTGCCACTGAATCTCTGAAGGCAAGGCAAATTATTGCAGTAACTTCATCCCTAGAGATAGAATTAATCACCAGGAAAAGCCTACTTCCTTTATTCTTAAGCTCACATTATGCTACACTTTCTATTTCTGGCATTAGAACTACAGTTTTGCAACCATCTCATCCACCAGTAGACACCCTAATTCCACCCATCTATTTGTGATGGTATCATCTATTTGTGATTAATTTAAAAATCGTTTTAATTTTTATTTTCTAATTATGTGTATGTGTGAGGTGAGTACATGCATAGGCATACAGGTATCTTTGGAGTCCAGAAGGCATCAGAACTTCTGAAACTGGAGTCATGGGCCAGTTGTGAGTCACCTGATACAGTGCTGGGAGACCAATTCAATTTCAGTACAAGAGCAACAAAATGTAAATTGTGATGAACCATCTCTCTGATTTCCTGCTTCAAAGAATGTTTTTAATGATGTATTTAGTTTTATTTCATGTGCATGAGTGTTTGCCTATTTGTGTGCACATCCATGTGCACACTGAAGCCAGAGAGGATGTCGATTCCCTGGATCTGAAGTTACAGATGGTTGTGAGCCACCATGTGGGTGCTGGGAACTGAACTTGGGTCCTCTGGAAGAGTAGCCAGTGCTCTTAACCACTGAGCCATGCCTCTATCCTCATGCTTTTAAGATCTTGATCTTTCTAGTAATCCACAGTTTCTTATGGTTTATCTGGCTTTTAAACATATTCATTTTATTTTGTGTATGGGTTTTTTGCCTATGTGTATGTTTCTGGACCACCTGTATACCTGGCACTCACAGAGGCCAGGGGTGGCACCAGATCCCCCTGGAATTGGAGTTACAGATGGTTATGAGCTGAGCCACAATTCCAGAATCAAAGGAAGCCCAGAATTGGTTGAGTGATTCTGACTTTGTTCTCATGTTTCTCTGGATCATTCTCTGCTTCTAAATGTTCTCAGGCTTCGAGAGACTTCTGTCTTGAGAGCTTGTTTGGAGGTTCTAGCAGGGGAGCGCAGCTACTCATATACCCTTGACTGAAGACCAGTCCTCTATTTGGGGAAGGTCACAAGCATGCAACTTCAGGAGGAACACACATGGAACTATGAGGGAGGAAGGGGACACCCTCCTAGCCAGCCAGATAAGCAGAATCAACCCTGGCAATCAATAGGGTGACAGATGTTGCAGCCAGATCACCCTCGAATCCAAGAGACTTCTGTCTTAATTAGGGTTACCCTAACTCTACCTCCTCACCACCTTCTAATAGAAATCAAGCCACATTAAGAATAGGATTTTCCCCCCTTACAACTTGTCAGGTCATACAACAAGAAGGTCACATGAAGGAACACAAGGGCATCTTCCATCTCCACATCTTTGGCAATGTTTATCTTTAGTGTTTTTGATAACAGCTATTCTAACAAGGTAGGAAGTAATAGCTCACAGTGGCCACAGCCTGTGTTTTCTGTGTACTTACTAGTGCTGAGTTGTTGTGGGGTTTGGTTTTGGTTTTTTAATTTTTGGTTTTAACAGTACTTACGTTCTTATTTTAGAAATATCTCTTCCGGCCTTTGTTTATTGGTAGAGTTTGAATGTCCATGTCTCTCCTTACCAAGTTCATATATTGAAACATAATCCCCAACACAAAATAGTATTAAGAAGACAAAGTAAATGTTAATTAGGGGGCTGGGGAGATGACTAGGCAGCTAAGAGTACTGGCTGTTCTTCCAAAGGATCTGAGTTCAATTCCCAGCACCCACATGGTAGCTCATAACTGTCTATAACTCCAGATCCAGGGGACCCAACATCCTCACACAGGCATACATGTAGGCAAAGTACCAATGCAAATAAAATAAAAGCATTAAAAATGTTTATTATGTCACAAAGCATTAGTACCCTTACAAAAAAGACCCGAGAAAGCTGTCATTTGTGCCTGGTGAATAAAAAAAAAAGAAGCGTACCATTTATGAAGCAACTTGCCTCTTGGTCTTTGACTTTCCCAGACTCCAAAACTATAAGCAATGAATATGTGTTGTTTCTAAGGTGTTTTGTTACAGCAAGCAAAATAGATGAAGAAAACAATTTTAAACAGGTTTCTCTAGCTAACGTACTTGCTTCTTACATGTTTTGGATATTGGCCCCTTATCAGATGAATAGATTGCAAGTGCTTTCTCCCAATCCATGGGCTGTTTCTTCACTCTGGTAGCTATTGCCTCAACTAAATCAGTGCTTTTAGTTTGATACACTCCATGGTTTTGGTTGTGGCTGTTCTTTTGGATTCCTATTAAGGAAATTGCTCATGACAATTTCATAGAGTTTTACAATCTTTAATCCCTTTGATGTGATTTTATATGGTTGGAATAAATAATCCATTTTAATTCTCTTTCTATTAGATATTCAACTGTTGTAATTATTGAAAAGACTTTCTTATCTGATCCACTTCAATAAAGTCAACTGACCATAAGATGAACCGGCATGGTGGCACACGCCTTTAATCCCAGCACTTAGTAGACAGAGGCACCTGGGTCTCTGTGAGGTTGAGGCCAGCATAGCAGTTCCTAGTCTGCATAGCAAGTTCCAGGACAGCCAGGGCTCCACAGAGAGACCTTGTCTAATAGAGAAAGAAGATAAAGCCATTGGTACAGCACTTACCTAGCCCCACGCTCTAATCTTCAGCACCATACAAATGAATAAATGAAGACTTCTGTATGGAAGGGAGATAGATGCTCTAGCCTCCCTTGATATAGAGTTCAGTGAGGAGCAACTCTGACTGCCCTTAAATTGTATCCTTCTCTTTGCTTCTCAGTGTAAATTCTTGTGTTGATTCTCTGTACCAATCAACAGTCTTTTCTAAATGTATCAGACTAGTTTAAAATAACAAAGTCTAGACATTCTTGAAAGACCAAAGCTATAGTGATAAAGAAGAGACCAATGGCTGCTCTGGGTTTCAGAGTATAGGTACATCTGACCACAAAGAAGCAACATAGAGTTTTAGGAGACTTTTCTGTGTCCTGTAGTTGAGGCTGACCTCAAACTCATAATCCTCCTGCCTCTAGCTTCTCAGTGCCATCTGCCTCACTACTATGTCCGACTTTATTTTCTCTTTTTAAATAATTTTGAGACATTTAAAGTTTTTAACTTGATGTATTACATGGGGGCCAGGCATGCCACAATGACCCTGCGGAGGTCAGAGGATAGCCTGCTTTCAGGAGCTGGTTCTCTTCCTCTGCCGTGGATTCATGGGATCACACTTAAGGCATCGTACTTGTCCAGAAAGAACACCATCTTGCTGGCCATAGAGATTTTTAAAATGTTTTTATACACTGTATTCTGATAACAGTTCCTCTCTCAGAACTCTCAAGACCCTCACCCAACGCCATGCCTTTTCTTTCTCTTTCAAAAACAAACAAGTAAAAAGCAAAAAAAAAAAACAAATCAGAATTAAAAACAACAAGAAATATACACACCAAAAAAGAAAAGAATATAAAAATACAAAGTTGGAAACCATAATATAATAACAGAAGACCAGTAAGACAAAACATGCCCAAACAAAGCAACATGGAAAAGAAGGTCTGCAGAAATACCATTGAGTTCCTCTGGTGTTGGCAATTTACTGCTGGTCATCAGGCCCATTCTCAAGTGTGGTAAATATAACCAGTGAGTCTCCATTGAAGAAAACTATTTTTAACTTTGCAAGCAGTTGTCATTTGGAGACAGATTCTTGGCCCATGTCTATTTCCCCTGTCAAAACTAGGACCCAGTCACACCCCTGGAAATTATAGGTGAATTATTTTGCTATGTGAACCCTAAGCACACAGTTAAATGGATGAAGTCTTGTTGAGTGAACGTATACTTTAGGGAGCATTATAGAGCTACTGCCCCCTGCTGGGCCTCAGCTCTTCCACGTCTCTCCAGAGATAACAACAATACTGATTTCTAAAACTCACAAATTTGTTTTGCCCATTTTTGAAAATTGTATCTATAGAATCTTACATTTGTGATGAACTCTGTATTCTTTTGTCTTTAGCCACTTTGACTCAGCAATATGCTCATGAAATGCATTCATATGGTATCTCAACCCCTAGTTCCCTTTGATTGTGCTCTGATAGTTCATTAAATAGATACAGTTTAAAAAATTCATTCTACTTTTGATGGAAATTTTGTTGTCCAATTTGGGAGTATTATAAATAATGTGTCTGTAAGGATTGTTGTATTTGGATTTTTGTGCCCATATTTATGCATTTCTTTAAAGTATTTATATATCTAGAAATAGAATTTCTGAGGCATATGGTAACTCTGCATTGAATATTTTAGGGCACTGACAGATTGTTCTCTAATGTGCTTGGACTGTTTTACATTTTCAGTAACACTGGATCAGGTTTCCACTTTCTCTGCATCCTTGCTAACACCTGTTATTTTCTGTCTTTTTATTACAGCTGTCTTAGTAGGTAGTAATAGCTCACTGCAGGTTTTAGTTCATATTAGCCTGGCACTTAATATCGAACAGCATTTTATGATCTTTATGGTTACTGTGATGATCTGCATCCACCTCAATTTCAGATATTGAAGCCTAATTCCCATTTCCTCATAACATGAATTTGGAAACAGGGTTTTTAAAGAGATGATTAAATAAAAAATAAGGCCTTGTCCCAGTAAGAGCCAGTAGTTCTCCGGGGCGGAATCCCATGAGCTCGTTCCCTCATTCATGACTGACTGTTGTCAAGCACAGTCTTGAAAGGGATGGGAGGGAGAAAGGAGGGAGAGAAGGAGATAAGAATCAGGATATATTACATACATGTATGGAATCATGAAAGAATATATTGATGCCTTTAGGTTGGGGTGTTAGTCTAGCAAGAATGTTTTCATGTTAAGGAAAAACAGACCTGCTCAATATATATATATATGAAATTATCTGAAAACAAATTTAATTGATAAACAATTTCCAGCATGCATAGGAAAGGAGTTGCAAGGCCCCAGTTCTACCAGGGGAGCAATTACCAGTGGATGGCTTTTCCTTAGAGGTATGGTCAGTGGCAGGTTGTCCAGGCCCCAGTGGATGGGCCCACAGCCACATGCATATAAGCGTCAGTAGTCAGACACAGTAGGACAGAGAGAGAGAGAGACAGAGAGACAGAGAGACAGAGAGACAGAGAGACAGAGAGACAGAGAGACAGAGAGAAGGAAGAGGAGGAAGAGGAGGAGGAGGAGGAGGAGGAGGAGGAGGAGGAAGAAGAAGAAGAAGAAGAAGAAGAAGAAGAAGAAGAAGAAGAAGAAGAAGAAGAAGAAGAAGAAGAAGAAGAAGAAGGAGAAGAAGGAGAAGAAGAAGGAGAAGAAGAAGGAGAAGAAGAAGGAGAAGAAGAAGGAGAAGAAGTTGGGAGGCGTTGGAGAGTAGTGGGGGTTGGAATGGGGAGTAAGGGGTGAATATAATCAATGTATTATATACTTACACAAAACTTTAAATGATAAATAGAAATATTTTAATTTTGGAAAAGAAAGGTAGACATCAGTGTGGGTGTGTGCACTGAGGAATACTGACATAGAAAAGCAAAGAGGAGACCCATCTACAACCTGAGGAGAGAGGCTTCAGAGACCAGCATTGCTGACATCATGGGCTTGGTCCTTGAGCCACCAGAATTGTGAGAAATTTATTATTATTATTATTATTATTATTATTATTATTATTATTATTATTATTATTATTATTAATGTGGTTTAACTCACACAGCCTGGGCTATTTTGTTATGGCAGAGCCTAGTAAATTGAATGTAGCTGATACCTCTGGCCACCTTCCCATGTGCTGCTTTGCCACCTGTATATCCTCATGACAACATGGTTGTCTCATGCCCTTTGTCCCTTCCGTGGCTGACCTGCACATCTACTTTTCTTTTGCTTGTTTTGTTTTTGTTGTTGTGTTTTGAGAACTCTATAATCTGGATGTCTTTGTCCTTTGTGGCGTGTAGTTAATGACTCAAAGGATCTTTAACAGAACACAAGTTGTTATTTTAATGAGGCCCAGTTTATCTGTTTGTCCTTTGTAGTAAGTTTGACATTGCCTTGGCACTCTTTCCTACTTGGGGATCTCAAAGGTTTTCTGCTTTTGCACTGGTTTGTGATACATTTTTTTAAATTATATGTCTTTGTTGTGTTGTGTGTGCCATGTGTTAATTGTATGTGTATGTGCATGCACACACACTGTGACACAAATGTGTAAGTTGGATAACATCTTTGGGCCCTCTGTTGGCACTATGTGGGTGTGGGGAATTGAACTCAAACTCAAGTCATCACATAAAGTCTCTTTACCTGCTAAGGCATCTTACCAGCCCTATAGTGCGTTTTGAGGTTTTGGTTTTAATTTTAGTTTTTATTTGAATTTATTTTATTTATCCATCGTGTGTGTGTGTGTGTGTGTGTGTGTGTGTGTGTGTGTGTGTGTGTAGGGAGGAAGTGAAGTTCTGAGTAAATGTGTATTGTTTACCATGAGCATTGACATGTCAAAAACCCAAGTTCTTTGGACCCATAGGAGTGGAAAAGCCTTCCCCAAGCGTGCTTTAGAGGTGTGGCAAAGCCTTCTTTGGGACTGTGTGTGAATGTTGACAGAAAACATCCACTGTAGCTTTTCCCACAGCCCTAGCTGTTTAGGGCCTGAGGAATGCTGCCTTAGTAAGCCTGCTTCCTCGTTCAACTGCGGTAGCCCATCTCTCTGTTCAACCGAACATAATAAACAGGCTTCACTTTGAGATGCTGTGGCTTCTGCCTGGGACCGTCCAGCTCACCGTATCTCAGCTTTTATGGAATGTGTCTGTCTTTTCTTCATTCCCTCATCTTCACCAGTCAGTCAGGATTCTGGAACCCAAGCTGTGCAAACCCTCAACATGTGTGTGCTCTATTTTGTTGTTAGAGTTTTTGTTGCTGTTTAATCTTAAATTGTCTTTTAAAACCACAGATAAAATTATGTCGTGATTTTCTAAAGTGTTTCTGCATTGTAGAATAACCAAATCTCCCCGGTTAGCAGGCACATTTCCTTTACATAGTTCTAATATTTTGTGCTGAAAATGTTTAGCCTCCTGCTCCTTACTTTGTAAAGAGGCAGAGTCTTAGTATGTAGCCTTAGCTGGCCTGGAATTCACACGCTGTCTTAAACTTGTAGCAGTCCTCCTGTCTCAGCCTCGCCAGTACTGATATTGGGTGGTGGCATGTGGCACCATACTTGACTTGGTCAACATTTTCAAAACTGCAACACATTGTCGATAACCATAGTCATTTTGTGCCCTTTCACCAGTATCTCTCCAACCCCCTTTCTTTGCACTCTAACCTCTGACCTGACCAACCATCCTCCGATTTTTAGGAGGTAAACTTTTGGAGCTGAACTCTGTATGTTGAAGAGACATGTATGTTCCCATGGTCCTTCTAGCACTATCCACGATAACTTAAGTGAACAGCGGATGAATCGATGAAGAGGAGGTGGTGTGCACGCACAACGGAGTACTGCTCAGCCTTTAAATAGAAAGCAGTCCTGCCATTTGAGATATGAATGGATAGAGGGCACTGAGAGCTTAAGTGTAGCCACCCACAGAGAGACAAGTGGGAGATGATCTCACTTATATGTGCAAGCTGAAAGAGTTGATTCACTTTGGATTATTAAATAAAGTATGGCATGTAATTCAGTGGTTTCTGCCTCTGCTTGTGCAGTTGGTCCAGTGCAGTTTTTTGGACAAGTTCTTTCTCCCCTAGAATTGCTTTTGATAAACCCCAATGTGCTGTATGTATATGGGTGTATTTTCATTTTTAGAAGACATTTTTTTCCTGGGTATCAACTTCTGGACTATTTTTTGTCTTTGTTTATTGTTTCCAGGAATTTACAGGACTATCCCATTGTCTTTGGCTTTTACTGATTCCGTGCAGCTGCCAGTCCTATTGTGCCCTTTTGAGGCTAATGTATCTGGGGAGGAGTTGTTTGGTTTGGTTTGGTTTATTCCCCCCTCTAACTGGCTGAACCCTTAAAGCCAAAAAGAACAATGTAAGCCTTCTAAGGAGCATTTGGAAAACAATGGAATAAAAATGAAAATCTCACAGATATGCACTTATAGAGACTGTTTGTGTACTTTTAAATAGTGTTTAACCTGCCTATCTCCTTTTTAAAACATTTATTACTTATTTATGAATTAATGACGGAGTTCTCACCATTTAATTCAGGCTAGCCTCAAACTCACAAACTTCCTGCTTCCTCCACCAGATTGCTGGGATTATCGTTTTAGTCAGCATGCCAACTTTATTTCTCTTTTCCTTGAAAACAGTGTGGTTTTATTATTTTATTTCATATGTGCGTGTGCGTGTGTGTGTGTGTGTGTGTGTGTGTGTGTGTGTGTGTGTGTGTGCGCGCGCGCGCGCTCAAAGATGCTGGAAGAGGACATAGGATCAACTGAGCCTGGAGTTATAAGTGTTTGTGAGCCAACCAATGTGCGTGCTGGGAAGTGAACCTGGGTCCTCTCCAGGAGAAAGAAAGATTCCCAACCACTGAGCCATCTCTCCAGCCCTTATTTCTCTCCTTTTAATTCTACTGACTTCTTTCTCAGTTATG
This sequence comes from Uromys caudimaculatus, assembly GCA_028551405.1. Taxonomy (NCBI): domain Eukaryota; kingdom Metazoa; phylum Chordata; class Mammalia; order Rodentia; family Muridae; genus Uromys; species Uromys caudimaculatus. The sequence goes on from CM052722.1 coordinate 75,145,685, forward strand.
ATGTTTTCAATTTTTTTCATCAGAATGTCTACATTCTAGACTGTAAAAAGAATGCTTCAAGTTCAAATCCATCCTGGGCTATTTAGTGAGCTTCAGGCTGGCTTAGGATGTGTATCAGTTCTCTCAAAACAAACATGCTAAGGGAAAAGATGGTACGTATTCTACACAAGCACGCATGCATTCATGAGTATGCTCTTGCGCATGCCCACACACACATTACACACACACCCACCACAAAAATTTTGGAAGATTAGGATGCACAGTTAACTTTGGCCTAGAGAGAAATGGCATAACAAGTAAAGGCACGTACTGCTGAGCCTGACAACTCCCACCCGCTGTCCATGACTACTGTGGCAAACACATGTTCACAATCATCCATACACACAAAATAAGTACATGTTAACTTTCATGGTTTTCAAAGTAGTTTATATCATTTAAAAAGGTATCCAATTCTCACCCCCCCAAAAAAAAACACCCTGAGGCTAATGGGCTAAGGATTGTCCCTTTTTTAGACAGGAGGACACTAAGCCACTCATCCAATATTTTCTTGGTACTGTGACCAAATTTAAACAAGTGCCCAAGTCAGGTCTCCTAATAACCTGTGCTCCTTCCTTTCCATCACAGTGTCCTCATCTCAGAATGGTAAATATTAGTAGAGTCTCCGACATTTATAAAGAATAACCTTTAGCCAGGCATGGTGATGCAAACTTAAAATTCCTACACTGTAGTTCCACGTTGTCTATCTTCCTTGACTGCGTAGCATACTCGAAACAAGCCTGCAGTGCATGGAAAGTGCGTGCTCTGTGTTCTCACTTGCATGTGGAAATCCTGGAGAGTCTCACGGGCACCAGAAGATGAGAAGGCGGTGAGAGTAAGGGCGCAATGATCCAGATGATTAAGAGAAATAACTCCTTACGTTCTACATAGGAGAGTGGAATGACTGACAACAGGAATCAAGAAAAGGCTTCAAAATGGCCAGGACAGAAGAATGGCCTTAATGCAAAGAAATCTTTGTAGGGGATGATAAGCCAATTACCTTGATCCTGTCTTTACTTGGTATTATAAATGCATTGGAGTATCCCTCCAACGACATGCATGGTTGCTGTGTCAGTTTAAAAGGTATTAACTTAATATTTTATTTAATTTGATGTATGACCTTGTTCCTCAGATCAGTGATGGGTGTGAAAAATGAGTATATGCCCCCTTTCTACCCACAGTGGACGTGGGCTGGGATACACTGAAACCTAGGTGCTGTGGGTTCAAAGGGAAGTTTTCATACCTGAGTCTTAACATTTGCCATTCTTACAGAGAAAGCAGTAAATATTAACAAACCTTGATTTGAGAGTTCAGCATATCTCTCTCTCTCTCTCTCTCTCTCTCTCTCTCTCTCTCTCTCTCTCTCTCTTTCTCTGACAATTCCAGGGAACTCTGGTTTTTGACGAATTAGAAAATTCGGCATAAGGACACTTCTCTGTCAGCCTGAGGAGCCAACATCTTCAGAACAGATTTGGCCTGACCTAATAATCTTACAGCACATGGACTATTTGCTATGACATTTTTGCTATGACAGGAGGCCCAGTACTTGATCTGCAGCTAATCCGATTTGTAACTCCCATGTAGAAAGATTGAAGACAGATTCGAAGTGCCAGGAATTACAAGTGCCAGTATTTGCTATCTGCCATAGACCATGGCTGAAACACGGAAGGAGGGTTAAAAATGATCTGCTTCCCTAATATCACAGTGCTCACTTGCTGTTCCGCAAATGCCTATTGGGAAGAAATTGATCTCAGTGCTGGCTGCTCAGCTTCAGTTGTCATGGTGATGAGAGAGTGAAGATCAAGTGACAGCACAAAGAAATTCAGTGTCGCTCAGAAATCCAGCGGGAAGAAGTAACACGATGTCCCCTCTCTGCAGAGCCATGCTTGCCAGAGTTCCCATGTCAAATAAGGGCTAGGGAGGGGGCGCTTTGGGCTCAGTGATTTATCTCAGTCCGGCTTAGATGGTTGCCAGTATGTTAGAAAAAGACGAGACAGCCTCTGGTAGTGACTGTCAAGCCTTATGTTCTCTACCCCTGAAATACATCAAGTGACCCCTAGAGCTTTGAGTTATTTATTATCACCACCCCCACCCATGCTTGCAAAGAGATGCTGCCTACCACTGGGATGCACACTGAGCACACAAATCAACACTTCCCCATCTTTGCATCAACTAGAGACAAGTTGCCCTTCTGAAACCAAGTGGTTAGTTCCAAGAGGAGACGGGCAGCTAAACCAAGTTGGCTGTGAGTGCAAGCATTTGCTTAGCAGTGTACAGTGCCCAGATGAGGAGATAATGTTCATGTCACTTTAGCCCTGTCATGGAACCTTTGATCGTACTCCTGGCCCACTTTTAAGATGTGGCTATTTTGGGTCACCAGGCCTAGCAACATGCTGCCAATTCTTTTATGTGAAGACTTCTAGTTTAACTGTTTACCTGGGGAACAATTTCAGCCTCTGTGGAAATAGGAATGGGGTATCAGAGTATAGTGATGTGACTTTCAAGAGTCAACCATGTCCTGTGGTCCAAATGCCTCATACTTGGATGGAACTCTGGGCCATAGGTGACTGAAAGGGCTGGTGGAAAGCACTGAGCTTGACTTGAAGAGTCTGGGTGCCGTTGGTCCTGACCCTTGTGCAGCCATGAATACAGCATTTCCCTTACCCCCATACTCCATCTCTTTAGTGAGTATGCAAATGAGAGCACGAATGTGATGTTGCTTTAAAGTGCAGAATGAGATGTGTGCCTCTGTGGGGCAATGTTAGTGTCTGCAAGAGACTGGAAATTCGCAGTTGAGAGCCTTAAAAATATACACAGAAAAAACCAAGTGTGCTGGTCTTTCTGGCCCACAAGCACTAAAACAGGGCATTTTAAACGGTTCTCACTTATGATGGTTTACACTCAATGAAATTTTGCACAGCCTTGGGTATATAAATATATACAAAGGTTATACACATCAAACATTTACTTGTGATAAACTGTCATTTTAATTCCTTGGTATATAAATAAGTTTTTCCATTTGTTAAAGATGAAAGCAAGCCTGGCTTATTGGTTATGATGCCTCAGTAGGTAAAAGACTTGCTGGGCAAACCTGCTGACTTGAGTTTGATATCCAGATCCCACTCTGAATTCTGCATGAACACTGTGTTATGCTTACTTCTACACTCACACAGCAAGAACACACAAGAATGATAAGAAAACAATTTACCTTCAAATGAGATAGGAGTGCTTGCCTGTTTTTACATAAATAATTAAACCTTGGTGGAATATTTGATCCTGCATGCTGCAGCGCATCTTTCACGTTTTCCAGACTTCGTTTGATTTTGACAGTTGTCAGTGCTGAGAATGCCATTTTCCCGAGGTATGTAGTACTAAATGGTAAGAGTATGTTGAGGACCATTGCAGAAATTATGGGAAATGTTTTATTAATTCCAAGCCAAAGTTCACTTGATGACTGTTTTTGATGAAACTCTCAAATCAGCAACCCCAGCAGCAAATTTCAAAATCGAACCTTCTGATACAACTCAAAACTGGGCTACCTTGATACGTGCTGAGAAACGACAGAAACTGGTGAAAGTCTTTCTTGACTATATACTCAAACCAGAATACTCACGTAAGAAGAGAGAGCTCATTAAGGTTAGCAGAAGCACCACAATTCATAAATGCAGTAGTCTTGGATCTGAATGCTTCAGAGAGCATTCATTGGACTGCACAGTGTGACTGCTTAGTGCAAAGTATGCATGTCACTTGGTTAGCAGTAAGGTATTAGTGATGCTAAGCAATGCTCCACGGTAAGCATGAACAAAGCACCTCAGATTCAGGGTGTGTTTGATTGGAAAATAAGTTTTTACCTCTTCTACATAAAATTTTTATTCAATGAATTTTGATTGTATATTCCCCTCTTCCATCTCCTCCCAGATCTTCTTCCTCATCCAACCAACTTGATGCCCCCTCTCTGAAGCACAAAAATGAAAATCAAAACAGAAAATGTGAAAAATGCCAAAACAAAAAATTCACACACACACACACACACACACACACACACACACACACACACAATGGGACCTGATGCTCTGGGGTTTGGTTGTTATACCCAGTGACCCTCTATTGGAGAAAACTGATTTGGAAAATTATGTTTTTATATATGCCTTCAGAAAACTTTTATTGTTGCCCCCAAAATTTTGCTACCCCCTGACTCAGTTACACAACCCCATAAAGGATCAGGACACACATGGTTGGAGGCAGGGCATCCATTGGGACAAGACAGTGGGGTTGAAGCAACTGGAGATAGAACAGTGAAATAAAGAAGGGAAACAGGGTGGGGAGGGGAGGGCAAGACGGAGATGTGACTACTAAGCATGTATTTAAAACAAAACTGTCAGCCTGTTGTGGTTAGCACATGCCTGTAATGTCAGCACTTGGAAGAGGAAGGCAGAATGATCAGAGGTTTAAGGTCATGGTCAGCTGCTATGTAGTGAGTTCAAGGCCAGCCTGAGCCATCTGAAATTGTCTACAAATGTGTATAATTTGCATGCATGTATATATATAAATACACACACACACACACACACACACACACATATATATATATATATAAAATAAATACACACACACACACACACACACACACACACACACACACACACACACACACATATATATATATATATATATATATATATATAAAATGAGCGCATGTCTAAAAGGAAGGAAAGAAGAACGGAGGGAGGGATGAAGAAAAAGAGGAAGAAAGGGAAGGGGAGGAAGAAAGCTAAGCCTGAAGAATTAGTGTTCTACTGAATATGTAGCTAGAGAAGAATATTTGAATGGAGATTTAGTTTCGTTTTACAGCCCATCCCCATTACAACCTGGCACTAAAAACTGCTGCCCAGGTGTGGTGGCACCTGCCCATAGTCTCAGTTATCTAAGTGTCTGAGGTGGGAAGATAGCTTGAAGTCAACATCCAGCAAGAGTCAGAGGAACATAACAAAGTGCAAGGAGGTGACTTACTTTTGTAGGTTTTGGTAACGTTTGATAGGTGATGCATTTTTATATCAAATCACGTAGTTAGTCGTTTAAGCTGTACTGGAATTATGGACAAATTAAAAATATCTAATAACATGCTAATGGGTCACAATTTTGTGTGGTTTTTAAACAGTTGCCCTACTGAACCATTGAAAGCTATTTTGTAAATATTAATTGTTCCATCCTAGTCTCATGTGGCAAGTTCTTAATATTTAATGTGTAGCTCTTCCTTCCCCATGAAGGAAGAGACATTCTATGGTAATATTTTCCATTTAATGTTATTTTCTTCAGCTTTCATGTATGCCTTCTTCAAACAAGATTTCTGAACGTGTTTCATAGAATTCTTACTGTTACAGACAACTCGTGGGTTAACACATCAGCTTTTTCATTTACTCAGAAAATACATGGAGCTTTTCATTATAGTCATAGGTAAGAGCAAGTTAGAATCCAAAAACTGCACGTTTAGGGCTCTACCACGAGAGGGCGCTGTGTACCTTTCTGGCAGTGGACACCAGTTGAACCCAGAGCGTGGCTCACACCTCGAGATTCCAGTTAGCTGTAGGCTTGTCTCTGTGTTTTATAATCCACACTTTACCCTGGGCTTCAGGTACACCAATAACAGGTATAGGTGACAGTTTACACACTTTTTCCTGTAGTCTTTACGAAGCAGTTTGCTGGCAGGACTGACTCTTGGGGGCATCTCTGAGGAAATGGAAAAGATACCCCAGTTACAAGCCAGGGCTCTGTAGTTGTACTGTCTCCGGTCCCCACTAGGTGACTATTGGCTAGGCCACTCCACTTCTCTGAGTCACATGCATGTATGCATGAGGATAACCTCACCCACTCTGCTGGGCTTTAGTAGGACACTTTCTCAGCAGAATGTGAAGGTTGAAAAGCACCGCATTTGTCGTCTAGGGAGTGCTCAGCAGTGGGTAGTTCTGCATGGCTTCCCTGCCCTGCTGGAACATAGTCTGGGCAGATGAGGCCTGGCCCTATTCTCAAGCATCCTGGCACTGGGGTGGTGATAAGCTTCCCTCATCTCTCTCAACGGTACCCTGCCTATGATAGCACGGTGCCTTTAGCTAGAACTCTGAATGCTTTCTTCTTTGTGCCCAGCAGCAGATCCCCAAAGTCCCTTCCCTTGTGACTCCTTTCAGTGGCCTTCAGCATTTCCTGGCTGCTGGCCCAGAGTTCACATCCTCTGACTCACTTCCCTCCAGACAACTTAAACCTTTTCCTCTTGGCCTTCCCACCGGACTATACCTTTGCCAGACCCTGTTCATTCCCCCTCCTGGGACACAGGGCTTCAGACCTCAGGGCCCCAGACCCTATCTCTTCCACTTCCCATTACTGTAAGCATGGGCAAATGCTGTCACTTCTCCATGCTTAGTATATAATGCTTAGTATGTGTGTAACTGTGAGCAGATCATTTATTATCTCTGAACTCCATTTCCTCATCAAGGGTGATAATAGTCATTACCTTTGGGGATCTTGTAAGGGTTAGATGAGGTCATTCATATGAAGAACTTGGCACTTACAAGTGTCCAGGTTATCGGTTTTTATAAAACCAGTCAAAGCCTCAGCTTCCCTAACTACCCATCCCCCAGAGTTGCTATATGACAGTTTCATGTTGAGTCTCCAAACCTGCTGCTTAGTGACACTTCAAGAACTCTGTGTGGTTCCACCATGCCTCACAGTCACTCTACCCCCTGTGTGTGCTCTTCAGGATGCAAAATTGCCTCTTCCAGTTCAGTGTCATCACCAACCACTCACACACCCTCGACTGGACCTCTATGGTTAGACTGGACTGTTTGCTCCCTTTTCTCCCCAGACTCTGGTAGTAAAAATTGGGATCTCAAGGCTGGAGATATGGCTTAGCAATTAAGAGTACTGGCTCTTCTTCTAAAGGATCCAGGTTTGATTCCCCATACACTCACTGCTGTCTGTAACTCTGAATCCAGGGGAATCTATGAATCTGCCAGCCTTCTCAGGCACTGTATTAGCATAGTGTGTTGGTATAATGGCAGGTAAAAACTCATAGGTATTAAATTAATTTTTTAAATTGTTAGAGGTTTCTTAAGTAAATTTTTTCACACTACATATTTTGATCATGTTCTTTCTCCTCTCCCAGCTCCTCCCAGATCCTCCTCACATCCCTACTTTCTTTTTTTTTTAAACATGGTGACCTTACTTAATGGTTTGATCTCTTTAGCCCTAGCACTTATTGTATCTGTGTCCATATTCCAAGACCCAGTTCAAATACAGCCTCACTGTGATCGAATGTCGTTACCAAGTAGGAAACAGTCCATGCTGGGGCGATGATGGATGGAGCACTAGGGTGGAACAAGTCGGAGGAACTAGAAAATGTCTGGGTTTTATGCAGATATTTCCTCCCAAATCTATGGCATGGCACTGCCGTTGTTATGAGGTAGGGCTCACTGGCTGTGCCTAATTAGAACAGAACATTTCAATCTACTAAGCGGCCGTGCAGGGGAGGAGGATTGAAAGCCATTTCAGGACACAAGACTGGGAGGAACAGAAGACAAAAATGCCAGTCCAGTAAACAGCGTGAGAGCAATGAGAGTGGGGAGGAGGGCGAGCTGCGCTCCCTGGAGTAGGGAATTAGTACCCCAAGGGTTTTAGGGTCTCTAAACCCATGAGGATTTATGGATTCATAATTCTAAGCTATATAATACTTTAAAACCAAGGATATTGGGATTCCAAGGACTTTAAATCCTTATAACCTACAGTAGAAGAAGAACTTGAGAAAATTATTAAATGCTTGGAGCTTAGGACCCAAAACAAGGATTTTAGATGAAACAGCGGACATGCTAAAATACTAATTAATCCCCCTTCAGTTTCAAACCATTCTTGACTTTACCATTGGGACAGTGTTTCCAAATTGTCTTTCCCCACAGTCTGGGGATCCTTGAAGGTATTTCCAGGAAAGGATGGAGAGAGAATTTGCTTACAAGAGAGAGTACAAGAAGGATTCTGCCCACCCCTTCTAGCCCACAGTTCAGTTTTGGGGTTCCCTGAGGCAGCTATACTTTTATCTGATTTACTTGTTAGACTTCCACATTCAATCAGAAGAAAGGGTTTTCTGCTAAAGACTGTCAAGTTTTAAAACCTCTATCCCAGGACAAAGGGACATCAAGTCTAGGGACCATTTGAATTTAGAGAGTCCCAGCAAGCCACTGTAGGCCTTTGTTGTGTTTTAATTGTTTATCAACACTGTAAGCTTTTCTTTGACTGGTAAACCATCAAATGATGGCAAAGATTAACCAAAGACCACACTCAAGCCCATAAGCACATTTCTTTTCTACTATCAATAATTCCTAGTTCAGATGTTAACACTATGGTGACTGCTGTCTTGTGAGCAGTTGTCCTATGTGCCAGAGCCTGTGCTATTTTTTTCTTTATTCCATCTCACTGAATCAGCACTGCCTCCCTGACAGCAACTGTCACCAGTATCCTCATGACAGGGATAAAGAGACTAGGGCTCAGGGTGGATAAGTAACTCACCCAAGGTCATGCATCTGGCTCCTGGGAGATTCCATTTCACTTACCAGAAGAAACAGAATGGACTGGAGGAATTTAAAGAGGTCAAAGGTCAATTGCCTGATAGTCTTCCCAGACCAAGGTTCAACTTTAACGGACAGGGGGCCACGGTTTGAGTTTGATGACTCACTCCGGCGTGTCCATTCCTTTTAGGGAAGTCCCTGCTAGGGCTCAGAGCTGGACCAACGGGGAAGAGAAAGGAAAAGAGACACCATTTTGCTTTTCAATAAGATACCTATAGCATTTCCCCTCCACACTTAAGAGAGTGGGCTAGTGGGTCAGTGTTTCTCCCAAGAGCTACTTTGAGAACACCGGAGGATTCTTTCCTTTATGATTTTCTGAGCCTTCTTTTGAGCAGCATGCTAGGCTAGGGAGTTGTATGGGATATCAAATATAGGGAAGGAGGAGGCAGATGTTATCATAGATGAGACAGTGAGTGTGTGAGGTTATCCAGCCTGAACTTGGGGACCTGGAGATGCTCCCCATAGAAGGGTGCTGTGAGGTACTTCTGTTGAATAAATGAGAGTTGAAAGGGCCTGTAAGAGTGGAAAGCCATGGTGGGCAGGCGTTTAAAGCCACAGAGGGGTTAGAAAGTATGCTACATTCAAGGGCACGCAAAACAAATTTTAGGGGTAGAGAGATGAATCCGAAAAGACCAGCAGAAATCGATGACTAGCAGCAGTTATTGTGGTATACACCTATAGTCCCAGTGAGAGTTAAGGCAGGAGGATTCCTGTGAGTCTGTGTCCAGCCTGGGCTGCATAGTGCCGGAACAGCCAGAGCTACAAAACAAGACAATGTCTCAAAAAAGAGAAAAGAAGCCTCAAACACAAGAGCAGATGACTAAAAAAGCCAGAATACCACAGTAAAGACCTGATTGGTAAAGATATAGCATTGGACGCCTGTATCCAAGCGAGCACGTGCTTTTCCTAAGGAAAGAAGCCATAGTGTCTCACAGTAATCTGTGACACCCCTCTCCCCCCAAAAAGAACAAACCATAAGCATAAGTCTAGTTGTTGGTGAGGCAAGGCCATGACCTTATTTGGTGGCCAGTGTGTAGACGGATTATGAAACTAAGTGTTGAAAGCAAGACAAAGTGTTGATGAATAATTGGGACAGGAGTTAACATAGCTTGAGCTATGGTAGATACTGAGGGAACCAAAGAGATACAACTGACAGGTGTCAGTGGGTGCTTTGGGGTCCCTCCTCACATCAAACAGCAGCCCCCAAGGGTTAAATGACAAAACACATCTCACTTTTACCCAAGTCTTTATTCTCTACCCACAACTCTCAAGCTGTGCTCTGTGTGTGTGTGTGTGTGTGTGTGTGTGTGTGGTGGGCGGCTTGGGGGGGTGCTTTTTCCTTCCTTTTCTAAGCTGCCCTTGAAATTTCATCAAGCCTGATTTCACAAGTAGACAGAGAAGGCCTGGTCAAGAGGCTCTGACCCTAGTACTACATTCTCAGAGGAGAAAAATGTGTCAGCTGACCTGAGGTAGAGGTAGAGCAATGAGCTGGCCTTGGGTTGGTCTCTGACCCTCCACCTATGGCTTCACAACATGGGCAGAGTTCAGTTAAGAAATCAGCACAATTCCAAGAAAAAGGCAAACATCATTCCATTTATTTATCTCCTGACTCATCTTAGGCCAATACCCAGACTAACTGAATAGCAGACAAGTGGGATGCAGGTCCCCAGATAAGCAGATTCTTCAGATTCCTCTTCCCTTCCCTACCCTACCCTTCCCTTCCCTTCCCTTCCCTTCCCTTCCCTTCCCTTCCCTTCCCTTCCCTTCCCTTCCCTTCCCTTCCCTTCCCTTCCCTTCCCTTCCTTTCCCTTCCCTTCCCTTCCTTCCAGGTGCCTTAGCATTGCTTGGAACTGGTGTTGGTGTCTTTGAAAACTCAAAGGGCCCCGAGGAATTACTGCTCTCTTGACAAGGGCATCCTTCCTGCTCTACTTCAAGAGGGCTTCAGAAATCAAGACTCCCCTATTCCCTTCCAGGCCTGAGGAACCTCCTACTGTTGGCACAAGAGCAGCCCAGACGACATGTCAGAGGCCTAGACTTGCAGGCCAATCAGGAAAGCCAGGGTGAGCTAGATAGCCTGAGGACACTGGTTTCAATCCAGAAAAGCTGTGTCTGGAGATGCTTTGCTAATCGATGCCCTTGGAAACCTGCCAAGCATAACTGGGATTGCTTCAATTTGGACTGGTCGAGTGTGGGTCAGGGGAATGAGCTGTGGCCTTGTGTGGTGAGGCCTCTGGTACCCCCACACACTCTTCTGGTTCACTTTCATTGACCTCTTCCTCCTCTTCCTCATCCTCCTCCTTGTCTTCCTCATCGTCTTCACTGTCAGAATCCTCATATAAATTGATGGTGGCCTGGACGGGAAAGTTGTGTAGTAATATTTCCCCAGCACTGTACAGGTAGTCAAAGGAGCGAGACTTAGGCCAGTAGAGCCTGTGGGCAGAGAAGAAACAGGGCATCTAACTTAGGCAATTCTCAAATGCAGAGGGGCCAGTAGAGCCAAGAAGGAAGCCAACCCTTAAAGCCAGTCGTTAGCTGCAGTGAAGGGCTGAGAGGGAAAGGGAGAAGGAACTTCAGCACAACACCTTTACAACTGTTACAAAATGGTTCCAGGAAGGAGCATCACCTCTGACAGGCCTACCACTGGGGTAGAGAGTGAGTCACCCCAGAGCCTCTCAACTCTAGTGCTAGCCTGACTAACCACTCCATCACTCCAGTCCCTCTTTTCCTACTAAGGAATCTTTCATTGGTTGGAGTCACTGGATTTCAGTCTTTAGAGCTCTGACAGGAAGGGCCTGTGGGGAAAGTCACTTTGGCCTATTAAGTCGCATGGCCTCTTTCCTCCTGTGTCACGGCCTTGTCATGAGCATACATAGTGCTTGTGGCTATTTGTCAGTCTGAACTTGGAACACCAGAAGCTTACCTGACAGGGTGATGGAACTCAGAGTCAGCCTTGGTGGCCTCAGCAGCTGTTGCCCCACCAGCAGCCTGTCCAGAGCAAAAGCAAGCATGAGGCTTAACTGCCTCTCCCATATTAAAAATCAGAAACCTGCAGGTTTTGAGGATCTCCAAAATACTTTAGGCATCCCTTGGGATCCAGCCACCTCCCAGCCCTGCCCTACAGCAAGGGGTCTGTCTTCAATCTGGTTGAAAACAAGTCGAAATAGTCCTGGGGATTGTTTTCTTTCCTGACCCTGTTTCAGTGCCCGTTTGGAGGCTGTCCAGGGGGCAGAGTTCTCTTAGAGGACGAAACATTCAGGGAGAAGAGTAAGAGAGTAAGAGAGGTCTGAGGCAAGGTTGCAGGGGACCTGGATCCCAGTACCAGCTCCACAACACACTAACTGTGAGTCCAGGTCCCTTACGCACTCTATGCTTTGATCTAAGTCTCGTTTGTCATGGAAACCTTGGTCCTGCCTTCCTCCCAGAGCTACTGTGGGGATGAAATGTTAGCGGAGCTGGAAAAATGCTGCCCCAGATTGGCATCCTTGGACTGGAGCCAGGGGATTTCTGAGAAGGGACATGGCTCTAGGTGTCTGTGTAAACATGTCACAGGGCCTCAAACTCACCCAGTCCACCAGACTCCTCGCCTGCTTTGGCTGGTCATTTATGGAGGATAGCCAGGGTCTCCAAAGACAGGCTCTGTGACAAAGAGAAGAGATAAGTTGGTACAAGACCTAAACACAGGCTTCCTCCAATCACAGAAGTAAACTTCTGAAAGTTTGACTCACAAGCCATATGCTCCAGGATACCTTTTGTCCCCCTGACCACTGAGTCAAGGCTGTGACAGATGTCCCTCCTTTCTGCTCCAACAATGCTATCACTGCTCTTATCCCACTGTTTTGTCATTGTGTGCCTGAGCCCGTTTACGAGGAAAGATATGGATGGGCATATCTGAATCCTTAACCTCTAGTACAATGCCTTGTGCAAGGAGGGGCTTGAGCAAACGTTTGCTGAATGTGGACATAAAATGCCTGGAAGGGAGAATGCCTGTTGTACAGGGAGGATCTATCTTACTGCCTACTTCTGGCATCAAGTAATTAAGAACAGAACCCTGCTGTCTTCCTAGTGGGAGAAAGCGTCTAGAATACTCCCGGGCTTCTCCTCTAGATTCCCAGAGGCAAGGGAGGCAAACGTGGCATGCTCAGGACAGAGGCAGTACCCCAACCAAAGACCTCTTTAGACTTTGGCTCTTTCACTCTATGTCACCTGCCACCATCTAGGTCCCATAGTCCAGGTTGCGTTAAGGCTAGCTTCCACAGCAGCCTCTCCTGTTCCCTCAGTGAGTTGTAGGGACTACCCCATGAAGGTCAGGCTACTTGGCTTTCAGCTTTAGCAATGTCTGCTCTTGCAGCCCCCTTCTGTCACCTGGAGTGATGAGCGAGGTGAAATATTTCCAGCCAAAGGTATAGAGGGAGGGCAGAGGCTTTCTATTATCTCTCCCCTTCAAAGCGAACAGGACCACCACCACCGTGGGTGGCACACATTCTCCTGCCCTCAGCTCCCTAAGCCTGAGTTCAAACTGTCAAAGGCCAAGTTCCACTTACCTTTCATTCCCAGCACCTTCTTGTCCATTGATTTGTGCTAGGGCAGGAGCTTGGGCCAGGGCCTGGCCAGGGGGGGCAGCAGCAGGGGCAGCAGCAGCAGGGGCAGCAGGGGCAGCAGGGTCCATCCTTGGGACACCAAGCCAGACAGCTCTTGCAGTTCTCAGAACCTTCAGCACTCTTTTGGCTTTTCCCCTAGAGACCCTTTTATAAGCCCTGCCTTGACTCATCAATTATTCAGGCAATGCAAGGATGGGGGATGTGGGATGCTGGTAAAGATCTAGGGAGGGGGATCCTGGAGAGAGTGCTGTGTTCTTGGGTGTGAAATCTCGCCCAGTTGAGTAAACAGGGTCGGGGTGGGGGTGAGGGGTCTGCTATAGCTCCAAGTCAGTAAGGAAAACAAAGAAGGGGCAAATTTCACACCATTTGTGTGAATTCCCCAGGCAGGATCAGGGCCCAAGGTGGGAAGGAGGGGCTCTCATTAGTACTCAAAGGCACCCAGGCTTGTCTAGAAAAGAAGGCTGAATACATAGGCCTTTAGCAAAGCTGGTTCCCAGTGAGAAAAGAAGAGTGAGGGACTCACCAGCTATTTCAGCTCAAATCCCAAGTAGATTTGCCAGGTGGACCCCGATACAGGGTCACTGCCATGAAGCATGTCACGTGGCTTAGGATAAAGAAGGGTTCTGGGAGGAGCAGGTCCAGTCTCCTGCAGGGTAAACCTCAAGTCAACTTTCAATGCCCTCCCCAACTCTCTCACTGCTCAGTTGACTTGCAAAAGTGCCTAAAGCCCCCACAGCCTCCGCAGGGATGGTGTGGTGTGGGCAGCAGAGCAGGCCCAGGAAGTTTGCAGGGCAGATTCCAAATGGCACAGCTGAGTTTCTAGTTTAGGAGCCCAGGTGCTGGAGGCTGGGAAGGTTCTGCCCAGCACTGGGTTGCCAAAGGACCATCCCAGGCCTCATCTCATGTGAGATGAGGGTACTGGCTCAGTGGTCCTCAAGGCCCTGCCAACCTGAACACTTTGTGACAAGAGCTGGGTAATGGGTAGTGACCCTAGAGAGCCAAAAGGTTTGAGCAGAGTCCTTGGCATTAGCCTGTTTTTGGGCCTTTGCCAAAACGGTTCCAGTTACAGCAACTGGCAGGCACTTCATGCTTAGAGGTTTCAAAAATATTCCTCCTGACCTCAGTGGCCAGCACCTGCCCAGATTTAGTGTCTTGGATATTCATCACAGCCTGGCTTGTAATAGTCAGAAATTAGAAACAACCTCAGTGTCCAATAATAGGAAACCCGTTAGATTTATTAATTGCGGCCAATCTTGTAATCACATAATAAGCAGACAGTCAAAATCATGTTATTAGTGCAAAAAATTGTGAAAGCTAGATGCTAAATACTGTGACTAACTTTATCCAACAGTTCCTTATTGAGCCCCTACGGACTATCACTCTGCTTGACTTCTGACCTTATTCAGATCTGTACAGCAAAGAAAAAGATTAAAGACAGAGCTAAAGATATGGTTCTGTGGTAGAGCAAATACACAGCAGGGTTTGATCCCTATTCCCAGAAAGAAAAAAAAATGAAAACAAGGACTTCATATTAAAGTTATCCTGGTGGAAGAATGTTCTGGTGGAAGAATGTGTAAACAGCCAATGTGTTCAAGAGGGAAAAACATCGTAAGTTTCGAAAATATCACTTAGGCTAATCCCATTTGATAAGGAAAAAACGTGGAATGTACAGAATGCACAGAGAAAAAAAAGGCTAGTTGGGAAAAAGGAGGCCGAATTGTCAGCTCTGGAAGTAAGAGAGTAAGGTGGAGTTTTACCTCCTTTATGATTTTATGATGTTTTGAAACAATTTCCACACCTGAATTGATAGTGTTTGGTGAACAAAAAGTCAAAATAAATGAGAACCCAAAGCTGAGTGGGTGTGGACCCCAAGGCCGATCTGGTGAAAACAGGTTCCATAATTTCTCAGTTAGTAAAAACATTACATGTATGTTTCATAACATAAATATGTTATGTATCCTTGCTTCTAACTAGACAAAACTGAACAACATTTTTTCCTGTGCATTCTGTACATTCCACGTTTTTTCCTTATAAAATGGATAGTTCTAAGTGGTATTTCTGAAACTTATGCTGTTCACTCTTGAAGACATGTTCAAATACATATTAAATATACATTCAAAGAATATATATATTGAAAACACTATATATTGTCTGTTTTAGCTGATAAATAAAATTGTATATATAAAACATCTATCCACGAAGCAAGAAATTTCTTGGGGAGATGGCAGCCATCTTGAAATTCCTGAGGATTGGACCGCAATGAATTATACTTGTCCTGTGTGACTTCAAAGACGGAGAGAGGCCCATGGATAGGAACTAAAGAAAGACTCATTTTGACTCAATCTAAGGAAATATTTCTAACAGTTCAATCACCTAGGGCCTGGCACTGTACCTGCCATCCACAAACAGAGCTTTATTATATGAGGTAAAATGCGTCCTGTGGGATGCCCTACCTAGGAGTAAGCTCTCTGATGCTGAATTCTAAGTTGGAGCCGGATGCTGGATCTAAGAGAAGGATCCTGTGGAAATTTGCTAAAAGGAGAGGTGAGACCGAGGGAAGGAAGAAAGCCAAAAAGACTGGGCTGAAAAGAGACAGCTTACAAATCGGAGAGAACCCAAGACATATTATCACATCCTGGAATCTTTTTGACTTCTCTCTAGGTGACCTCTGACAATCCATAAGAGGTCAGAGGGAGGGGGAAACAGATATTTCTCTGGAGGTCCCAGGTCATTCTCAACCTTAGTTATAGCACGTACCATGCCACTTTTGACCTTAAAAGTTGTATTCCTTCAGCTACTCCCTTCCCTCCCCAAAGCAGACTTCATGGACTGTCTTATACTCAGCATCCAGCGTGCTCTCCTAACTCCTAGGGAGCTTTTGTTTGTCTATGTCTGTCTCCACAACTGTCCATTCTCCCGATATCTCTCCCTACTGCTGCCTCATGAGACTCAGTTTAGCACCACCCAGCCATGGAGGAGTCAAAGGCACTGGTCTCAGTTGTTGGATTAGAGGCCTGTTGCTGAACCAAAATATCAGAGCCTGACTGCTCTCTCTTGTAGTTAGTACGGAACAGGAGTGAGGTGGTCAAAATGGTGGCATGAAAGATCAGGCTAAGCCAAACAGGGCAACTGCTAATAAAAGCAATTAGATGATACCTATTCTCTCTATCGACTATAGTGTGCAGGCTTTTGTCAGCTAGTGTTTCCTCGGACTTTTCTGAGAGGAATACTTGCACTTTCTGGGCCCAACACTTTGTTAAGCATTGCTTGGCAAAGAGATGGGCTAGAAAGAGGAAGAAGGTGTTGTGGCTTCTACCCCAAAGGGTTCATAGCTTAGAGGGTGGAGGAAAAACCAATTAGCCTCTGCCAAACCGGAACCCTCCACCAACCTCAGACAGGTTCCCTTGTCAAGGCCCCAGAGCAGCCTCCAAGTGTCTCTGGGCCTCATTCCAAATTTCCTTCAGCAACCTACCATGCTCCTGCCCCACCCTTCTCCCTGCTCAGAACAAGGTCTCCTCCTACTTCCCTGAGAAAAGAGGCCTTCAAGCATAGATTACCTCAGTCCCTGCCCCAACCCCCCAAAACTGACTTGCCTCTCCAAAGTCCTTCCCTCCCTCCACCCTGCCCTAACAAGGGCCAAGGGGCCCCTTTCCTTAAAGGCTAATCCCTTCTCTCCTGAGCCTTGGACTCATCCACCCTCCTCTGGGCCCTCCCTCCAAGACAGCATCCCTCCCTGCAGGACCACCCAGCTTCCCTATACCAGATTGTTAACCGCCTGCTTTTGTGATTCCCTAAAAGGGACCTCCCTCCTCACAAGTCCTCTTACTCCCCTAATACACTCCCTCCCTCTATTTCTCTCCCCCCCCCCATGCTCTGGTCTTTCCATCCCTCTCAGTTCTGCTGAAAGTAAAAGCTCACTTCTAGACTCACCCTTTCCTCAGTTCCTCATTCACATCTCAGCCAATGACAATTTGGCTCCAGGCCCGTCACCTCCGTGAAAAGTCACTGACAAAGGTCACCAATGACCTCCTAATTGCCAAATTTGATGAACTCTCTGAACTGTAGGTCCTCTTTCTAGTTCATTCCCTTGCTAGGCAATACCCAGCCATTGACACTGTTGGCCAAGGGCTAAGGTTTCAAATCCGGCTTCCTCTTTTGGCCTCCATGGTACTCCCCTTTTTTCTTTCTGTCTTTCCCTGTCTCCCTTCCTCTCCCCATCTCTCTCCTGGGAATTGAACTTCACAGTTGTTTATTATTATTACTATTACTATTATTATTATTACTGTTGTCATCATCATTATTTTGAGTCAGGGTCTTTGTAGCCTATACAGGTCTGGAACTCGGAGTCCTTCTGTTTCCACTTCCTGCTGAGATCCCAGGCATGCTCTACCAGGCCTGGCTCAGGGTCTTTGAAGCTGCCCTCTCTTCCTTTGCTTATTTCTCCACTCAGTGAGCCTCAGATCCAGATGATACAGTGATGTTTTCAATGGGTTACAGTAAAATGAGAGAAACTTCACTAGGAGAATTTTCTGATAATTTAAATTTATTGAGTTCTTAACAACTGTCCTTCGATTTGAGATTCTGTCCTTCCTAGTTTGGGGTGATAAAATGATCTCATTTTCAAAGTGAAGGTGATGATGAATACTAGCTTATTTCTTTAATGTTTCCGCTTGGTAAAATGAGATGTTAATTTCTTAGTGTGGCTCTCATAAGTATTTATTGAATGAGTGAAAGAACAAGAGTTATATTTCCGGCCTGGGATGGTCTCAGTGGGCTTCTCACATTCATTCCAAAGTTAAAGGATTCTTCTCCCCCAGCAAACCTCCTGTGTTCCCACCTCGTAGCCATCATCATATTGAACCAGTCACTCCACCTAAAATCCCTCACCTCTGTGTGCTGTCAATTTTACTGTTTGGCTGTCCTTCACATTTGTCCCCCTCACTGAATGACAGCTCCCTCTGTCTGCTCTCACCTGAACCTTGGGTTGCCATAAAAATTGCTGAGTTTTACATGGTTGAAATTTGCCATTTGATGTTAGGCTAATACATTCCTAAATAAGTGTGGTTATGACATATACCATTTTAATGCACGTTCTTGTTTTATGTCTTTTTCTTAATGACTTACTACTTTTTTCTTTTGTTATTGTTTTGTTTTGTTTTATTTGTTTGTTGTTTTGAGACAGGGTTTCTTGTGTATCCCTGGCTGTCCTGAAACTCACTATGTAGACCAGAATGCCCCCAAACTCAGAGAGAACCTCTTGCCTCTGCCTGACAAATGCTAGAATTAAAGACATATGGCTCCATGACTGGCTGTTTGTTTATTTTTATTAACATATATTTTTATTTTATGTGTATGGATATTTTGTCTACATGTGCATCATATGCATGCATTGCCCATGAAGACCACAAAGAAGGCATTAGATTCCCTGGAACTGAAGTTATTGATGGTTGTGAGCTGCCCTGTGGGCACTGGGAATTGAACCTGGGTGCTCTGGATGAGCAGCCTCAGCTCTTCCACTGAGCCATCTCTACAAGGCCCTCCCTTGA